>OZ024914.1:55537625-55980322 GCA_964017125.1 Flabesymbios commensalis | reverse complement strand
AGATATTGCATTGTGAGTAAAATACAAGATTGCTATTTTCAAATTTCAAACTGAAACTTGATTTCATTTTCGACATAATAGAAACAGTCTTCTATGAAACCAATGTGTCATCATTGTGTTTTCTAAACTGTCTTTAGAGATGGTTCACTGATTGATCAGTACGGAGGGGCAGGCTTAGGTACTGATATCTTTGTTTGGATTTGCCAATAATAGCCACCTGGCAGAGATAGTAGGAAACCGCAAACAGCGGTGATTATTGGCAGGAAGCTAATATTCTGAGCAGTGTCTGTGATTGAGCCAGCGGCACTGCACTGGATGACTGCAGAATAAATGTGTATAACAATGGTTTTAGTGTCTTCCTTAGGGGTTGCAGGTACGCCTGACATGATGATGTAATTAGAATAATATTAGAAATGATATATAGCTTCGGGTGAGGGTAGGGGGGTTGATAGTAAAGGCAAATCACAAACTTGCCTTTCATATGAAAATATGAATTCCTAATTATAAGCAGCGTTAAATACCATTGCTGCAACCTTTAACGATGCCTTCTGAACCTAAACCTTTATTTTTATTAGGTATTTATTAATTAGTTGTTAATTAGTGGAGATTTTATCTTTAAATGTGAAAATAGTAAGCTTTCTGGGTATCGTTTTCTTAACTTAGTGGGATATAGAATAACATTTAGAAAGACGCGAACCATCTGTGACCATTTCTTTATAAGTATAAGATTGCATACATTGAATACAAACATACACTTCATTATAGACTAGCATTTTCCTAACTAGCCTTATAGAATTCAATATACATTGAATACAAACATACACTTCATTATAGACTAGCATTTTCCTAACTAGCCTTATAGAATTCAATGTTTGACGCATGGGGAATAGGGGTGAAGGCAACAATGCTTCACGCCACTAAGGTTTCAACGCAAAGTTTTTTCAGGCCCATTGTAAACTTTCTTGTAGCAGATAACGTTAACATATCATCAATCATTCAGCGCGAATGGATTAAGTACTGTTTTGTTAGTACATCTATATAACCAAGATATAAGCGTTTTTTTGGGGGAAAGCTTTTTATTTAAGCTTTAAAACGGTCAGTGAATTCGGCGTTTCTTATACATATATGAAAGAGACATCCAAATATACTTTTGTGCAAAATGTCATGCATGTGGGATAATATGCACATATTATCCTGGATTTCGCACCATTATGCTGAACTGTAAGTAGAAGGTTTATGACAACATTCTGCTCCACACAGGCAGCGTCTGCTTTCTTTTCAGGTAAGATCAAAGTGAGTTATATGCATGCAATTCAAGCATCTCTAGAAGGCTGCAATTCGTATCGACACACTGAACGAAAACAAAAAACAATAATTGTAAATAAATCGATTTATTTTACAAATAAAATAAAAACAAAACCTACCTCCTAAATCAAACCAACCACATCGACAGATTGGGGCTTGATCAAAGAGCCACTTCCTGAATACACCTCTCCCTGCAGAAAGAGAACATTCAATGAGAAAAAAAATTATCCTGGAGTCTGTGTATTGAAAGAGTTTTGTATAAACCATGGGGACCAAAGGTTTTTTTCAATTTGAAATCTTCATAAATGTCTTAGGTAGCTTTTTCCGATTCACTTGAATGTCTGTGCTATAGGTCTACCGCCCTTAGAAATATTTTAATACTTTCAGTGCGGAGACCATCTTTATACGTCGGAATCTGACGTCTACAGATGTCAGACTCTGACGTACGAAGACGGTCCCCGGGCTGAAAGAGTTAAATACACAGACCTGTCAGGATCAAGATATTTTTTCTTAGATTAAATTTTAATACCCGGCAAACACGAGGTATCTAGTCAGTGTTTGGTTAATGTTTGTCCACCGTAGGTTATACGACCTAAAACCAACAATATTGATTCAACTGCTCTAGTTTAACGGGTATATTGTCAAGAAATATGATTATATGATTTAAATTAGCAAAAAGTTTGACGTATGCGGAAATGAATCAACATATTGTTGTATTGTTTATTATTTATAGACATGCAACAATTAGTTTTTTACAATTAGAAATACTTTTTTTCTATTTATTTGAAGTAGTTTTCAACGAATAAAAAACAATGCAAGAAGTTGGCTACCTGCAATGTTCGACAGGTAATTCAATATAAAATGTCGTTGCTAGAACAATTCATCTTCCCTTGGCCAGTCTCACGCGAGTGCTACCGCAGGAGCCTTGTCGGATAGAGTACTCTATTTGTCTATGTGGGCATCTTGGAGGTGTGTCTGAGATTCAAACCTCATTGGATGTTTCAGATTTATTTGAGGGTCACTAAGAATTGACCTCTTTTTCAGCTCTCAGACAGCTGTCAAGCGCTGTCTGCTTGGCCGGTCTTGAGAAGCGGCGCGCGCAACATTCAAGGTATCTCGCTATTCGAAAAAGTTGGACGCTAGGCCTCGATAGAGCAAGTATCTCCCTGCGGGCTCGTGGGTGATATAACTTGTTTGGGATGATGGAACAATTTGGCATGAATGCATTGGGCTTCAGGCCACCTTTATCTGGACAAATGCAATCTAACGATCTGGAAAAAGAGACACTGCATGTTGTGTAGGTACTTGGACTAATTTGAGAGATTTTTAAAAGCATTCGCAAAAATTAGGGGGCAGGATCTGCACTTTGAGATATATCAGATTACATTATATTTGACCCAACATGAAACCGCCATTGGATCAACAACCAGACACAGGATAATAAACGGTCTCCACAATATTAAATTAAACTAGGGCTCAAATATGATACGAACACATATTTAGGACTAGGCGGCGTTTTGTCAGAATGACTGACGACTGAAAAGGTATTTACTTATTTATTCATAGATAATTACTCATTTATTAAACAGAAAATATATACATAGTTTTACCGTATGTCTTCTTAGGTAATTTCCGATATTTCACATATCCTATGGCATCTTGGGATGATTTTGGAGTGCAACATGGCTTCTTCACATTGGAATCCAATCCGTGGCACTGGTCACAGAAGAAATAACGCCCGATCTCACGCGGATCATGCACAGATATAAAACTGTACCCTAAGGCAGCAATGTACTGGGGAAGGTCAGCGCGGGACATCTCCTTATGGTCACACACTGAAAATAAAGATGAATGAATGAATGAATGAATGAATGAATGAATAAATAAATGAATGAATGAATGAATGAATGAATGAATGAATGAATGAATGAATGAATAAATGAATGAATGAATGAATGAATGAATGAATGAATGAATGAATGAATGAATATAGTGTGGGTAAGATGTGTGTGTGGGTTTGGTGGTAGTAGAATGTACATTGAATAATACCGACCATACACGGGCATGACGAGTGCCCAGTCAACCGCCGCACCATATTATATAGCATACCTAGCAGAGATATAGATAATATATCTATTCTACCTACACGTAGTACATACTGATGGGAGTGATATAATGTGTGCGCAATATCAAACCAGCTTAAAAACTCACCTTCACCAAAATGTTGGGATGCTATAAGCGTAGCCACCGTAAAGACGAGAGCTACCTGAAGCAACCTCATCGTACACCTTGTGTTCTGAGATGTTTCAGTTGAGTTTTTTGTAAGTTCTATCCAGCGTGAGTTTTTATCTGTCACAAGACGACTCGAGATTGCAGTCAATATTTGCTGTCAATTCTCGCACACACTCCTGTTTGATTCTCCAGATAGTATCGTCACGTCGACTGAAGCGTGAACACAGCTAAGATCCAGTAGCTTGTGAGCCTAGACGCAGACAGTCGTCCAGCAATAATAAACCAATGTGGTATGCTGAACTGAGCTAAAATTGATTTACTTGACATGAGGAAAAGGAAAATACATAACTTATAAAAAATAACAAAGCCTTTGCGTCTGGAAACCACATTAAGACCCAACTCAAGGTTGCTGGCATGAGGCCGCCATTATAAAAAAAGACACGAATTATGCAAGTTTACGGAAGGTTTTATAGAATGTATAATATTTACTACATTAGAAACAATATACACACAGTGGATAAAACTTAGTTCACCCCCAAAGTGATGCATATTCCACCGATGCTTAATACCTTAATTAAATCACAGCTCATAGAAACTCAAACCCTGATACTTTATTTAATTTTATTTACAGAATATGAACGGAAATATATTTTTGATGCTATATGAAACATAATGAGTGTCACAATTATTATTTAGTAGGATAGCCATTTATAATAATAATAATAATGATAAACTTCTATAGCGCCTAAATCCTCGGTGATTCGAGCTCAGAGGCGCGACAAACATATTTGTAATCCGACTCATCATTCAAAAAACCGTTTGCGTTTGTCGTTTGGGCCAACCGGACCACCAAGGATTTAAGTCGGAAAAGTCTGACCAAAAAAATAATTTTTCAATTTCTTCCGTAAACTAACTGGTGTTTTCGCAGAGCGAATTTCTAAAGGAAGTTCATTCCAAAGTCTAGGTGCAGCAACAGAAAAGGCCCTGCTGCCTACCGCAGTTCTGACCCGTGGAATATTCAGCTGATCTAGATCACTGGAACGCTTCGCGATGGCTGAAGCATGTTTCGAATATATGCTGGTTGTCCACTGGTCAGCCTGGTGGGTCAGGGAACACAATTTAAATTTGATCCTGTAACTAACAGGTAACCAGTGCAAAGATTTTTGAAGAGGAGTTATGTGACAAAATTGAGGAGACTTTGTTACAACCCGCCCCAAACAGTTCTGTAAACCCTGCAGCTTAGATATCTCCTTTTCAGTGACGTTGAACAGGACAGAGTTACAATAGTCTAGCTTGCTACCTATCAAAGAAGTTGCAATTGTTTCAGGCTTTTAGCAACAGATGGTGTTAAAAGCGCCTTATTTTACGCATGTCATGTATATAATAGTAGCAGGCGCTAGATATACCAGTTATCGCACTGTCAAAGACTATGCAAGATTTCTAGCAGATGGAGAAAGAGAGACTTCCTGTTCCAACAATCTTGTTGGAAAACATTTCGAAATTTTTTCACGATTTTTCGTTTGATTGGGCCTATAATTTTGTAAATATATTAAATGGATAAGCAATGCTCAGTCATAAAGCTTACTATACAATACCAAGTAAACTGTCGGGACATGAGCAAACTGAATTTTTATTTAGAATTATTTTTTTTAGCTAGCATACGGGACCTTACAAAGACGTGTAGGCTATTTCTCTCAACTCCAGATCATCCGTCACTCCACACCAGCCGCACCACTAATTAATGGTTATGCAGCGCTTGTAAATTTAATTAAAGATACTCAGAGGCTTCAGAACCACTTGATACTTTCTTCATGGTAAGGTAAGATATTTTTCTAGTGTTAGGAATAGTTACCAGTGTTTACTGGGCAACAAAAATGCACGATCAGAAGATATGTGCTGTGAAATGGTACTGCTTAGTTCCCACCTACCTATTTATCAGCACACCATCAGAAGTTCTGTGTAGAACGTAAATATATTCTAGTGTTCCGTGGTCATGTTTGTTTTGGTATACTTACGTTAAACTGGGTATTGTGGCTGCTTCTTTGTGGCGATAATTATTATGGTGTTTCACCTGAACGCAGCGCATCTTTCACTCGACACCACCGCAATTAGTTACACAACACCACTCCAATGATTGCTCCCGGGTTTTGAGAAATATCTGATATAACTACTTTTGAATAATATCATTTTAATGACAAGATGTCGGAGCCGCGATCTTCTTTTACAAGTAACAAGTAACACGTAACAAGTATTTATTGCTGATGGTTCCTGTGTGAGGAACATGACAGAAGAGCCAGGAAAGCGCTGGCGCCATATAATACAATATAGTGCATATTATAATACGATTTACAATTGTAATGATTTATACAAGAATCAGTGGATTAGCTGCTATTATTCATGTTAGGAACACTTTAAAACTTTGCGATAATCACTTTCACGAATAAACTTAACTGCAGTACATTATTATAATAGTTTTGCTTGAATAATTGTTCCAGTTGAATAGTGGAAGGTCTTTTCCAGAATTTGACATTTATATATTTTTTACGCTCTTCTCTGAATAACGGACAGCATAACAGATAGTGGTATTCATCACCGATGTCGTTGCAATGGAGGCATAACCGTAGGTCGCGCTGAGTTTGAGCCCGACAACCAGCTTCGATTGGTAGACGGTAGTTCAGTCAGATATTTCTCGAAACCAAAAGTATTTTTAGTTAAGCGATATACAGTACATTTACCACCTTTTGTGATGCCTTCATTCCAATTTTGTATGAAGTGGCCGTGCAACCTCAACTTGAGAATTGTATTAAAATGATTCGGTGATAGATTTAGGTGAAGATTGATTCGTCCAAATCCCAGAGAATCCAGCACTATCTAGTATGTTTTTCACCGAGCTAATCCAAGTAGAATGAAACAAATCTTTCTCGTAAAGTTTATATATTAAAGAGTAAATCTTTTTCGACAGTTTATTTTCTTTACTGGTAATCAGTCTCGCCCAGTAGAGGATCATTTCACATTTAATATCTATATGAAGCGGCGTTTCACCCAACTCTCCATAAACCATATTGGAGCATGTAGATTTATGAACATGTAAAATATATTTACAGGATCTTAATTTCACTTTATTTACAATGTCGCAATTTTCACACCCCCACACTTCAGCTCCATATAATACAACAGGTTTCACCAGAGTGTCAAATAACTTTAATGCAATATCTGGAGGTAAAGATTGTATTCGTTTCAGTAGAGCGGACATTGCCCTACATCCCTTTTGCTAAATACTTTGTTTTGCAACATTAAATTTTGCATTAAAATTTTACGTGACACCCAGGTAATTGTAATCATTCACTACATCAAGTTTCATGTCCGAAAATTTAAACGAAGGTATATTCTTTATTATGCCTCGCGAAAAGATGAATATTTTGGTTTTACTGGTGTTAATTTTTAAATCAAAATTGTTACAATATTCATTTGGAGTATCCAAATATTTCTGCAGGTCTTCAGGGGATTCAGCCAATAATACAGTATCATGCGCGTACATCGAAACTAAGCTACCCCTACGACGTAGGCCCAACAGTAAACCAAAGTTGGCCCAGAGTCTCATGTTTGCTGGGTAGATATCGTTATCTTGAGAGGAGCGTAAAATATATAAATGACACCAAATTCTGGAAAATACTTCAGACTATCCAGCTTGAAAAATAGTTCAGACAAAACAGCTATAAATAGTAAAAATATCCAAAAGTTAAGCTCATTCGTGCTAATGATAACAGTATTTTAACATGATTAATAACATAATGCAACACTATCTATTGTACAAATAAGTAAAATAATAAATATTTTTTACTTGTTACATGTACTTGGTATATAGATCCCTTTATTCGTGGGGAGTGATTTAATATTAAACCTATTATACACCCCCCCCCCCCCCGCCGGGATACGCGCCTGTAATGTTAGATTGTTATCTCACTTGGCTCAATGCACACACAATTATTCTATCAGTGGTGGTCAAGGGTAACTATCTATATAGGTTATAGTATGTACTATATCACATGTGGATTAAATTGTAAAATCATAAAAATAAGTATTTTATGATGAAGAATACGTATTACCACTTTTTAGTTAATGAAATACTAGTCAGGCAACCAAATTATGCTGTTTTTTTGCATAACCCTGCATTGGCTATTATATTTTTTATGGCTCATCAGGTGTCCTATGAAGCATATCAGGCGGATATTAAGATAATTTCCTTGAGCGTTCTGAGAAAAATGACAAAATCTAAAATGTTCGCCATAGCCCATATAGTGAATAATTACTTTTCACTCCCAAAATACAAAACTAATCACTCAAAAATGGATTCCCCTCACCAAAATCATCTGAAAAAGTGATATTGCACGTTATTATACCTTCATTAATTATACGAAAATTATTTATTTTGTATGCCATTTGGCAGCCATTTTGGATTTTGTCATTTTTCTCCGATCGCCTCTGGATACCCCCATAATATCCGGCTGATATACATTATGGAGCAAATGAGGCTGTGGAGTCCATTGAGAAAAAACATAACAGCCGGCAGCCGGTGCAGGGTAGGCCTATTAGCTTAGTGGCTGCCTTTACAGCAAAAAGAAAACACTATTAGCTTTAAAAATATTTTAAGTACAAAAAAAAACAATACAAAAGCAAAAAAATGAGCCAAATGCTTCGGATAAATTTGAAAATAAATAACACTTTCTTGACATTAAAGAGCATTGTCTGGTGGTATGGTACAATTTTTGCTTTCATAATGTTGTAACGACTTATTGTATAATTAATGATGGTCTCCTGATTTTTATATTGTTTATTAGAAACTCGTTTTTATGTAGTGATTCTTAGTCAAATACATTCTTCTTCTTCTTTATCTCTAGGAATCATGCTGTTCATGGTAAGAAAGTACAATTGTGGCTTAATGATATTGTTCGACCGAGATGGTCATTCAAGATACTTGGTAATTCTCTAAGGAAGTTTATTGCTATCTGTAGATGACAAAATGAATTACATAGAGTTTGTATACAGCTTTTCCCAGTTTACGAAATTTGCCCAAAACTGACCCATTTCTTTTTATTATGAAAGCAAATGATCTTGATTTTGTAAACCATTTTATAAAATTTATGATACATACCTAGACAGAAGAGGACCACTATAAAACCATGATGTTCCAGTGATAGTATATTTTTAAAGCCTTATTAATTTTCAAATATTAACATTGTTTTGTCATTGTGTGTCTTTTATTTGTTTGATTGTAATGTATACTGTTTTGTCTTTTAAACGTTTTTGCAAAATTGTTTGTTTATGTAAACAGCTGCAAATAAATATTATTAGTCTTCTTCTTCAGTTGATGACATGAGATTGGGGTGATAGGTGGGTTATTGGCCCATCACTCACCAGATAAGTGGTTTCGGGCATGCCTAGGGGATCTACCCCCATACATGCACAATATTGAAGATAACTCTCAGTCAGCGCCATGTTGAGAAACGGTGATTTCCCGATAAAACAAATTATTCAATCCACCCTTACGGTGTGGCACTGTCCAAGGTTACATGTAAGTAAGTGCATAGGGCAATGACAATACTTAACCCTCCTTAGATCACTGAGCTATTCAATTTAAATTTTAAGTCATTTAAAGTTGTGTCTCGCTACCGCGATACACAACTTCAAGTGACTGACAATTTATGGTATTTTTGAAATTAAAGTCCCAATATTTACCGGGTTTTCAAGATTGAAGGCGTATTTCACCATGCACAGCTCGTTATCATGGTTATCAGGGGTTATACAGCTGTTAATAAAAACACAGAATGTCCACTGCAGTCGACATCAATGCTCTAATGGTTAACAATGCTTGTATATCTACAGTATAAACCGCACAGATAACCATGCACTAACGTCAATAAAGTAACTGTTTACACCAGGTTCACTTTCACCCACTTGAAGTTGTGTCTCGCTGACGCGATCCACAACTTCAATTGAGTGAAAATTTTGTATATGCATCATACAATTTGCGCAGGCCTAATATTCTACAGGTGAACATTTTAGGCCTATATCCTTTTATAAATAAATACGCTTCATCGCACTATTCTATTCCCAGTCATGTTATTCTCATGTTATTATTTGTGTAATACGTATTTCACATTTACAATGACTTCAGAGTTACATTTGAATTTATTCGATAAGAGGCCGGCCCCGATGGCTCATAAGTATTAACTGGGGCTTGTAACCTGGAGGCACCAGGCTCGAATCCCGGTCGGTTGGGATATTTGTCATCGTGGTTGTGCATATAGAGTGTATTCATCCTTGAAATTGACCTTTTGACCTTGAATTGACCTTGAATAATCAAAATAATAATGGATTGCCCAGTCAAAATCATATGAAAATTAGTCACTAATGACATGCTCTTTGCGCGATACAGAGTCTGTTATATTATTGTGACGTTCAAGCGACACGCTTCCCTCAGGAGGGCCGCCTCGCTGTACGGGTGACAGCGGCGCCGGCCGGGGTCGAGCGGATTTGTTTAGAGGTGCGCGGGAAACGTTGCGTCGCCCGTCCGCCTTTCCAGAAGGGGGGGGGGGGTTTACGGCGACAGGCCGGGGTCGGGGTTTTGCTGGCGTCTCGGGGCTGGGCTGGACAAACACCACCCCCGTGGCACGGTGGCGAGCCACTTCCCTGGCCATGTCATACTCGCCGCCTCTCTCTCCTCTCTCTACATCTACACTCTCTCTCCTCCTCTACTCTTCCTCCTTTCCTCTATTCTTTCCTTCATCTCTCCCCTCTTATACCCTCTTTTAATCCCCTATTCTTCATTGCCACTCCCTATTGTCATTATTCTCTTCTCCCTCACATAGCTTACCAAAACCGACCACTACTCAAAGTGATTCATCACCTCCAAACCACTGTAGACCATTTGTTATTTAAACAAACACATAAAATCTCGGCAAAACGAAATTCCATCCCTTACTTAACTAGTGTTATCACCAGGGTCCCAAGCGACACCCTGGGTAACACTTTATTATTCAACTCGAAACGATAGTAACTCTTTATTACTTAGGGTGTCAATTAAATGAATTTACTTGAGAAACGTGCGATTCTCAATACATTTACACACCAACGACTTTAAAAAGACTGAACCAATTAAACTCATTTCACGTTCACTCTCACATTCAACATTTTATTTCTTCATAATCATGCTACAAGGCAATGTGACTATATATATCCCCCATTCCCCACATATCGTATTTCCAACTTCATAAAAATATTCTACTCAAAGTAATTTGACAAGCAAAACAATACTTGGAATAATATCATCAGTACCACATTAATCAAATCATTACATGTCTTATCGAGATACACATCTCGATCAGCAGAAAACACTTGTCCTGACCATTTAGGACAACTGCTTTTTAGCATTGATTCATGCCACTTCTCCTCGTGATCACGTGTCCTGACCATCGAGGACAATTGATCGGCATCAATCCCTGCCACTCTTCCCCACATCACCAAAACACCTCACCTACTAAAACCAAACAACCTCACATAATCCCGTGGTCATGTAGTTCTTGCCAATAACTATATAGTCTGTCTGGAAGAATTACGCAGAACCATCTTGGGAATTCGTGGCCCGAACCAGATAAACAGACATGTTAAATAACAAGTAACTATAATGCCACTTCACTCCACATAACCAAAATCTACATAGTAATCAACCTCCCCTGTGGTCCCTTAGTCCTGGTTAATAGCTATAATAGTCCGCCTGGAAGAACCACTCTGAGCCATCATGGGAATTTGTG
Source organism: Flabesymbios commensalis (assembly GCA_964017125.1). NCBI lineage: Eukaryota > Metazoa > Annelida > Polychaeta > Terebellida > Flabelligeridae > Flabesymbios > Flabesymbios commensalis. The sequence goes on along the minus strand of OZ024914.1, from coordinate 55,968,974 downwards.
GTTGAACCAAGTAGCAGACGTGTTAAGTAACCAGTAACTAGTGCCACTACGGTAATGTGCCAGGTTGGCACGTACCTATCCACATTGTCCACCGATTAACTACACTTGTTACATAACATAAAGTTAATAATAGTAAAACAGATATATATTAAAAGGCAGATAAACAGCTAGTGTTTAAGCTAATAGATAAATCACTGTTATGAATGGATATGTTATGTGCGAAAATGTTTGTTTAGGTTTTAATTTCGCGACTGTAGCTCACTTGGAAATGGAAACAAAACACTCTGAAGTATCAAAAAATTAGAAAGATTAAAATTAACAAACACTTCCCACGAAACTTTTCAATATAGTGAACCTGACTAGTCATCGATTCGATTTGTGTTCATTTCATTGCGTTTAATAATTCTCATTGGATCAATCATTTTTCGAACAAAAAATCATATTAGGATAGACCATATTTGAGCAGATATTCAAGCATGTTCAAATGATCTTTTTCGTTTGTAGAGAGTAAAAACATGGATGTGTTCGTTGTCCTGCCAGATTTCACACAAATTCAACTTTATTGCGTAAGTAATCTCAGAATTATTACACAATAGCTGTCGTTTTATACATTTGCTAAATTAAACAATGCTTCATCACATCGCATAACTAGAATATTTTGTTCTGTCGAGCACGTGAGTCACCAATCCATATTAACCCCGTACACTGTTAATCACTACCCTGATGACATCGCAAGGCTCTGACACAGTGACCTCCATTTTTAAATGTTGTAGTTCCAAGACGACCACAAATTTACGCCTGCTGGAAATGGCCTAGTTTTCATAGACACTTGAAATATTCGTCTCAATTTCTTGGTATCCGAGTTTTTCGGTAATCAGCGCGAGTGTCGTTTTACACAGCTGGCTGTGTAAAGAAAATGGCGGTCAGTGTGACTGGGCCTCGCGCAGTAAATGAGTTAGGCGGCCCAGTCATACCGGGTAGCTAATCACGACTAGCCTGGCTATAATTGTTTTTAATCTGTTGACAGACATATACTAGCCGATGAAATCAATTTTTAGTGGGAACAAAATGTGTGTTCTAAGATTAGTAAATACTTGGTCTCAAATTAAACAAAAATGAGTTATTTTCACCCACTTGAAGTTGTGGGTCGCGTTAGCGAGCCACAACTTCAAGTGGGTGAACATTTAAATTTCATTATTAAATGTAGTGGTTCAAGAGATCGGACCTATAACAAACAAACAAGGAGAGTAGTGATCGAACATGACATACTACTACAAAAATGCGTTCCTCTCTAGTTTATCTGAGCATGAACGACTCACAACGACTCACAACCCAAGATCGGCTACGAAGTGTATATGTATGCTAAGGAAAATATTGTTAATTTCAAGATTTTCACTCTAGCAAAAAAATTTGCATTTTATACATTTTTTTTTAAGACTGACGAGGACCGAGTTATAAACGTCTTGAAAAAACTGGGAATTTCAAGAATAAAGAACGAATTTCTGCTTCATTCAAGTATGTGGTCAAGTAGTTAGATATAACTATGAAGCACAAATGAAAATTAAATAGATACAGTCATATTTAACCCTTTAACCGCCAAGTTATTATATTGTAAGTTTCACTCACTCGAAGTTGTGTCTCGCTGACGCGATTCATAACTTCAAGTGAGTGAAAAATTATTCGTATTTGACAGAAAGGAGGTCAAAGATTTTGAAATACATTGTATTCCTGATTGACGTTTACCATGTTTATCTTTAACATATTTGAACGCTGATATTCAATTTGCTAATAAAACAATAAAACAAAAACGAATATAATCGGCAGTTAAAGTTAAAGCTCTAGGGAGATTTGCATTATCTAATTATGCATTTAAATAATAAACATTTAGTGAAACAGTGACGAAAAGTATTGCATGGTTTTGTTCCTAGCCTCAGCTCAGTGGGGGATCCAAGGGGGGGAGGGGGTTGGGGTTTTTTTAACTCCCCCCCCCCCTTCAGAAAAAATCATCACCTTATTTAGGGGTTCCTTATGATTTGGTGATATACTGAGTGAGAAACAGTGCTCAATATGCCTTAGATTGCATGAGAAAGCCTTTGGAAAGCAAAAATTTTCCCGGGGGCGGGCCCCTCGACCCCTTTACAGTATTTTTTTTTGTCAAATTTTAACCCCCCCCCCTCACTGAAAAAATAGATCCGCCCCTGCAGCTTCAGCTATTTCTATCCTTAGACTGAGAGTGTTCCCACCACATGATCGCAATATTGGTACTGTGGCATTATAACCTAACATGATATCGGTTTGCAATGTGATATTATAACCTAACATGATATCGATCGTTGGCTCATATGTTTTGCAATGTGTCATTATAACGTAACATGCTATCGATCGTTGGCTGATATGTTTGGCACTGTGGCATTATGGCGTAACATGATATCGATCATTGTCTGATATGTTTTGCAATGTGGCATTATAACGTAATATAATATCGATCGTTGTCTGACATGTTTGACAATGGGGCATTATAACGTTGTTATCGATCATTGTCCAACATGTTTGGCAATGTGCCATTATAACCTAACATGATATCGATCATTGTCTGATATGGTTTGCAATGTGACATTATAACGTAACATGATATCGATCGTTGGCTGATATGTTTTGCAATGTGTCATTATAACGTAACATGCTATCGATCGTTAGCTGATATGTTTGGCAATGTGGCATTATAACGTAACATAATATCGATCATTGTCTGATATGTTTTGCAATGTGACATTATAACGTAACATGCTATCGATCGTTGTCTGACATGTTTGACAATGTGGCTTTATAACGTTGTTATCGATCATTGTCTAACATGTTTGGCAATGTGCCATTATAACTTAACATACTATCGATCATTATCTGATATGTTTTGCAATGTGGCATTATAACGTAAAATGATATTGATCATTGTCTGATAAGGTTTGCAATGTGTCATTATAGCGTAACATGATATCGATTATTGCCTGAAATGTTTGACAATGTGTCATTATAAGGTAACATGATATTGATCATTGTCTGTTATGGTTAGCAATGTGGCATTATAACGTAACACGCTATGGATCATTGTCTGGGATGTTTAAATTTGTAGCATGATAATGTAACATGATATCGATCATTGTCTGTCATATTTGGCAATGTGTCAATATAACGTAACAAATTTTATCTATCATTGTCTGATATGTCTTGCTTTGTAGCATTATAATCAGAATATCAGAATAAAGATCATGTTATTATAAATGCCATTTACCACCCATACTTGGACATCCATGAGTAGCTCTGACCCGTCAAACTGCGCAGCTCACCGTTATATAATCTGAAACATTCTATCAATTTATATTGTAAATCATCAGAAATGTGCTCATGTTTTCTACCCTTATTATCGCCCATACACTTCTCCACTCCATGTGAATCGAGGCGACAAAAAAACTGTTTGTCTTCATTATAATTGAACATGTCTCTGGAGAAATAGGGGGAAATCCCTAGGAATAGCTCCACATCGCGCAGCACTTGATATGGGTCTCTTATCATCAAATCTCCGTCCAGTATGAGAATCTGATCCTTGGAGAAGCTGCTATACCACATCTTGATGTATTTCTGGTAATTGCCGGATGTTATATAATATGTAGTCTTGTTTATCCTGTTGGCATCTTTGCGAAGTATAATTTCCTCAAATGATGGCATAGTTTTGTTTTTAGCCTCAGCTTCGGCTACTTTCTGTCCGTAGATTGAGAGCGTCCTCACCACGGGATCGCGTAGGATCAGCAGAAGCTTGATGGAACTATCAAAGGCGCGTATTCTGTCGGGGACGCGGTTCATATACAAGTATCCGGCACACTTGGCCAGTGTCAGCTGATCCCGACGCGATGGAGGCATTAGGCTTCTCAGCAAGTCATAATCTTGGTAGGATTCTCCATTGAAGAATTGCATTTCCGCGCCAAGCTTCGCCACAATGGAGGGGTGCACGTTGAGGAAGTTTCTAAGGGCGCTTGTTCCACACTTGGCGGCACCGATTATCAACACAGACGGTAATCGTCTCTCTACATCAGACTCGACAGTCTGGTTAGGGTTTAACTTTATTGCAGAGGTTGGGTTAGTGCTGGGACGCCTTAGCCCAGCCTCAACAATAAAGCTAGGGTTAGGTCTTTGCTTAGAAAACCTTAACTCTAGCTCAGCCCCACTAAACAGGTTGTTAACGCCGTTCGTGTTGATGACATCGTTGTGGTCCGGTCGACGTACAGGCTGTTTTCTTGTTAAATTCCAAACAAATACATACAAACACATGGCGAAAAGAGACATGACAAAACCTCTTCTGAACTTTCTGAAAACTGAAACAAAAAATCATCAGGTGATCAACATACACAGGCCCGTATCTAGAATTTGACAAGAGGCGGGGGGTCGCTCAAAATGAAAGAAGAAAAGTGGAGCAATTTGTTTGTGGACATTTACCATGCGAACATGTGAATAGTATGAAATTGAAAATGAGGCGGATATACAAATGAAATGAAATGAATCGGGCTTTAGGCCACCTTTGTGCACATATAGGCTAAACTGAGCCAGGAGAACCTCCTGAGGATGGTGAGATGATTGAAATGACACTGCCCTCCGGACACAGGATTCGAAATTCGAGCCCTGGCGGTCTGAGGCCAAGCACGCTACTTCTCGGTCACGGAGGCTCCCCACAATACTGACTTTCACACGTGGATGGGGAAGAAACATTTTTGTTTTTTTCAAACCGCCGAGACCGGGAACCGAACCCCGAACTCTGGCGTGAAAGGCAGCGGTGCTAACCGCTACCCTAGGGCCCCCGCCCGATATACTATGTAAGCAAACTAACACTCCTGATCGTTTGTAGCAACACTCTCGATGTTTTTTTGTTTGCCTTTTATAAATGACATGTGTTGTCTCTAATCCTTTTGTATAGAGTTGTTATGCCTAAGCACATCACAGTCGGTCGGTTGTGCAAGAAGATGGTCAGCTGCACACAGGACATCGCTTTCAAAAATATGTCTATGTATATTTACAATAGATAACAATGGTCAAATATAATGACTTGTGTAGTTTTTTTCTAATCATCAGTTAGGGACATTAGATGGCCGCCATCATAAGGTGGCATCCATCTTAACGACTGATTGTCTTAATATTGTCTTGCAATATGCTTGGTTAAATAAAGATGACGGTTTACTATGGATGGGCTCGGATAATGATATATCGTAGGCACGGATAGTAAACCGTGGGCACGGATTGAAAACCGTTGGTATGGTTTATAATCCGTGGACACAGAATGCTAAACCATGGGCACAATTTGTAAACCGTGGCACGGATTATCAACCGTGGGCATGGGTGGAAACCGTGGGCACGAATTGTAAGCCGGGAGCACGGATTGTAAACAATGGGCACGGATTGTAGACTGTGAGCACGGATTGTAAACTGTGGGCACGCATATTGTAAGCCGTGGACACGGATTGTAAACCGTGGGCACGGATGGTAAACTGTGGGCACGGATTGTAAACCGTGGACACGGATTGCAAACTGTGGGCACGGATTGTAAACCGTGGACGCGGATTGCAAACTGTGGGCACGGATTGTAAGCCGTGGAAACGGATTGTAAACCGTGGACACGGATGGTAAACTGTGGGCACGGATTGTAAACTGTGGACACGGATGGTAAACTGTGGGCACGGATTGTAAACCGTGGACGCGGATTGCAAACTGTGGGCACGGATTGTAAGCCGTGGACACGGATGGTAAACTGTGGGCACGGATTGTAAACCGTGGACACGGATGGTAAACCGTGGGCACGGATTGTAAACCGTGGACGCGGATTGCAAAATGTGGGCACGGATTGTAAACCGTGGACACGGATGGTAAACCTTGGACACGGATTGTAAACCGTGGGCACGGATTGTAAACCGTGGACACGGATTGTAAACCGTGGGCACGGATGGTAAACTGTGGGCACGGATTGTAAACCGTGGACACGGATTGCAAACTGTGGGCACGGCTTGTAAACCGTGGACGCGGATTGCAAACTGTGGGCACGGATTGTAAGCCGTGGACACGGATTGTAAACCGTGGACACGGATGGTAAACCGTGGACACGGATTGTAAACCGTGGGCACGGATTGTAAACCGTGGGCACGGATTGTAAACCGTGGACACGGATGGTAAACCGTTGACGCGGATTGCAAACTGTGGGCACGGATTGTAAACCGTGGAAACGAATGGTAGACTGTGGGCACGGATTGTAAACCGTGGACACGGATGGTAAACCGTGGACACGGATTGTAAACTGTGGGCACGGATTGTAAACCGTGGACGCGGATTGCAAACTGTGGGCACGGATTGTAAACCGTGGACACGGATTGTAAACTGTGGGCACGGATTGTACACCGTGGGCACGGATTGTACACCGTGGGCACGCATTGAAAGCCGTGGGCACGGATTGTAAACCGTGGGCACGGATTGTAAAGCGTGGGCATGGATTGTAACGCGTTGGCACGGATTGTAAACCGTGGGCACGGATTGTAAACTGTGGGCACGGATTGTACACCGTGGGCACGCATTGTGGGCCGTGGGCACGGATTGTAAACCGTGGGCACGGATTGTAAACTGTGGGCATGGATTGTAACCCGTTGGCAAGGATTGTAACCCGTTGACACGGATTGTTAACCGTGGGCACGGATTGTAAACCGTGCACACAGCTTGTAAATCGTGGGCACAGATTGTAAATCGTGGGCACGGTGACGTTAATAATCCGTGGACACGGATTGCAAAACGACGCGCACGGATTGTAAGGCATTTAATTATAATTAAAACACACCACTACATTATTTTCTTTGTCCGACCACGACATTCTAAGCCAGGAATGGAGTATTTTTGCACAGCATGTACAGTCCAATTATCATGGTAGGCCTAATGGTAGGCTACTATAGGGCCTAATCAGTCAGGTGTGAGCGAGCTGTTGATTATATAAATAAGGTCGGGTGTGTTTTAAGTCTTCTTCGGCCTCGGACCTTTTTCACAGCTAAGAATGAAGAGCTCCTCGTATCGGGCTTTATCCTATATAATACTTATTGCATCGTTACACGTGTCCCTTTACACACCTTAGAGTGTGACAGAATGGGTAGATAAAATAGCACTCACTCGTCATGACCCTCTGATATCAGCCTCCTCTATTCATAAAAACACATCTGCTGCTGCAAGGAAATATATTCAGATCTCAGTGAAATTTTTTAAATCTTTATTTTCTATATTCACCCTCTTTATATAAGCAGGTTATTTATTTCTTCTCATTTCTATTCACTTTAACAAATTTGACTGTATCATAACGCCATTACATTGACTTTTATGCGTTGCTTTGATGATATTTTGCATTCATTTGAAGTTGATAATTGGTCCCTGGTTTGATGGACACTGTAGGTTGGATAAAACATTCTGATTGAGATGATTGAAATGACACTGCCCTCCGGACACAGGATTCGAAATTCGAGCCCTGGCGGTCTGAGGCCAAGCACGCTACTTCTCGGTCACGGAGGCTCCCCACAATACTGACTTTCACACGTGGATGGGGAAGAAACATTTTTGTTTTTTTCAAACCGCCGAGACCGGGAACCGAACCCCGAACTCTGGCGTGAAAGGCAGCGGTGCTAACCGCTACCCTAGGGCCCCCGCCCGATATACTATGTAAGCAAACTAACACTCCTGATCGTTTGTAGCAACACTCTCGATGTTTTTTTGTTTGCCTTTTATAAATGACATGTGTTGTCTCTAATCCTTTTGTATAGAGTTGTTATGCCTAAGCACATCACAGTCGGTCGGTTGTGCAAGAAGATGGTCAGCTGCACACAGGACATCGCTTTCAAAAATATGTCTATGTATATTTACAATAGATAACAATGGTCAAATATAATGACTTGTGTAGTTTTTTTCTAATCATCATTAGGGACATTAGATGGCCGCCATCATAAGGTGGCATCCATCTTAACGACTGATTGTCTTAATATTGTCTTGCAATATGCTTGGTTAAATAAAGATGACGGTTTACTATGGATGGGCTCGGATAATGATATATCGTAGGCACGGATAGTAAACCGTGGGCACGGATTGAAAACCGTTGGTATGGTTTATAATCCGTGGACACAGAATGCTAAACCATGGGCACAATTTGTAAACCGTGGCACGGATTATCAACCGTGGGCATGGGTGGAAACCGTGGGCACGAATTGTAAGCCGGGAGCACGGATTGTAAACAATGGGCACGGATTGTAGACTGTGAGCACGGATTGTAAACTGTGGGCACGCATATTGTAAGCCGTGGACACGGATTGTAAACCGTGGGCACGGATGGTAAACTGTGGGCACGGATTGTAAACCGTGGACACGGATTGCAAACTGTGGGCACGGATTGTAAACCGTGGACGCGGATTGCAAACTGTGGGCACGGATTGTAAGCCGTGGAAACGGATTGTAAACCGTGGACACAGATGGTAAACTGTGGGCACGGATTGTAAACTGTGGACACGGATGGTAAACTGTGGGCACGGATTGTAAACCGTGGACGCGGATTGCAAACTGTGGGCACGGATTGTAAACCGTGGACACGGATGGTAAACTGTGGGCACGGATTGTAAACCGTGGACACGGATGGTAAACCGTGGGCACGGATTGTAAACCGTGGACGCGGATTGCAAAATGTGGGCACGGATTGTAAACCGTGGACACGGATGGTAAACCTTGGACACGGATTGTAAACCGTGGGCACGGATTGTAAACCGTGGACACGGATTGTAAACCGTGGGCACGGATGGTAAACTGTGGGCACGGATTGTAAACCGTGGACACGGATTGCAAACTGTGGGCACGGCTTGTAAACCGTGGACGCGGATTGCAAACTGTGGGCACGGATTGTAAGCCGTGGACACGGATTGTAAACCGTGGACACGGATGGTAAACCGTGGACACGGATTGTAAACCGTGGGCACGGATTGTAAACCGTGGGCACGGATTGTAAACCGTGGACACGGATGGTAAACCGTTGACGCGGATTGCAAACTGTGGGCACGGATTGTAAACCGTGGAAACGAATGGTAGACTGTGGGCACGGATTGTAAACCGTGGACACGGATGGTAAACCGTGGACACGGATTGTAAACTGTGGGCACGGATTGTAAACCGTGGACGCGGATTGCAAACTGTGGGCACGGATTGTAAACCGTGGACACGGATTGTAAACTGTGGGCACGGATTGTACACCGTGGGCACGGATTGTACACCGTGGGCACGCATTGAAAGCCGTGGGCACGGATTGTAAACCGTGGGCACGGATTGTAAAGCGTGGGCATGGATTGTAACGCGTTGGCACGGATTGTAAACCGTGGGCACGGATTGTAAACTGTGGGCACGGATTGTACACCGTGGGCACGCATTGTGGGCCGTGGGCACGGATTGTAAACCGTGGGCACGGATTGTAAACTGTGGGCATGGATTGTAACCCGTTGGCAAGGATTGTAACCCGTTGACACGGATTGTTAACCGTGGGCACGGATTGTAAACCGTGCACACAGCTTGTAAATCGTGGGCACAGATTGTAAATCGTGGGCACGGTGACGTTAATAATCCGTGGACACGGATTGCAAAACGACGCGCACGGATTGTAAGGCATTTAATTATAATTAAAACACACCACTACATTATTTTCTTTGTCCGACCACGACATTCTAAGCCAGGAATGGAGTATTTTTGCACAGCATGTACAGTCCAATTATCATGGTAGGCCTAATGGTAGGCTACTATAGGGCCTAATCAGTCAGGTGTGAGCGAGCTGTTGATTATATAAATAAGGTCGGGTGTGTTTTAAGTCTTCTTCGGCCTCGGACCTTTTTCACAGCTAAGAATGAAGAGCTCCTCGTATCGGGCTTTATCCTATATAATACTTATTGCATCGTTACACGTGTCCCTTTACACACCTTAGAGTGTGACAGAATGGGTAGATAAAATAGCACTCACTCGTCATGACCCTCTGATATCAGCCTCCTCTATTCATAAAAACACATCTGCTGCTGCAAGGAAATATATTCAGATCTCAGTGAAATTTTTTAAATCTTTATTTTCTATATTCACCCTCTTTATATAAGCAGGTTATTTATTTCTTCTCATTTCTATTCACTTTAACAAATTTGACTGGGTGTTTTATGTCCGAACATCATTATTCTGAACAACTAAACTCATTTATGGCCTAAATTCAAGATGAATCTCTGTAAAAAACGACAAACCCATACAGATGCTTCATGATAGTGAAAAATGATGGTGTACTACAGAAAAACGGGTCATTTCTCCAGATCTAGTAAAAAACAGCGGATTTTCAATTTGTGTTTGTCTGCCTTCTATTCATGGGAATTGGACACGGTTTTCATTTTTGAGTTCAGAATAGAGTGTATTTTATAGATCACTCGAAAAAAAATGTGTCATAAAAATGTTTTTTTCCCGTCCCACCACACAAATTCATTCGCGCATATCATTATAAAGTTTAAGAATAAGAAAGTTAGTCTCTTTTTTAAAAATGTGGCTCTTTGCAACAGCCTCGGTGGTAAATATTACAGATATATCATTTTGCTACCGATTTGAATCGATTCTGTGATGATTTGGTATAGCAAAAGCATCAAAATGATGGAAGATGGATCCAACAGGAAGTCCTTGCGCTGACTGTAACAAGGCTCTTCTAAAAAACAAGGTCAATTTTTTGGAGGTCGCTCAGGGGAGAGTGGGGCAAGAGGTTATTATGGGCTCAAATAAAAAAAATTATATCCCTTTCACACCCCTTTTTTATTTTTGATATTGAAAGAGGACAGTCTGGTGGTTAAAAAAAATACATAGGTTTATTTACATTTGTCTACTTAAAGAATGCTGGGAGGTCTGAGTGTATGGGTCATAATACATGTAAGTCTATGGGACGGGTATTATGTGTGGTGAGACGTTAAGGCCGTAGTTCCAGAAAGCACATTTTCGAGCCTATGGGATGTGTTTTTGCTACTAGACCATTTATTTTGCTCATTTATTATCACCGGGCAGCCATTTCAGCGAAAAAATATCATATGAACATGTTTTCTAGTGAAATTAACGAAACTGACTTGAGAATGTTAAATTATGGGCCATATATCAAGCATTCCTCCATATAGCAATGAAACAGTTGTAAGTTCAACTTGGTTCAGCTACGTCCCCGCATCGACTTTCTTGTCCTTTGGTATTTATACCTATTTTCTTGGGTGTTTTATGTCCGAACATCATTATTCTGAACAACTAAACTCATTTATGGCCTAAATTCAAGATGAATCTCTGTAAAAAACGACAAACCCATACAGATGCTTCATGATAATGAAAAATGATGGTGTACTACAGAAAAACGGGTCATTTCTCCAGATCTAGTAAAAAACAGCGGATTTTCAATTTGTGTTTGTCTGCCTTCTATTCATGGGAATTGGACACGGTTTTCTTTTTTGAGTTCAGAATAGAGTGTATTTTATAGATCACTCGAAAAAAAATGTGTCATAAAAATGTTTTTTTCCCGTCTCACCACACAAATTCATTCGCGCATATCATTATAAAGTTTAAGAATAAGAAAGTTAGTCTCTTTTTTAAAAATGTGGCTCTTTGCAACAGCCTCGGTGGTAAATATTACAGATATATCATTTTGCTACCGATTTGAATCGATTCTGTGATGATTTGGTATAGCAAAAGCATCAAAATGATGGAAGATGGATCCAACAGGAAGTCCTTGCGCTGACTGTAACAAGGCTCTTCTAAAAAACAAGGTCAATTTTTTGGAGGTCGCTCAGGGGAGAGTGGGGCAAGAGGTTATTATGGGCTCAAATAAAAAAAATTATATCCCTTTCACACCCCTTTTTTATTTTTGATATTGAAAGAGGACAGTCTGGTGGTTAAAAAAAATACATAGGTTTATTTACATTTGTCTACTTAAAGAATGCTGGGAGGTCTGAGTGTATGGGTCATAATACATGTAAGTCTATGGGACGGGTATTATGTGTGGTGAGACGTTAAGGCCGTAGTTCCAGAAAGCACATTTTCGAGCCTATGGGATGTGTTTTTGCTACTAGACCATTTATTTTGCTCATTTATTATCACCGGGCAGCCATTTCAGCGAAAAAATATCATATGAACATGTTTTCTAGTGAAATTAACGAAACTGACTTGAGAATGTTAAATTATGGGCCATATATCAAGCATTCCTCCATATAGCAATGAAACAGTTGTAAGTTCAACTTGGTTCAGCTACGTCCCCGCATCGACTTTCTTGTCCTTTGGTATTTATAACTATTTTCTTGGGTGTTTTATGTCCGAACATCATTATTCTGAACAACTAAACTCATTTATGGCCTAAATTCAAGATGAATCTCTGTAAAAAACGACAAACCCATACAGATGCTTCATGATAATGAAAAATGATGGTGTACTACAGAAAAACGGGTCATTTCTCCAGATCTAGTAAAAAACAGCGGATTTTCAATTTGTGTTTGTCTGCCTTCTATTCATGGGAATTGGACACGGTTTTCTTTTTTGAGTTCAGAATAGAGTGTATTTTATAGATCACTCGAAAAAAAATGTGTCATAAAAATGTTTTTTTCCCGTCTCACCACACAAATTCATTCGCGCATATCATTATAAAGTTTAAGAATAAGAAAGTTAGTCTCTTTTTTAAAAATGTGGCTCTTTGCAACAGCCTCGGTGGTAAATATTACAGATATATCATTTTGCTACCGATTTGAATCGATTCTGTGATGATTTGGTATAGCAAAAGCATCAAAATGATGGAAGATGGATCCAACAGGAAGTCCTTGCGCTGACTGTAACAAGGCTCTTCTAAAAAACAAGGTCAATTTTTTGGAGGTCGCTCAGGGGAGAGTGGGGCAAGAGGTTATTATGGGCTCAAATAAAAAAAATTATATCCCTTTCACACCCCTTTTTTATTTTTGATATTGAAAGAGGACAGTCTGGTGGTTAAAAAAAATACATAGGTTTATTTACATTTGTCTACTTAAAGAATGCTGGGAGGTCTGAGTGTATGGGTCATAATACATGTAAGTCTATGGGACGGGTATTATGTGTGGTGAGACGTTAAGGCCGTAGTTCCAGAAAGCACATTTTCGAGCCTATGGGATGTGTTTTTGCTACTAGACCATTTATTTTGCTCATTTATTATCACCGGGCAGCCATTTCAGCGAAAAAATATCATATGAACATGTTTTCTAGTGAAATTAACGAAACTGACTTGAGAATGTTAAATTATGGGCCATATATCAAGCATTCCTCCATATAGCAATGAAACAGTTGTAAGTTCAACTTGGTTCAGCTACGTCCCCGCATCGACTTTCTTGTCCTTTGGTATTTATAACTATTTTCTTGGGTGTTTTATGTCCGAACATCATTATTCTGAACAACTAAACTCATTTATGGCCTAAATTCAAGATGAATCTCTGTAAAAAACGACAAACCCATACAGATGCTTCATGATAATGAAAAATGATGGTGTACTACAGAAAAACGGGTCATTTCTCCAGATCTAGTAAAAAACAGCGGATTTTCAATTTGTGTTTGTCTGCCTTCTATTCATGGGAATTGGACACGGTTTTCTTTTTTGAGTTCAGAATAGAGTGTATTTTATAGATCACTCGAAAAAAAATGTGTCATAAAAATGTTTTTTTCCCGTCTCACCACACAAATTCATTCGCGCATATCATTATAAAGTTTAAGAATAAGAAAGTTAGTCTCTTTTTTAAAAATGTGGCTCTTTGCAACAGCCTCGGTGGTAAATATTACAGATATATCATTTTGCTACCGATTTGAATCGATTCTGTGATGATTTGGTATAGCAAAAGCATCAAAATGATGGAAGATGGATCCAACAGGAAGTCCTTGCGCTGACTGTAACAAGGCTCTTCTAAAAAACAAGGTCAATTTTTTGGAGGTCGCTCAGGGGAGAGTGGGGCAAGAGGTTATTATGGGCTCAAATAAAAAAAATTATATCCCTTTCACACCCCTTTTTTATTTTTGATATTGAAAGAGGACAGTCTGGTGGTTAAAAAAAATACATAGGTTTATTTACATTTGTCTACTTAAAGAATGCTGGGAGGTCTGAGTGTATGGGTCATAATACATGTAAGTCTATGGGACGGGTATTATGTGTGGTGAGACGTTAAGGCCGTAGTTCCAGAAAGCACATTTTCGAGCCTATGGGATGTGTTTTTGCTACTAGACCATTTATTTTGCTCATTTATTATCACCGGGCAGCCATTTCAGCGAAAAAATATCATATGAACATGTTTTCTAGTGAAATTAACGAAACTGACTTGAGAATGTTAAATTATGGGCCATATATCAAGCATTCCTCCATATAGCAATGAAACAGTTGTAAGTTCAACTTGGTTCAGCTACGTCCCCGCATCGACTTTCTTGTCCTTTGGTATTTATAACTATTTTCTTGGGTGTTTTATGTCCGAACATCATTATTCTGAACAACTAAACTCATTTATGGCCTAAATTCAAGATGAATCTCTGTAAAAAACGACAAACCCATACAGATGCTTCATGATAATGAAAAATGATGGTGTACTACAGAAAAACGGGTCATTTCTCCAGATCTAGTAAAAAACAGCGGATTTTCAATTTGTGTTTGTCTGCCTTCTATTCATGGGAATTGGACACGGTTTTCTTTTTTGAGTTCAGAATAGAGTGTATTTTATAGATCACTCGAAAAAAAATGTGTCATAAAAATGTTTTTTTCCCGTCTCACCACACAAATTCATTCGCGCATATCATTATAAAGTTTAAGAATAAGAAAGTTAGTCTCTTTTTTAAAAATGTGGCTCTTTGCAACAGCCTCGGTGGTAAATATTACAGATATATCATTTTGCTACCGATTTGAATCGATTCTGTGATGATTTGGTATAGCAAAAGCATCAAAATGATGGAAGATGGATCCAACAGGAAGTCCTTGCGCTGACTGTAACAAGGCTCTTCTAAAAAACAAGGTCAATTTTTTGGAGGTCGCTCAGGGGAGAGTGGGGCAAGAGGTTATTATGGGCTCAAATAAAAAAAATTATATCCCTTTCACACCCCTTTTTTATTTTTGATATTGAAAGAGGACAGTCTGGTGGTTAAAAAAAATACATAGGTTTATTTACATTTGTCTACTTAAAGAATGCTGGGAGGTCTGAGTGTATGGGTCATAATACATGTAAGTCTATGGGACGGGTATTATGTGTGGTGAGACGTTAAGGCCGTAGTTCCAGAAAGCACATTTTCGAGCCTATGGGATGTGTTTTTGCTACTAGACCATTTATTTTGCTCATTTATTATCACCGGGCAGCCATTTCAGCGAAAAAATATCATATGAACATGTTTTCTAGTGAAATTAACGAAACTGACTTGAGAATGTTAAATTATGGGCCATATATCAAGCATTCCTCCATATAGCAATGAAACAGTTGTAAGTTCAACTTGGTTCAGCTACGTCCCCGCATCGACTTTCTTGTCCTTTGGTATTTATAACTATTTTCTTGGGTGTTTTATGTCCGAACATCATTATTCTGAACAACTAAACTCATTTATGGCCTAAATTCAAGATGAATCTCTGTAAAAAACGACAAACCCATACAGATGCTTCATGATAATGAAAAATGATGGTGTACTACAGAAAAACGGGTCATTTCTCCAGATCTAGTAAAAAACAGCGGATTTTCAATTTGTGTTTGTCTGCCTTCTATTCATGGGAATTGGACACGGTTTTCTTTTTTGAGTTCAGAATAGAGTGTATTTTATAGATCACTCGAAAAAAAATGTGTCATAAAAATGTTTTTTTCCCGTCTCACCACACAAATTCATTCGCGCATATCATTATAAAGTTTAAGAATAAGAAAGTTAGTCTCTTTTTTAAAAATGTGGCTCTTTGCAACAGCCTCGGTGGTAAATATTACAGATATATCATTTTGCTACCGATTTGAATCGATTCTGTGATGATTTGGTATAGCAAAAGCATCAAAATGATGGAAGATGGATCCAACAGGAAGTCCTTGCGCTGACTGTAACAAGGCTCTTCTAAAAAACAAGGTCAATTTTTTGGAGGTCGCTCAGGGGAGAGTGGGGCAAGAGGTTATTATGGGCTCAAATAAAAAAAATTATATCCCTTTCACACCCCTTTTTTATTTTTGATATTGAAAGAGGACAGTCTGGTGGTTAAAAAAAATACATAGGTTTATTTACATTTGTCTACTTAAAGAATGCTGGGAGGTCTGAGTGTATGGGTCATAATACATGTAAGTCTATGGGACGGGTATTATGTGTGGTGAGACGTTAAGGCCGTAGTTCCAGAAAGCACATTTTCGAGCCTATGGGATGTGTTTTTGCTACTAGACCATTTATTTTGCTCATTTATTATCACCGGGCAGCCATTTCAGCGAAAAAATATCATATGAACATGTTTTCTAGTGAAATTAACGAAACTGACTTGAGAATGTTAAATTATGGGCCATATATCAAGCATTCCTCCATATAGCAATGAAACAGTTGTAAGTTCAACTTGGTTCAGCTACGTCCCCGCATCGACTTTCTTGTCCTTTGGTATTTATAACTATTTTCTTGGGTGTTTTATGTCCGAACATCATTATTCTGAACAACTAAACTCATTTATGGCCTAAATTCAAGATGAATCTCTGTAAAAAACGACAAACCCATACAGATGCTTCATGATAATGAAAAATGATGGTGTACTACAGAAAAACGGGTCATTTCTCCAGATCTAGTAAAAAACAGCGGATTTTCAATTTGTGTTTGTCTGCCTTCTATTCATGGGAATTGGACACGGTTTTCTTTTTTGAGTTCAGAATAGAGTGTATTTTATAGATCACTCGAAAAAAAATGTGTCATAAAAATGTTTTTTTCCCGTCTCACCACACAAATTCATTCGCGCATATCATTATAAAGTTTAAGAATAAGAAAGTTAGTCTCTTTTTTAAAAATGTGGCTCTTTGCAACAGCCTCGGTGGTAAATATTACAGATATATCATTTTGCTACCGATTTGAATCGATTCTGTGATGATTTGGTATAGCAAAAGCATCAAAATGATGGAAGATGGATCCAACAGGAAGTCCTTGCGCTGACTGTAACAAGGCTCTTCTAAAAAACAAGGTCAATTTTTTGGAGGTCGCTCAGGGGAGAGTGGGGCAAGAGGTTATTATGGGCTCAAATAAAAAAAATTATATCCCTTTCACACCCCTTTTTTATTTTTGATATTGAAAGAGGACAGTCTGGTGGTTAAAAAAAATACATAGGTTTATTTACATTTGTCTACTTAAAGAATGCTGGGAGGTCTGAGTGTATGGGTCATAATACATGTAAGTCTATGGGACGGGTATTATGTGTGGTGAGACGTTAAGGCCGTAGTTCCAGAAAGCACATTTTCGAGCCTATGGGATGTGTTTTTGCTACTAGACCATTTATTTTGCTCATTTATTATCACCGGGCAGCCATTTCAGCGAAAAAATATCATATGAACATGTTTTCTAGTGAAATTAACGAAACTGACTTGAGAATGTTAAATTATGGGCCATATATCAAGCATTCCTCCATATAGCAATGAAACAGTTGTAAGTTCAACTTGGTTCAGCTACGTCCCCGCATCGACTTTCTTGTCCTTTGGTATTTATAACTATTTTCTTGGGTGTTTTATGTCCGAACATCATTATTCTGAACAACTAAACTCATTTATGGCCTAAATTCAAGATGAATCTCTGTAAAAAACGACAAACCCATACAGATGCTTCATGATAATGAAAAATGATGGTGTACTACAGAAAAACGGGTCATTTCTCCAGATCTAGTAAAAAACAGCGGATTTTCAATTTGTGTTTGTCTGCCTTCTATTCATGGGAATTGGACACGGTTTTCTTTTTTGAGTTCAGAATAGAGTGTATTTTATAGATCACTCGAAAAAAAATGTGTCATAAAAATGTTTTTTTCCCGTCTCACCACACAAATTCATTCGCGCATATCATTATAAAGTTTAAGAATAAGAAAGTTAGTCTCTTTTTTAAAAATGTGGCTCTTTGCAACAGCCTCGGTGGTAAATATTACAGATATATCATTTTGCTACCGATTTGAATCGATTCTGTGATGATTTGGTATAGCAAAAGCATCAAAATGATGGAAGATGGATCCAACAGGAAGTCCTTGCGCTGACTGTAACAAGGCTCTTCTAAAAAACAAGGTCAATTTTTTGGAGGTCGCTCAGGGGAGAGTGGGGCAAGAGGTTATTATGGGCTCAAATAAAAAAAATTATATCCCTTTCACACCCCTTTTTTATTTTTGATATTGAAAGAGGACAGTCTGGTGGTTAAAAAAAATACATAGGTTTATTTACATTTGTCTACTTAAAGAATGCTGGGAGGTCTGAGTGTATGGGTCATAATACATGTAAGTCTATGGGACGGGTATTATGTGTGGTGAGACGTTAAGGCCGTAGTTCCAGAAAGCACATTTTCGAGCCTATGGGATGTGTTTTTGCTACTAGACCATTTATTTTGCTCATTTATTATCACCGGGCAGCCATTTCAGCGAAAAAATATCATATGAACATGTTTTCTAGTGAAATTAACGAAACTGACTTGAGAATGTTAAATTATGGGCCATATATCAAGCATTCCTCCATATAGCAATGAAACAGTTGTAAGTTCAACTTGGTTCAGCTACGTCCCCGCATCGACTTTCTTGTCCTTTGGTATTTATAACTATTTTCTTGGGTGTTTTATGTCCGAACATCATTATTCTGAACAACTAAACTCATTTATGGCCTAAATTCAAGATGAATCTCTGTAAAAAACGACAAACCCATACAGATGCTTCATGATAATGAAAAATGATGGTGTACTACAGAAAAACGGGTCATTTCTCCAGATCTAGTAAAAAACAGCGGATTTTCAATTTGTGTTTGTCTGCCTTCTATTCATGGGAATTGGACACGGTTTTCTTTTTTGAGTTCAGAATAGAGTGTATTTTATAGATCACTCGAAAAAAAATGTGTCATAAAAATGTTTTTTTCCCGTCTCACCACACAAATTCATTCGCGCATATCATTATAAAGTTTAAGAATAAGAAAGTTAGTCTCTTTTTTAAAAATGTGGCTCTTTGCAACAGCCTCGGTGGTAAATATTACAGATATATCATTTTGCTACCGATTTGAATCGATTCTGTGATGATTTGGTATAGCAAAAGCATCAAAATGATGGAAGATGGATCCAACAGGAAGTCCTTGCGCTGACTGTAACAAGGCTCTTCTAAAAAACAAGGTCAATTTTTTGGAGGTCGCTCAGGGGAGAGTGGGGCAAGAGGTTATTATGGGCTCAAATAAAAAAAATTATATCCCTTTCACACCCCTTTTTTATTTTTGATATTGAAAGAGGACAGTCTGGTGGTTAAAAAAAATACATAGGTTTATTTACATTTGTCTACTTAAAGAATGCTGGGAGGTCTGAGTGTATGGGTCATAATACATGTAAGTCTATGGGACGGGTATTATGTGTGGTGAGACGTTAAGGCCGTAGTTCCAGAAAGCACATTTTCGAGCCTATGGGATGTGTTTTTGCTACTAGACCATTTATTTTGCTCATTTATTATCACCGGGCAGCCATTTCAGCGAAAAAATATCATATGAACATGTTTTCTAGTGAAATTAACGAAACTGACTTGAGAATGTTAAATTATGGGCCATATATCAAGCATTCCTCCATATAGCAATGAAACAGTTGTAAGTTCAACTTGGTTCAGCTACGTCCCCGCATCGACTTTCTTGTCCTTTGGTATTTATAACTATTTTCTTGGGTGTTTTATGTCCGAACATCATTATTCTGAACAACTAAACTCATTTATGGCCTAAATTCAAGATGAATCTCTGTAAAAAACGACAAACCCATACAGATGCTTCATGATAATGAAAAATGATGGTGTACTACAGAAAAACGGGTCATTTCTCCAGATCTAGTAAAAAACAGCGGATTTTCAATTTGTGTTTGTCGGCCTTCTATTCGTGGGAATTGGACACGGTTTTCTTTTTTGAGTTCAGAATAGAGTGTATTTTATAGATCACTCGAAAAAAAATGTGTCATAAAAATGTTTTTTTCCCGTCTCACCACACAAATTCATTCGCGCATATCATTATAAAGTTTAAGAATAAGAAAGTTAGTCTCTTTTTTAAAAATGTGGCTCTTTGCAACAGCCTCGGTGGTAAATATTACAGATATATCATTTTGCTACCGATTTGAATCGATTCTGTGATGATTTGGTATAGCAAAAGCATCAAAATGATGGAAGATGGATCCAACAGGAAGTCCTTGCGCTGACTGTAACAAGGCTCTTCTAAAAAACAAGGTCAATTTTTTGGAGGTCGCTCAGGGGAGAGTGGGGCAAGAGGTTATTATGGGCTCAAATAAAAAAAATTATATCCCTTTCACACCCCTTTTTTATTTTTGATATTGAAAGAGGACAGTCTGGTGGTTAAAAAAAATACATAGGTTTATTTACATTTGTCTACTTAAAGAATGCTGGGAGGTCTGAGTGTATGGGTCATAATACATGTAAGTCTATGGGACGGGTATTATGTGTGGTGAGACGTTAAGGCCGTAGTTCCAGAAAGCACATTTTCGAGCCTATGGGATGTGTTTTTGCTACTAGACCATTTATTTTGCTCATTTATTATCACCGGGCAGCCATTTCAGCGAAAAAATATCATATGAACATGTTTTCTAGTGAAATTAACGAAACTGACTTGAGAATGTTAAATTATGGGCCATATATCAAGCATTCCTCCATATAGCAATGAAACAGTTGTAAGTTCAACTTGGTTCAGCTACGTCCCCGCATCGACTTTCTTGTCCTTTGGTATTTATAACTATTTTCTTGGGTGTTTTATGTCCGAACATCATTATTCTGAACAACTAAACTCATTTATGGCCTAAATTCAAGATGAATCTCTGTAAAAAACGACAAACCCATACAGATGCTTCATGATAATGAAAAATGATGGTGTACTACAGAAAAACGGGTCATTTCTCCAGATCTAGTAAAAAACAGCGGATTTTCAATTTGTGTTTGTCTGCCTTCTATTCATGGGAATTGGACACGGTTTTCTTTTTTGAGTTCAGAATAGAGTGTATTTTATAGATCACTCGAAAAAAAATGTGTCATAAAAATGTTTTTTTCCCGTCTCACCACACAAATTCATTCGCGCATATCATTATAAAGTTTAAGAATAAGAAAGTTAGTCTCTTTTTTAAAAATGTGGCTCTTTGCAACAGCCTCGGTGGTAAATATTACAGATATATCATTTTGCTACCGATTTGAATCGATTCTGTGATGATTTGGTATAGCAAAAGCATCAAAATGATGGAAGATGGATCCAACAGGAAGTCCTTGCGCTGACTGTAACAAGGCTCTTCTAAAAAACAAGGTCAATTTTTTGGAGGTCGCTCAGGGGAGAGTGGGGCAAGAGGTTATTATGGGCTCAAATAAAAAAAATTATATCCCTTTCACACCCCTTTTTTATTTTTGATATTGAAAGAGGACAGTCTGGTGGTTAAAAAAAATACATAGGTTTATTTACATTTGTCTACTTAAAGAATGCTGGGAGGTCTGAGTGTATGGGTCATAATACATGTAAGTCTATGGGACGGGTATTATGTGTGGTGAGACGTTAAGGCCGTAGTTCCAGAAAGCACATTTTCGAGCCTATGGGATGTGTTTTTGCTACTAGACCATTTATTTTGCTCATTTATTATCACCGGGCAGCCATTTCAGCGAAAAAATATCATATGAACATGTTTTCTAGTGAAATTAACGAAACTGACTTGAGAATGTTAAATTATGGGCCATATATCAAGCATTCCTCCATATAGCAATGAAACAGTTGTAAGTTCAACTTGGTTCAGCTACGTCCCCGCATCGACTTTCTTGTCCTTTGGTATTTATAACTATTTTCTTGGGTGTTTTATGTCCGAACATCATTATTCTGAACAACTAAACTCATTTATGGCCTAAATTCAAGATGAATCTCTGTAAAAAACGACAAACCCATACAGATGCTTCATGATAATGAAAAATGATGGTGTACTACAGAAAAACGGGTCATTTCTCCAGATCTAGTAAAAAACAGCGGATTTTCAATTTGTGTTTGTCGGCCTTCTATTCGTGGGAATTGGACACGGTTTTCTTTTTTGAGTTCAGAATAGAGTGTATTTTATAGATCACTCGAAAAAAAATGTGTCATAAAAATGTTTTTTTCCCGTCTCACCACACAAATTCATTCGCGCATATCATTATAAAGTTTAAGAATAAGAAAGTTAGTCTCTTTTTTAAAAATGTGGCTCTTTGCAACAGCCTCGGTGGTAAATATTACAGATATATCATTTTGCTACCGATTTGAATCGATTCTGTGATGATTTGGTATAGCAAAAGCATCAAAATGATGGAAGATGGATCCAACAGGAAGTCCTTGCGCTGACTGTAACAAGGCTCTTCTAAAAAACAAGGTCAATTTTTTGGAGGTCGCTCAGGGGAGAGTGGGGCAAGAGGTTATTATGGGCTCAAATAAAAAAAATTATATCCCTTTCACACCCCTTTTTTATTTTTGATATTGAAAGAGGACAGTCTGGTGGTTAAAAAAAATACATAGGTTTATTTACATTTGTCTACTTAAAGAATGCTGGGAGGTCTGAGTGTATGGGTCATAATACATGTAAGTCTATGGGACGGGTATTATGTGTGGTGAGACGTTAAGGCCGTAGTTCCAGAAAGCACATTTTCGAGCCTATGGGATGTGTTTTTGCTACTAGACCATTTATTTTGCTCATTTATTATCACCGGGCAGCCATTTCAGCGAAAAAATATCATATGAACATGTTTTCTAGTGAAATTAACGAAACTGACTTGAGAATGTTAAATTATGGGCCATATATCAAGCATTCCTCCATATAGCAATGAAACAGTTGTAAGTTCAACTTGGTTCAGCTACGTCCCCGCATCGACTTTCTTGTCCTTTGGTATTTATAACTATTTTCTTGGGTGTTTTATGTCCGAACATCATTATTCTGAACAACTAAACTCATTTATGGCCTAAATTCAAGATGAATCTCTGTAAAAAACGACAAACCCATACAGATGCTTCATGATAATGAAAAATGATGGTGTACTACAGAAAAACGGGTCATTTCTCCAGATCTAGTAAAAAACAGCGGATTTTCAATTTGTGTTTGTCTGCCTTCTATTCATGGGAATTGGACACGGTTTTCTTTTTTGAGTTCAGAATAGAGTGTATTTTATAGATCACTCGAAAAAAAATGTGTCATAAAAATGTTTTTTTCCCGTCTCACCACACAAATTCATTCGCGCATATCATTATAAAGTTTAAGAATAAGAAAGTTAGTCTCTTTTTTAAAAATGTGGCTCTTTGCAACAGCCTCGGTGGTAAATATTACAGATATATCATTTTGCTACCGATTTGAATCGATTCTGTGATGATTTGGTATAGCAAAAGCATCAAAATGATGGAAGATGGATCCAACAGGAAGTCCTTGCGCTGACTGTAACAAGGCTCTTCTAAAAAACAAGGTCAATTTTTTGGAGGTCGCTCAGGGGAGAGTGGGGCAAGAGGTTATTATGGGCTCAAATAAAAAAAATTATATCCCTTTCACACCCCTTTTTTATTTTTGATATTGAAAGAGGACAGTCTGGTGGTTAAAAAAAATACATAGGTTTATTTACATTTGTCTACTTAAAGAATGCTGGGAGGTCTGAGTGTATGGGTCATAATACATGTAAGTCTATGGGACGGGTATTATGTGTGGTGAGACGTTAAGGCCGTAGTTCCAGAAAGCACATTTTCGAGCCTATGGGATGTGTTTTTGCTACTAGACCATTTATTTTGCTCATTTATTATCACCGGGCAGCCATTTCAGCGAAAAAATATCATATGAACATGTTTTCTAGTGAAATTAACGAAACTGACTTGAGAATGTTAAATTATGGGCCATATATCAAGCATTCCTCCATATAGCAATGAAACAGTTGTAAGTTCAACTTGGTTCAGCTACGTCCCCGCATCGACTTTCTTGTCCTTTGGTATTTATAACTATTTTCTTGGGTGTTTTATGTCCGAACATCATTATTCTGAACAACTAAACTCATTTATGGCCTAAATTCAAGATGAATCTCTGTAAAAAACGACAAACCCATACAGATGCTTCATGATAATGAAAAATGATGGTGTACTACAGAAAAACGGGTCATTTCTCCAGATCTAGTAAAAAACAGCGGATTTTCAATTTGTGTTTGTCTGCCTTCTATTCATGGGAATTGGACACGGTTTTCTTTTTTGAGTTCAGAATAGAGTGTATTTTATAGATCACTCGAAAAAAAATGTGTCATAAAAATGTTTTTTTCCCGTCTCACCACACAAATTCATTCGCGCATATCATTATAAAGTTTAAGAATAAGAAAGTTAGTCTCTTTTTTAAAAATGTGGCTCTTTGCAACAGCCTCGGTGGTAAATATTACAGATATATCATTTTGCTACCGATTTGAATCGATTCTGTGATGATTTGGTATAGCAAAAGCATCAAAATGATGGAAGATGGATCCAACAGGAAGTCCTTGCGCTGACTGTAACAAGGCTCTTCTAAAAAACAAGGTCAATTTTTTGGAGGTCGCTCAGGGGAGAGTGGGGCAAGAGGTTATTATGGGCTCAAATAAAAAAAATTATATCCCTTTCACACCCCTTTTTTATTTTTGATATTGAAAGAGGACAGTCTGGTGGTTAAAAAAAATACATAGGTTTATTTACATTTGTCTACTTAAAGAATGCTGGGAGGTCTGAGTGTATGGGTCATAATACATGTAAGTCTATGGGACGGGTATTATGTGTGGTGAGACGTTAAGGCCGTAGTTCCAAAAAGCACATTTTCGAGCCTATGGGATGTGTTTTTGCTACTAGACCATTTATTTTGCTCATTTATTATCACCGGGCAGCCATTTCAGCGAAAAAATATCATATGAACATGTTTTCTAGTGAAATTAACGAAACTGACTTGAGAATGTTAAATTATGGGCCATATATCAAGCACTCCTCCATATAGCAATGAAACAGTTGTAAGTTCAACTTGGTTCAGCTACGTCCCCGCATCGACTTTCTTGTCCTTTGGTATTTATAACTATTTTCTTGGGTGTTTTATGTCCGAACATCATTATTCTGAACAACTAAACTCATTTATGGCCTAAATTCAAGATGAATCTCTGTAAAAAACGACAAACCCATACAGATGCTTCATGATAGTGAAAAATGATGGTGTACTACAGAAAAACGGGTCATTTCTCCAGATCTAGTAAAAAACAGCGGATTTTCAAT
This sequence comes from Flabesymbios commensalis, assembly GCA_964017125.1. NCBI lineage: Eukaryota > Metazoa > Annelida > Polychaeta > Terebellida > Flabelligeridae > Flabesymbios > Flabesymbios commensalis. The sequence goes on along the minus strand of OZ024914.1, from coordinate 55,943,475 downwards.
TTGTGTTTGTCTGCCTTCTATTCATGGGAATTGGACACGGTTTTCATTTTTGAGTTCAGAATAGAGTGTATTTTATAGATCACTCGAAAAAAAATGTGTCATAAAAATGTTTTTTTCCCGTCCCACCACACAAATTCATTCGCGCATATCATTATAAAGTTTAAGAATAAGAAAGTTAGTCTCTTTTTTAAAAATGTGGCTCTTTGCAACAGCCTCGGTGGTAAATATTACAGATATATCATTTTGCTACCGATTTGAATCGATTCTGTGATGATTTGGTATAGCAAAAGCATCAAAATGATGGAAGATGGATCCAACAGGAAGTCCTTGCGCTGACTGTAACAAGGCTCTTCTAAAAAACAAGGTCAATTTTTTGGAGGTCGCTCAGGGGAGAGTGGGGCAAGAGGTTATTATGGGCTCAAATAAAAAAAATTATATCCCTTTCACACCCCTTTTTTATTTTTGATATTGAAAGAGGACAGTCTGGTGGTTAAAAAAAATACATAGGTTTATTTACATTTGTCTACTTAAAGAATGCTGGGAGGTCTGAGTGTATGGGTCATAATACATGTAAGTCTATGGGACGGGTATTATGTGTGGTGAGACGTTAAGGCCGTAGTTCCAGAAAGCACATTTTCGAGCCTATGGGATGTGTTTTTGCTACTAGACCATTTATTTTGCTCATTTATTATCACCGGGCAGCCATTTCAGCGAAAAAATATCATATGAACATGTTTTCTAGTGAAATTAACGAAACTGACTTGAGAATGTTAAATTATGGGCCATATATCAAGCATTCCTCCATATAGCAATGAAACAGTTGTAAGTTCAACTTGGTTCAGCTACGTCCCCGCATCGACTTTCTTGTCCTTTGGTATTTATAACTATTTTCTTGGGTGTTTTATGTCCGAACATCATTATTCTGAACAACTAAACTCATTTATGGCCTAAATTCAAGATGAATCTCTGTAAAAAACGACAAACCCATACAGATGCTTCATGATAGTGAAAAATGATGGTGTACTACAGAAAAACGGGTCATTTCTCCAGATCTAGTAAAAAACAGCGGATTTTCAATTTGTGTTTGTCTGCCTTCTATTCATGGGAATTGGACACGGTTTTCATTTTTGAGTTCAGAATAGAGTGTATTTTATAGATCACTCGAAAAAAAATGTGTCATAAAAATGTTTTTTTCCCGTCCCACCACACAAATTCATTCGCGCATATCATTATAAAGTTTAAGAATAAGAAAGTTAGTCTCTTTTTTAAAAATGTGGCTCTTTGCAACAGCCTCGGTGGTAAATATTACAGATATATCATTTTGCTACCGATTTGAATCGATTCTGTGATGATTTGGTATAGCAAAAGCATCAAAATGATGGAAGATGGATCCAACAGGAAGTCCTTGCGCTGACTGTAACAAGGCTCTTCTAAAAAACAAGGTCAATTTTTTGGAGGTCGCTCAGGGGAGAGTGGGGCAAGAGGTTATTATGGGCTCAAATAAAAAAAATTATATCCCTTTCACACCCCTTTTTTATTTTTGATATTGAAAGAGGACAGTCTGGTGGTTAAAAAAAATACATAGGTTTATTTACATTTGTCTACTTAAAGAATGCTGGGAGGTCTGAGTGTATGGGTCATAATACATGTAAGTCTATGGGACGGGTATTATGTGTGGTGAGACGTTAAGGCCGTAGTTCCAGAAAGCACATTTTCGAGCCTATGGGATGTGTTTTTGCTACTAGACCATTTATTTTGCTCATTTATTATCACCGGGCAGCCATTTCAGCGAAAAAATATCATATGAACATGTTTTCTAGTGAAATTAACGAAACTGACTTGAGAATGTTAAATTATGGGCCATATATCAAGCATTCCTCCATATAGCAATGAAACAGTTGTAAGTTCAACTTGGTTCAGCTACGTCCCCGCATCGACTTTCTTGTCCTTTGGTATTTATAACTATTTTCTTGGGTGTTTTATGTCCGAACATCATTATTCTGAACAACTAAACTCATTTATGGCCTAAATTCAAGATGAATCTCTGTAAAAAACGACAAACCCATACAGATGCTTCATGATAGTGAAAAATGATGGTGTACTACAGAAAAACGGGTCATTTCTCCAGATCTAGTAAAAAACAGCGGATTTTCAATTTGTGTTTGTCTGCCTTCTATTCATGGGAATTGGACACGGTTTTCATTTTTGAGTTCAGAATAGAGTGTATTTTATAGATCACTCGAAAAAAAATGTGTCATAAAAATGTTTTTTTCCCGTCCCACCACACAAATTCATTCGCGCATATCATTATAAAGTTTAAGAATAAGAAAGTTAGTCTCTTTTTTAAAAATGTGGCTCTTTGCAACAGCCTCGGTGGTAAATATTACAGATATATCATTTTGCTACCGATTTGAATCGATTCTGTGATGATTTGGTATAGCAAAAGCATCAAAATGATGGAAGATGGATCCAACAGGAAGTCCTTGCGCTGACTGTAACAAGGCTCTTCTAAAAAACAAGGTCAATTTTTTGGAGGTCGCTCAGGGGAGAGTGGGGCAAGAGGTTATTATGGGCTCAAATAAAAAAAATTATATCCCTTTCACACCCCTTTTTTATTTTTGATATTGAAAGAGGACAGTCTGGTGGTTAAAAAAATACATAGGTTTATTTACATTTGTCTACTTAAAGAATGCTGGGAGGTCTGAGTGTATGGGTCATAATACATGTAAGTCTATGGGACGGGTATTATGTGTGGTGAGACGTTAAGGCCGTAGTTCCAGAAAGCACATTTTCGAGCCTATGGGATGTGTTTTTGCTACTAGACCATTTATTTTGCTCATTTATTATCACCGGGCAGCCATTTCAGCGAAAAAATATCATATGAACATGTTTTCTAGTGAAATTAACGAAACTGACTTGAGAATGTTAAATTATGGGCCATATATCAAGCATTCCTCCATATAGCAATGAAACAGTTGTAAGTTCAACTTGGTTCAGCTACGTCCCCGCATCGACTTTCTTGTCCTTTGGTATTTATAACTATTTTCTTGGGTGTTTTATGTCCGAACATCATTATTCTGAACAACTAAACTCATTTATGGCCTAAATTCAAGATGAATCTCTGTAAAAAACGACAAACCCATACAGATGCTTCATGATAATGAAAAATGATGGTGTACTACAGAAAAACGGGTCATTTCTCCAGATCTAGTAAAAAACAGCGGATTTTCAATTTGTGTTTGTCTGCCTTCTATTCATGGGAATTGGACACGGTTTTCTTTTTTGAGTTCAGAATAGAGTGTATTTTATAGATCACTCGAAAAAAAATGTGTCATAAAAATGTTTTTTTCCCGTCTCACCACACAAATTCATTCGCGCATATCATTATAAAGTTTAAGAATAAGAAAGTTAGTCTCTTTTTTAAAAATGTGGCTCTTTGCAACAGCCTCGGTGGTAAATATTACAGATATATCATTTTGCTACCGATTTGAATCGATTCTGTGATGATTTGGTATAGCAAAAGCATCAAAATGATGGAAGATGGATCCAACAGGAAGTCCTTGCGCTGACTGTAACAAGGCTCTTCTAAAAAACAAGGTCAATTTTTTGGAGGTCGCTCAGGGGAGAGTGGGGCAAGAGGTTATTATGGGCTCAAATAAAAAAAATTATATCCCTTTCACACCCCTTTTTTATTTTTGATATTGAAAGAGGACAGTCTGGTGGTTAAAAAAAATACATAGGTTTATTTACATTTGTCTACTTAAAGAATGCTGGGAGGTCTGAGTGTATGGGTCATAATACATGTAAGTCTATGGGACGGGTATTATGTGTGGTGAGACGTTAAGGCCGTAGTTCCAAAAAGCACATTTTCGAGCCTATGGGATGTGTTTTTGCTACTAGACCATTTATTTTGCTCATTTATTATCACCGGGCAGCCATTTCAGCGAAAAAATATCATATGAACATGTTTTCTAGTGAAATTAACGAAACTGACTTGAGAATGTTAAATTATGGGCCATATATCAAGCACTCCTCCATATAGCAATGAAACAGTTGTAAGTTCAACTTGGTTCAGCTACGTCCCCGCATCGACTTTCTTGTCCTTTGGTATTTATAACTATTTTCTTGGGTGTTTTATGTCCGAACATCATTATTCTGAACAACTAAACTCATTTATGGCCTAAATTCAAGATGAATCTCTGTAAAAAACGACAAACCCATACAGATGCTTCATGATAGTGAAAAATGATGGTGTACTACAGAAAAACGGGTCATTTCTCCAGATCTAGTAAAAAACAGCGGATTTTCAATTTGTGTTTGTCTGCCTTCTATTCATGGGAATTGGACACGGTTTTCATTTTTGAGTTCAGAATAGAGTGTATTTTATAGATCACTCGAAAAAAAATGTGTCATAAAAATGTTTTTTTCCCGTCCCACCACACAAATTCATTCGCGCATATCATTATAAAGTTTAAGAATAAGAAAGTTAGTCTCTTTTTTAAAAATGTGGCTCTTTGCAACAGCCTCGGTGGTAAATATTACAGATATATCATTTTGCTACCGATTTGAATCGATTCTGTGATGATTTGGTATAGCAAAAGCATCAAAATGATGGAAGATGGATCCAACAGGAAGTCCTTGCGCTGACTGTAACAAACCCATACAGATGCTTCATGATAATGAAAAATGATGGTGTACTACAGAAAAACGGGTCATTTCTCCAGATCTAGTAAAAAACAGCGGATTTTCAATTTGTGTTTGTCTGCCTTCTATTCATGGGAATTGGACACGGTTTTCTTTTTTGAGTTCAGAATAGAGTGTATTTTATAGATCACTCGAAAAAAAATGTGTCATAAAAATGTTTTTTTCCCGTCTCACCACACAAATTCATTCGCGCATATCATTATAAAGTTTAAGAATAAGAAAGTTAGTCTCTTTTTTAAAAATGTGGCTCTTTGCAACAGCCTCGGTGGTAAATATTACAGATATATCATTTTGCTACCGATTTGAATCGATTCTGTGATGATTTGGTATAGCAAAAGCATCAAAATGATGGAAGATGGATCCAACAGGAAGTCCTTGCGCTGACTGTAACAAGGCTCTTCTAAAAAACAAGGTCAATTTTTTGGAGGTCGCTCAGGGGAGAGTGGGGCAAGAGGTTATTATGGGCTCAAATAAAAAAAATTATATCCCTTTCACACCCCTTTTTTATTTTTGATATTGAAAGAGGACAGTCTGGTGGTTAAAAAAAATACATAGGTTTATTTACATTTGTCTACTTAAAGAATGCTGGGAGGTCTGAATGTATGGGTCATAATACATGTAAGTCTATGGGACGGGTATTATGTGTGGTGAGACGTTAAGGCCGTAGTTCCAAAAAGCACATTTTCGAGCCTATGGGATGTGTTTTTGCTACTAGACCATTTATTTTGCTCATTTATTATCACCGGGCAGCCATTTCAGCGAAAAAATATCATATGAACATGTTTTCTAGTGAAATTAACGAAACTGACTTGAGAATGTTAAATTATGGGCCATATATCAAGCACTCCTCCATATAGCAATGAAACAGTTGTAAGTTCAACTTGGTTCAGCTACGTCCCCGCATCGACTTTCTTGTCCTTTGGTATTTATAACTATTTTCTTGGGTGTTTTATGTCCGAACATCATTATTCTGAACAACTAAACTCATTTATGGCCTAAATTCAAGATGAATCTCTGTAAAAAACGACAAACCCATACAGATGCTTCATGATAGTGAAAAATGATGGTGTACTACAGAAAAACGGGTCATTTCTCCAGATGTAGTAAAAAACAGCGGATTTTCAATTTGTGTTTGTCTGCCTTCTATTCATGGGAATTGGACACGGTTTTCATTTTTGAGTTCAGAATAGAGTGTATTTTATAGATCACTCGAAAAAAAATGTGTCATAAAAATGTTTTTTTCCCGTCCCACCACACAAATTCATTCGCGCATATCATTATAAAGTTTAAGAATAAGAAAGTTAGTCTCTTTTTTAAAAATGTGGCTCTTTGCAACAGCCTCGGTGGTAAATATTACAGATATATCATTTTGCTACCGATTTGAATCGATTCTGTGATGATTTGGTATAGCAAAAGCATCAAAATGATGGAAGATGGATCCAACAGGAAGTCCTTGCGCTGACTGTAACAAGGCTCTTCTAAAAAACAAGGTCAATTTTTTGGAGGTCGCTCAGGGGAGAGTGGGGCAAGAGGTTATTATGGGCTCAAATAAAAAAAATTATATCCCTTTCACACCCCTTTTTTATTTTTGATATTGAAAGAGGACAGTCTGGTGGTTAAAAAAAATACATAGGTTTATTTACATTTGTCTACTTAAAGAATGCTGGGAGGTCTGAGTGTATGGGTCATAATACATGTAAGTCTATGGGACGGGTATTATGTGTGGTGAGACGTTAAGGCCGTAGTTCCAGAAAGCACATTTTCGAGCCTATGGGATGTGTTTTTGCTACTAGACCATTTATTTTGCTCATTTATTATCACCGGGCAGCCATTTCAGCGAAAAAATATCATATGAACATGTTTTCTAGTGAAATTAACGAAACTGACTTGAGAATGTTAAATTATGGGCCATATATCAAGCATTCCTCCATATAGCAATGAAACAGTTGTAAGTTCAACTTGGTTCAGCTACGTCCCCGCATCGACTTTCTTGTCCTTTGGTATTTATAACTATTTTCTTGGGTGTTTTATGTCCGAACATCATTATTCTGAACAACTAAACTCCTTTATGGCCTAAATTCAAGATGAATCTCTGTAAAAAACGACAAACCCATACAGATGCTTCATGATAATGAAAAATGATGGTGTACTACAGAAAAACGGGTCATTTCTCCAGATCTAGTAAAAAACAGCGGATTTTCAATTTGTGTTTGTCTGCCTTCTATTCATGGGAATTGGACACGGTTTTCTTTTTTGAGTTCAGAATAGAGTGTATTTTATAGATCACTCGAAAAAAAATGTGTCATAAAAATGTTTTTTTCCCGTCTCACCACACAAATTCATTCGCGCATATCATTATAAAGTTTAAGAATAAGAAAGTTAGTCTCTTTTTTAAAAATGTGGCTCTTTGCAACAGCCTCGGTGGTAAATATTACAGATATATCATTTTGCTACCGATTTGAATCGATTCTGTGATGATTTGGTATAGCAAAAGCATCAAAATGATGGAAGATGGATCCAACAGGAAGTCCTTGCGCTGACTGTAACAAGGCTCTTCTAAAAAACAAGGTCAATTTTTTGGAGGTCGCTCAGGGGAGAGTGGGGCAAGAGGTTATTATGGGCTCAAATAAAAAAAATTATATCCCTTTCACACCCCTTTTTTATTTTTGATATTGAAAGAGGACAGTCTGGTGGTTAAAAAAAATACATAGGTTTATTTACATTTGTCTACTTAAAGAATGCTGGGAGGTCTGAGTGTATGGGTCATAATACATGTAAGTCTATGGGACGGGTATTATGTGTGGTGAGACGTTAAGGCCGTAGTTCCAAAAAGCACATTTTCGAGCCTATGGGATGTGTTTTTGCTACTAGACCATTTATTTTGCTCATTTATTATCACCGGGCAGCCATTTCAGCGAAAAAATATCATATGAACATGTTTTCTAGTGAAATTAACGAAACTGACTTGAGAATGTTAAATTATGGGCCATATATCAAGCACTCCTCCATATAGCAATGAAACAGTTGTAAGTTCAACTTGGTTCAGCTACGTCCCCGCATCGACTTTCTTGTCCTTTGGTATTTATAACTATTTTCTTGGGTGTTTTATGTCCGAACATCATTATTCTGAACAACTAAACTCATTTATGGCCTAAATTCAAGATGAATCTCTGTAAAAAACGACAAACCCATACAGATGCTTCATGATAGTGAAAAATGATGGTGTACTACAGAAAAACGGGTCATTTCTCCAGATCTAGTAAAAAACAGCGGATTTTCAATTTGTGTTTGTCTGCCTTCTATTCATGGGAATTGGACACGGTTTTCATTTTTGAGTTCAGAATAGAGTGTATTTTATAGATCACTCGAAAAAAAATGTGTCATAAAAATGTTTTTTTCCCGTCCCACCACACAAATTCATTCGCGCATATCATTATAAAGTTTAAGAATAAGAAAGTTAGTCTCTTTTTTAAAAATGTGGCTCTTTGCAACAGCCTCGGTGGTAAATATTACAGATATATCATTTTGCTACCGATTTGAATCGATTCTGTGATGATTTGGTATAGCAAAAGCATCAAAATGATGGAAGATGGATCCAACAGGAAGTCCTTGCGCTGACTGTAACAAACCCATACAGATGCTTCATGATAATGAAAAATGATGGTGTACTACAGAAAAACGGGTCATTTCTCCAGATCTAGTAAAAAACAGCGGATTTTCAATTTGTGTTTGTCTGCCTTCTATTCATGGGAATTGGACACGGTTTTCTTTTTTGAGTTCAGAATAGAGTGTATTTTATAGATCACTCGAAAAAAAATGTGTCATAAAAATGTTTTTTTCCCGTCTCACCACACAAATTCATTCGCGCATATCATTATAAAGTTTAAGAATAAGAAAGTTAGTCTCTTTTTTAAAAATGTGGCTCTTTGCAACAGCCTCGGTGGTAAATATTACAGATATATCATTTTGCTACCGATTTGAATCGATTCTGTGATGATTTGGTATAGCAAAAGCATCAAAATGATGGAAGATGGATCCAACAGGAAGTCCTTGCGCTGACTGTAACAAGGCTCTTCTAAAAAACAAGGTCAATTTTTTGGAGGTCGCTCAGGGGAGAGTGGGGCAAGAGGTTATTATGGGCTCAAATAAAAAAAATTATATCCCTTTCACACCCCTTTTTTATTTTTGATATTGAAAGAGGACAGTCTGGTGGTTAAAAAAAATACATAGGTTTATTTACATTTGTCTACTTAAAGAATGCTGGGAGGTCTGAGTGTATGGGTCATAATACATGTAAGTCTATGGGACGGGTATTATGTGTGGTGAGACGTTAAGGCCGTAGTTCCAGAAAGCACATTTTCGAGCCTATGGGATGTGTTTTTGCTACTAGACCATTTATTTTGCTCATTTATTATCACCGGGCAGCCATTTCAGCGAAAAAATATCATATGAACATGTTTTCTAGTGAAATTAACGAAACTGACTTGAGAATGTTAAATTATGGGCCATATATCAAGCATTCCTCCATATAGCAATGAAACAGTTGTAAGTTCAACTTGGTTCAGCTACGTCCCCGCATCGACTTTCTTGTCCTTTGGTATTTATAACTATTTTCTTGGGTGTTTTATGTCCGAACATCATTATTCTGAACAACTAAACTCATTTATGGCCTAAATTCAAGATGAATCTCTGTAAAAAACGACAAACCCATACAGATGCTTCATGATAATGAAAAATGATGGTGTACTACAGAAAAACGGGTCATTTCTCCAGATCTAGTAAAAAACAGCGGATTTTCAATTTGTGTTTGTCTGCCTTCTATTCATGGGAATTGGACACGGTTTTCTTTTTTGAGTTCAGAATAGAGTGTATTTTATAGATCACTCGAAAAAAAATGTGTCATAAAAATGTTTTTTTCCCGTCTCACCACACAAATTCATTCGCGCATATCATTATAAAGTTTAAGAATAAGAAAGTTAGTCTCTTTTTTAAAAATGTGGCTCTTTGCAACAGCCTCGGTGGTAAATATTACAGATATATCATTTTGCTACCGATTTGAATCGATTCTGTGATGATTTGGTATAGCAAAAGCATCAAAATGATGGAAGATGGATCCAACAGGAAGTCCTTGCGCTGACTGTAACAAGGCTCTTCTAAAAAACAAGGTCAATTTTTTGGAGGTCGCTCAGGGGAGAGTGGGGCAAGAGGTTATTATGGGCTCAAATAAAAAAAATTATATCCCTTTCACACCCCTTTTTTATTTTTGATATTGAAAGAGGACAGTCTGGTGGTTAAAAAAAATACATAGGTTTATTTACATTTGTCTACTTAAAGAATGCTGGGAAGTCTGAGTGTATGGGTCATAATACATGTAAGTCTATGGGACGGGTATTATGTGTGGTGAGACGTTAAGGCCGTAGTTCCAAAAAGCACATTTTCGAGCCTATGGGATGTGTTTTTGCTACTAGACCATTTATTTTGCTCATTTATTATCACCGGGCAGCCATTTCAGCGAAAAAATATCATATGAACATGTTTTCTAGTGAAATTAACGAAACTGACTTGAGAATGTTAAATTATGGGCCATATATCAAGCACTCCTCCATATAGCAATGAAACAGTTGTAAGTTCAACTTGGTTCAGCTACGTCCCCGCATCGACTTTCTTGTCCTTTGGTATTTATAACTATTTTCTTGGGTGTTTTATGTCCGAACATCATTATTCTGAACAACTAAACTCATTTATGGCCTAAATTCAAGATGAATCTCTGTAAAAAACGACAAACCCATACAGATGCTTCATGATAGTGAAAAATGATGGTGTACTACAGAAAAACGGGTCATTTCTCCAGATCTAGTAAAAAACAGCGGATTTTCAATTTGTGTTTGTCTGCCTTCTATTCATGGGAATTGGACACGGTTTTCATTTTTGAGTTCAGAATAGAGTGTATTTTATAGATCACTCGAAAAAAAATGTGTCATAAAAATGTTTTTTTCCCGTCCCACCACACAAATTCATTCGCGCATATCATTATAAAGTTTAAGAATAAGAAAGTTAGTCTCTTTTTTAAAAATGTGGCTCTTTGCAACAGCCTCGGTGGTAAATATTACAGATATATCATTTTGCTACCGATTTGAATCGATTCTGTGATGATTTGGTATAGCAAAAGCATCAAAATGATGGAAGATGGATCCAACAGGAAGTCCTTGCGCTGACTGTAACAAGGCTCTTCTAAAAAACAAGGTCAATTTTTTGGAGGTCGCTCAGGGGAGAGTGGGGCAAGAGGTTATTATGGGCTCAAATAAAAAAAATTATATCCCTTTCACACCCCTTTTTTATTTTTGATATTGAAAGAGGACAGTCTGGTGGTTAAAAAAAATACATAGGTTTATTTACATTTGTCTACTTAAAGAATGCTGGGAGGTCTGAGTGTATGGGTCATAATACATGTAAGTCTATGGGACGGGTATTATGTGTGGTGAGACGTTAAGGCCGTAGTTCCAGAAAGCACATTTTCGAGCCTATGGGATGTGTTTTTGCTACTAGACCATTTATTTTGCTCATTTATTATCACCGGGCAGCCATTTCAGCGAAAAAATATCATATGAACATGTTTTCTAGTGAAATTAACGAAACTGACTTGAGAATGTTAAATTATGGGCCATATATCAAGCATTCCTCCATATAGCAATGAAACAGTTGTAAGTTCAACTTGGTTCAGCTACGTCCCCGCATCGACTTTCTTGTCCTTTGGTATTTATAACTATTTTCTTGGGTGTTTTATGTCCGAACATCATTATTCTGAACAACTAAACTCATTTATGGCCTAAATTCAAGATGAATCTCTGTAAAAAACGACAAACCCATACAGATGCTTCATGATAATGAAAAATGATGGTGTACTACAGAAAAACGGGTCATTTCTCCAGATCTAGTAAAAAACAGCGGATTTTCAATTTGTGTTTGTCTGCCTTCTATTCATGGGAATTGGACACGGTTTTCTTTTTTGAGTTCAGAATAGAGTGTATTTTATAGATCACTCGAAAAAAAATGTGTCATAAAAATGTTTTTTTCCCGTCTCACCACACAAATTCATTCGCGCATATCATTATAAAGTTTAAGAATAAGAAAGTTAGTCTCTTTTTTAAAAATGTGGCTCTTTGCAACAGCCTCGGTGGTAAATATTACAGATATATCATTTTGCTACCGATTTGAATCGATTCTGTGATGATTTGGTATAGCAAAAGCATCAAAATGATGGAAGATGGATCCAACAGGAAGTCCTTGCGCTGACTGTAACAAGGCTCTTCTAAAAAACTAGGTCAATTTTTTGGAGGTCGCTCAGGGGAGAGTGGGGCAAGAGGTTATTATGGGCTCAAATAAAAAAAATTATATCCCTTTCACACCCCTTTTTTATTTTTGATATTGAAAGAGGACAGTCTGGTGGTTAAAAAAAATACATAGGTTTATTTACATTTGTCTACTTAAAGAATGCTGGGAGGTCTGAGTGTATGGGTCATAATACATGTAAGTCTATGGGACGGGTATTATGTGTGGTGAGACGTTAAGGCCGTAGTTCCAAAAAGCACATTTTCGAGCCTATGGGATGTGTTTTTGCTACTAGACCATTTATTTTGCTCATTTATTATCACCGGGCAGCCATTTCAGCGAAAAAATATCATATGAACATGTTTTCTAGTGAAATTAACGAAACTGACTTGAGAATGTTAAATTATGGGCCATATATCAAGCACTCCTCCATATAGCAATGAAACAGTTGTAAGTTCAACTTGGTTCAGCTACGTCCCCGCATCGACTTTCTTGTCCTTTGGTATTTATAACTATTTTCTTGGGTGTTTTATGTCCGAACATCATTATTCTGAACAACTAAACTCATTTATGGCCTAAATTCAAGATGAATCTCTGTAAAAAACGACAAACCCATACAGATGCTTCATGATAGTGAAAAATGATGGTGTACTACAGAAAAACGGGTCATTTCTCCAGATCTAGTAAAAAACAGCGGATTTTCAATTTGTGTTTGTCTGCCTTCTATTCATGGGAATTGGACACGGTTTTCATTTTTGAGTTCAGAATAGAGTGTATTTTATAGATCACTCGAAAAAAAATGTGTCATAAAAATGTTTTTTTCCCGTCCCACCACACAAATTCATTCGCGCATATCATTATAAAGTTTAAGAATAAGAAAGTTAGTCTCTTTTTTAAAAATGTGGCTCTTTGCAACAGCCTCGGTGGTAAATATTACAGATATATCATTTTGCTACCGATTTGAATCGATTCTGTGATGATTTGGTATAGCAAAAGCATCAAAATGATGGAAGATGGATCCAACAGGAAGTCCTTGCGCTGACTGTAACAAGGCTCTTCTAAAAAACAAGGTCAATTTTTTGGAGGTCGCTCAGGGGAGAGTGGGGCAAGAGGTTATTATGGGCTCAAATAAAAAAAATTATATCCCTTTCACACCCCTTTTTAATTTTTGATATTGAAAGAGGACAGTCTGGTGGTTAAAAAAAATACATAGGTTTATTTACATTTGTCTACTTAAAGAATGCTGGGAGGTCTGAGTGTATGGGTCATAATACATGTAAGTCTATGGGACGGGTATTATGTGTGGTGAGACGTTAAGGCCGTAGTTCCAGAAAGCACATTTTCGAGCCTATGGGATGTGTTTTTGCTACTAGACCATTTATTTTGCTCATTTATTATCACCGGGCAGCCATTTCAGCGAAAAAATATCATATGAACATGTTTTCTAGTGAAATTAACGAAACTGACTTGAGAATGTTAAATTATGGGCCATATATCAAGCATTCCTCCATATAGCAATGAAACAGTTGTAAGTTCAACTTGGTTCAGCTACGTCCCCGCATCGACTTTCTTGTCCTTTGGTATTTATAACTATTTTCTTGGGTGTTTTATGTCCGAACATCATTATTCTGAACAACTAAACTCATTTATGGCCTAAATTCAAGATGAATCTCTGTAAAAAACGACAAACCCATACAGATGCTTCATGATAATGAAAAATGATGGTGTACTACAGAAAAACGGGTCATTTCTCCAGATCTAGTAAAAAACAGCGGATTTTCAATTTGTGTTTGTCTGCCTTCTATTCATGGGAATTGGACACGGTTTTCTTTTTTGAGTTCAGAATAGAGTGTATTTTATAGATCACTCGAAAAAAAATGTGTCATAAAAATGTTTTTTTCCCGTCTCACCACACAAATTCATTCGCGCATATCATTATAAAGTTTAAGAATAAGAAAGTTAGTCTCTTTTTTAAAAATGTGGCTCTTTGCAACAGCCTCGGTGGTAAATATTACAGATATATCATTTTGCTACCGATTTGAATCGATTCTGTGATGATTTGGTATAGCAAAAGCATCAAAATGATGGAAGATGGATCCAACAGGAAGTCCTTGCGCTGACTGTAACAAGGCTCTTCTAAAAAACAAGGTCAATTTTTTGGAGGTCGCTCAGGGGAGAGTGGGGCAAGAGGTTATTATGGGCTCAAATAAAAAAAATTATATCCCTTTCACACCCCTTTTTTATTTTTGATATTGAAAGAGGACAGTCTGGTGGTTAAAAAAAATACATAGGTTTATTTACATTTGTCTACTTAAAGAATGCTGGGAGGTCTGAGTGTATGGGTCATAATACATGTAAGTCTATGGGACGGGTATTATGTGTGGTGAGACGTTAAGGCCGTAGTTCCAGAAAGCACATTTTCGAGCCTATGGGATGTGTTTTTGCTACTAGACCATTTATTTTGCTCATTTATTATCACCGGGCAGCCATTTCAGCGAAAAAATATCATATGAACATGTTTTCTAGTGAAATTAACGAAACTGACTTGAGAATGTTAAATTATGGGCCATATATCAAGCATTCCTCCATATAGCAATGAAACAGTTGTAAGTTCAACTTGGTTCAGCTACGTCCCCGCATCGACTTTCTTGTCCTTTGGTATTTATAACTATTTTCTTGGGTGTTTTATGTCCGAACATCATTATTCTGAACAACTAAACTCATTTATGGCCTAAATTCAAGATGAATCTCTGTAAAAAACGACAAACCCATACAGATGCTTCATGATAATGAAAAATGATGGTGTACTACAGAAAAACGGGTCATTTCTCCAGATCTAGTAAAAAACAGCGGATTTTCAATTTGTGTTTGTCTGCCTTCTATTCATGGGAATTGGACACGGTTTTCTTTTTTGAGTTCAGAATAGAGTGTATTTTATAGATCACTCGAAAAAAAATGTGTCATAAAAATGTTTTTTTCCCGTCTCACCACACAAATTCATTCGCGCATATCATTATAAAGTTTAAGAATAAGAAAGTTAGTCTCTTTTTTAAAAATGTGGCTCTTTGCAACAGCCTCGGTGGTAAATATTACAGATATATCATTTTGCTACCGATTTGAATCGATTCTGTGATGATTTGGTATAGCAAAAGCATCAAAATGATGGAAGATGGATCCAACAGGAAGTCCTTGCGCTGACTGTAACAAGGCTCTTCTAAAAAACAAGGTCAATTTTTTGGAGGTCGCTCAGGGGAGAGTGGGGCAAGAGGTTATTATGGGCTCAAATAAAAAAAATTATATCCCTTTCACACCCCTTTTTTATTTTTGATATTGAAAGAGGACAGTCTGGTGGTTAAAAAAAATACATAGGTTTATTTACATTTGTCTACTTAAAGAATGCTGGGAGGTCTGAGTGTATGGGTCATAATACATGTAAGTCTATGGGACGGGTATTATGTGTGGTGAGACGTTAAGGCCGTAGTTCCAGAAAGCACATTTTCGAGCCTATGGGATGTGTTTTTGCTACTAGACCATTTATTTTGCTCATTTATTATCACCGGGCAGCCATTTCAGCGAAAAAATATCATATGAACATGTTTTCTAGTGAAATTAACGAAACTGACTTGAGAATGTTAAATTATGGGCCATATATCAAGCATTCCTCCATATAGCAATGAAACAGTTGTAAGTTCAACTTGGTTCAGCTACGTCCCCGCATCGACTTTCTTGTCCTTTGGTATTTATAACTATTTTCTTGGGTGTTTTATGTCCGAACATCGTTATTCTGAACAACTAAACTCATTTATGGCCTAAATTCAAGATGAATCTCTGTAAAAAACGACAAACCCATACAGATGCTTCATGATAATGAAAAATGATGGTGTACTACAGAAAAACGGGTCATTTCTCCAGATCTAGTAAAAAACAGCGGATTTTCAATTTGTGTTTGTCTGCCTTCTATTCATGGGAATTGGACACGGTTTTCTTTTTTGAGTTCAGAATAGAGTGTATTTTATAGATCACTCGAAAAAAAATGTGTCATAAAAATGTTTTTTTCCCGTCTCACCACACAAATTCATTCGCGCATATCATTATAAAGTTTAAGAATAAGAAAGTTAGTCTCTTTTTTAAAAATGTGGCTCTTTGCAACAGCCTCGGTGGTAAATATTACAGATATATCATTTTGCTACCGATTTGAATCGATTCTGTGATGATTTGGTATAGCAAAAGCATCAAAATGATGGAAGATGGATCCAACAGGAAGTCCTTGCGCTGACTGTAACAAGGCTCTTCTAAAAAACAAGGTCAATTTTTTGGAGGTCGCTCAGGGGAGAGTGGGGCAAGAGGTTATTATGGGCTCAAATAAAAAAAATTATATCCCTTTCACACCCCTTTTTTATTTTTGATATTGAAAGAGGACAGTCTGGTGGTTAAAAAAAATACATAGGTTTATTTACATTTGTCTACTTAAAGAATGCTGGGAGGTCTGAGTGTATGGGTCATAATACATGTAAGTCTATGGGACGGGTATTATGTGTGGTGAGACGTTAAGGCCGTAGTTCCAGAAAGCACATTTTCGAGCCTATGGGATGTGTTTTTGCTACTAGACCATTTATTTTGCTCATTTATTATCACCGGGCAGCCATTTCAGCGAAAAAATATCATATGAACATGTTTTCTAGTGAAATTAACGAAACTGACTTGAGAATGTTAAATTATGGGCCATATATCAAGCATTCCTCCATATAGCAATGAAACAGTTGTAAGTTCAACTTGGTTCAGCTACGTCCCCGCATCGACTTTCTTGTCCTTTGGTATTTATAACTATTTTCTTGGGTGTTTTATGTCCGAACATCATTATTCTGAACAACTAAACTCATTTATGGCCTAAATTCAAGATGAATCTCTGTAAAAAACGACAAACCCATACAGATGCTTCATGATAATGAAAAATGATGGTGTACTACAGAAAAACGGGTCATTTCTCCAGATCTAGTAAAAAACAGCGGATTTTCAATTTGTGTTTGTCTGCCTTCTATTCATGGGAATTGGACACGGTTTTCTTTTTTGAGTTCAGAATAGAGTGTATTTTATAGATCACTCGAAAAAAAATGTGTCATAAAAATGTTTTTTTCCCGTCTCACCACACAAATTCATTCGCGCATATCATTATAAAGTTTAAGAATAAGAAAGTTAGTCTCTTTTTTAAAAATGTGGCTCTTTGCAACAGCCTCGGTGGTAAATATTACAGATATATCATTTTGCTACCGATTTGAATCGATTCTGTGATGATTTGGTATAGCAAAAGCATCAAAATGATGGAAGATGGATCCAACAGGAAGTCCTTGCGCTGACTGTAACAAGGCTCTTCTAAAAAACAAGGTCAATTTTTTGGAGGTCGCTCAGGGGAGAGTGGGGCAAGAGGTTATTATGGGCTCAAATAAAAAAAATTATATCCCTTTCACACCCCTTTTTTATTTTTGATATTGAAAGAGGACAGTCTGGTGGTTAAAAAAAATACATAGGTTTATTTACATTTGTCTACTTAAAGAATGCTGGGAGGTCTGAGTGTATGGGTCATAATACATGTAAGTCTATGGGACGGGTATTATGTGTGGTGAGACGTTAAGGCCGTAGTTCCAGAAAGCACATTTTCGAGCCTATGGGATGTGTTTTTGCTACTAGACCATTTATTTTGCTCATTTATTATCACCGGGCAGCCATTTCAGCGAAAAAATATCATATGAACATGTTTTCTAGTGAAATTAACGAAACTGACTTGAGAATGTTAAATTATGGGCCATATATCAAGCATTCCTCCATATAGCAATGAAACAGTTGTAAGTTCAACTTGGTTCAGCTACGTCCCCGCATCGACTTTCTTGTCCTTTGGTATTTATAACTATTTTCTTGGGTGTTTTATGTCCGAACATCGTTATTCTGAACAACTAAACTCATTTATGGCCTAAATTCAAGATGAATCTCTGTAAAAAACGACAAACCCATACAGATGCTTCATGATAATGAAAAATGATGGTGTACTACAGAAAAACGGGTCATTTCTCCAGATCTAGTAAAAAACAGCGGATTTTCAATTTGTGTTTGTCTGCCTTCTATTCATGGGAATTGGACACGGTTTTCTTTTTTGAGTTCAGAATAGAGTGTATTTTATAGATCACTCGAAAAAAAATGTGTCATAAAAATGTTTTTTTCCCGTCTCACCACACAAATTCATTCGCGCATATCATTATAAAGTTTAAGAATAAGAAAGTTAGTCTCTTTTTTAAAAATGTGGCTCTTTGCAACAGCCTCGGTGGTAAATATTACAGATATATCATTTTGCTACCGATTTGAATCGATTCTGTGATGATTTGGTATAGCAAAAGCATCAAAATGATGGAAGATGGATCCAACAGGAAGTCCTTGCGCTGACTGCAACAAGGCTCTTCTAAAAAACAAGGTCAATTTTTTGGAGGTCGCTCAGGGGAGAGTGGGGCAAGAGGTTATTATGGGCTCAAATAAAAAAAATTATATCCCTTTCACACCCCTTTTTTATTTTTGATATTGAAAGAGGACAGTCTGGTGGTTAAAAAAAATACATAGGTTTATTTACATTTGTCTACTTAAAGAATGCTGGGAGGTCTGAGTGTATGGGTCATAATACATGTAAGTCTATGGGACGGGTATTATGTGTGGTGAGACGTTAAGGCCGTAGTTCCAGAAAGCACATTTTCGAGCCTATGGGATGTGTTTTTGCTACTAGACCATTTATTTTGCTCATTTATTATCACCGGGCAGCCATTTCAGCGAAAAAATATCATATGAACATGTTTTCTAGTGAAATTAACGAAACTGACTTGAGAATGTTAAATTATGGGCCATATATCAAGCATTCCTCCATATAGCAATGAAACAGTTGTAAGTTCAACTTGGTTCAGCTACGTCCCCGCATCGACTTTCTTGTCCTTTGGTATTTATAACTATTTTCTTGGGTGTTTTATGTCCGAACATCATTATTCTGAACAACTAAACTCATTTATGGCCTAAATTCAAGATGAATCTCTGTAAAAAACGACAAACCCATACAGATGCTTCATGATAATGAAAAATGATGGTGTACTACAGAAAAACGGGTCATTTCTCCAGATCTAGTAAAAAACAGCGGATTTTCAATTTGTGTTTGTCTGCCTTCTATTCATGGGAATTGGACACGGTTTTCTTTTTTGAGTTCAGAATAGAGTGTATTTTATAGATCACTCGAAAAAAAATGTGTCATAAAAATGTTTTTTTCCCGTCTCACCACACAAATTCATTCGCGCATATCATTATAAAGTTTAAGAATAAGAAAGTTAGTCTCTTTTTTAAAAATGTGGCTCTTTGCAACAGCCTCGGTGGTAAATATTACAGATATATCATTTTGCTACCGATTTGAATCGATTCTGTGATGATTTGGTATAGCAAAAGCATCAAAATGATGGAAGATGGATCCAACAGGAAGTCCTTGCGCTGACTGTAACAAGGCTCTTCTAAAAAACAAGGTCAATTTTTTGGAGGTCGCTCAGGGGAGAGTGGGGCAAGAGGTTATTATGGGCTCAAATAAAAAAAATTATATCCCTTTCACACCCCTTTTTTATTTTTGATATTGAAAGAGGACAGTCTGGTGGTTAAAAAAAATACATAGGTTTATTTACATTTGTCTACTTAAAGAATGCTGGGAGGTCTGAGTGTATGGGTCATAATACATGTAAGTCTATGGGACGGGTATTATGTGTGGTGAGACGTTAAGGCCGTAGTTCCAGAAAGCACATTTTCGAGCCTATGGGATGTGTTTTTGCTACTAGACCATTTATTTTGCTCATTTATTATCACCGGGCAGCCATTTCAGCGAAAAAATATCATATGAACATGTTTTCTAGTGAAATTAACGAAACTGACTTGAGAATGTTAAATTATGGGCCATATATCAAGCATTCCTCCATATAGCAATGAAACAGTTGTAAGTTCAACTTGGTTCAGCTACGTCCCCGCATCGACTTTCTTGTCCTTTGGTATTTATAACTATTTTCTTGGGTGTTTTATGTCCGAACATCATTATTCTGAACAACTAAACTCATTTATGGCCTAAATTCAAGATGAATCTCTGTAAAAAACGACAAACCCATACAGATGCTTCATGATAATGAAAAATGATGGTGTACTACAGAAAAACGGGTCATTTCTCCAGATCTAGTAAAAAACAGCGGATTTTCAATTTGTGTTTGTCTGCCTTCTATTCATGGGAATTGGACACGGTTTTCTTTTTTGAGTTCAGAATAGAGTGTATTTTATAGATCACTCGAAAAAAAATGTGTCATAAAAATGTTTTTTTCCCGTCTCACCACACAAATTCATTCGCGCATATCATTATAAAGTTTAAGAATAAGAAAGTTAGTCTCTTTTTTAAAAATGTGGCTCTTTGCAACAGCCTCGGTGGTAAATATTACAGATATATCATTTTGCTACCGATTTGAATCGATTCTGTGATGATTTGGTATAGCAAAAGCATCAAAATGATGGAAGATGGATCCAACAGGAAGTCCTTGCGCTGACTGTAACAAGGCTCTTCTAAAAAACAAGGTCAATTTTTTGGAGGTCGCTCAGGGGAGAGTGGGGCAAGAGGTTATTATGGGCTCAAATAAAAAAAATTATATCCCTTTCACACCCCTTTTTTATTTTTGATATTGAAAGAGGACAGTCTGGTGGTTAAAAAAAATACATAGGTTTATTTACATTTGTCTACTTAAAGAATGCTGGGAGGTCTGAGTGTATGGGTCATAATACATGTAAGTCTATGGGACGGGTATTATGTGTGGTGAGACGTTAAGGCCGTAGTTCCAGAAAGCACATTTTCGAGCCTATGGGATGTGTTTTTGCTACTAGACCATTTATTTTGCTCATTTATTATCACCGGGCAGCCATTTCAGCGAAAAAATATCATATGAACATGTTTTCTAGTGAAATTAACGAAACTGACTTGAGAATGTTAAATTATGGGCCATATATCAAGCATTCCTCCATATAGCAATGAAACAGTTGTAAGTTCAACTTGGTTCAGCTACGTCCCCGCATCGACTTTCTTGTCCTTTGGTATTTATAACTATTTTCTTGGGTGTTTTATGTCCGAACATCGTTATTCTGAACAACTAAACTCAT
Source organism: Flabesymbios commensalis (assembly GCA_964017125.1). Taxonomy (NCBI): domain Eukaryota; kingdom Metazoa; phylum Annelida; class Polychaeta; order Terebellida; family Flabelligeridae; genus Flabesymbios; species Flabesymbios commensalis. The sequence goes on along the minus strand of OZ024914.1, from coordinate 55,922,250 downwards.
TTATGGCCTAAATTCAAGATGAATCTCTGTAAAAAACGACAAACCCATACAGATGCTTCATGATAATGAAAAATGATGGTGTACTACAGAAAAACGGGTCATTTCTCCAGATCTAGTAAAAAACAGCGGATTTTCAATTTGTGTTTGTCTGCCTTCTATTCATGGGAATTGGACACGGTTTTCTTTTTTGAGTTCAGAATAGAGTGTATTTTATAGATCACTCGAAAAAAAATGTGTCATAAAAATGTTTTTTTCCCGTCTCACCACACAAATTCATTCGCGCATATCATTATAAAGTTTAAGAATAAGAAAGTTAGTCTCTTTTTTAAAAATGTGGCTCTTTGCAACAGCCTCGGTGGTAAATATTACAGATATATCATTTTGCTACCGATTTGAATCGATTCTGTGATGATTTGGTATAGCAAAAGCATCAAAATGATGGAAGATGGATCCAACAGGAAGTCCTTGCGCTGACTGTAACAAGGCTCTTCTAAAAAACAAGGTCAATTTTTTGGAGGTCGCTCAGGGGAGAGTGGGGCAAGAGGTTATTATGGGCTCAAATAAAAAAAATTATATCCCTTTCACACCCCTTTTTTATTTTTGATATTGAAAGAGGACAGTCTGGTGGTTAAAAAAAATACATAGGTTTATTTACATTTGTCTACTTAAAGAATGCTGGGAGGTCTGAGTGTATGGGTCATAATACATGTAAGTCTATGGGACGGGTATTATGTGTGGTGAGACGTTAAGGCCGTAGTTCCAGAAAGCACATTTTCGAGCCTATGGGATGTGTTTTTGCTACTAGACCATTTATTTTGCTCATTTATTATCACCGGGCAGCCATTTCAGCGAAAAAATATCATATGAACATGTTTTCTAGTGAAATTAACGAAACTGACTTGAGAATGTTAAATTATGGGCCATATATCAAGCATTCCTCCATATAGCAATGAAACAGTTGTAAGTTCAACTTGGTTCAGCTACGTCCCCGCATCGACTTTCTTGTCCTTTGGTATTTATAACTATTTTCTTGGGTGTTTTATGTCCGAACATCGTTATTCTGAACAACTAAACTCATTTATGGCCTAAATTCAAGATGAATCTCTGTAAAAAACGACAAACCCATACAGATGCTTCATGATAATGAAAAATGATGGTGTACTACAGAAAAACGGGTCATTTCTCCAGATCTAGTAAAAAACAGCGGATTTTCAATTTGTGTTTGTCTGCCTTCTATTCATGGGAATTGGACACGGTTTTCTTTTTTGAGTTCAGAATAGAGTGTATTTTATAGATCACTCGAAAAAAAATGTGTCATAAAAATGTTTTTTTCCCGTCTCACCACACAAATTCATTCGCGCATATCATTATAAAGTTTAAGAATAAGAAAGTTAGTCTCTTTTTTAAAAATGTGGCTCTTTGCAACAGCCTCGGTGGTAAATATTACAGATATATCATTTTGCTACCGATTTGAATCGATTCTGTGATGATTTGGTATAGCAAAAGCATCAAAATGATGGAAGATGGATCCAACAGGAAGTCCTTGCGCTGACTGTAACAAGGCTCTTCTAAAAAACAAGGTCAATTTTTTGGAGGTCGCTCAGGGGAGAGTGGGGCAAGAGGTTATTATGGGCTCAAATAAAAAAAATTATATCCCTTTCACACCCCTTTTTTATTTTTGATATTGAAAGAGGACAGTCTGGTGGTTAAAAAAAATACATAGGTTTATTTACATTTGTCTACTTAAAGAATGCTGGGAGGTCTGAGTGTATGGGTCATAATACATGTAAGTCTATGGGACGGGTATTATGTGTGGTGAGACGTTAAGGCCGTAGTTCCAGAAAGCACATTTTCGAGCCTATGGGATGTGTTTTTGCTACTAGACCATTTATTTTGCTCATTTATTATCACCGGGCAGCCATTTCAGCGAAAAAATATCATATGAACATGTTTTCTAGTGAAATTAACGAAACTGACTTGAGAATGTTAAATTATGGGCCATATATCAAGCATTCCTCCATATAGCAATGAAACAGTTGTAAGTTCAACTTGGTTCAGCTACGTCCCCGCATCGACTTTCTTGTCCTTTGGTATTTATAACTATTTTCTTGGGTGTTTTATGTCCGAACATCATTATTCTGAACAACTAAACTCATTTATGGCCTAAATTCAAGATGAATCTCTGTAAAAAACGACAAACCCATACAGATGCTTCATGATAATGAAAAATGATGGTGTACTACAGAAAAACGGGTCATTTCTCCAGATCTAGTAAAAAACAGCGGATTTTCAATTTGTGTTTGTCTGCCTTCTATTCATGGGAATTGGACACGGTTTTCTTTTTTGAGTTCAGAATAGAGTGTATTTTATAGATCACTCGAAAAAAAATGTGTCATAAAAATGTTTTTTTCCCGTCTCACCACACAAATTCATTCGCGCATATCATTATAAAGTTTAAGAATAAGAAAGTTAGTCTCTTTTTTAAAAATGTGGCTCTTTGCAACAGCCTCGGTGGTAAATATTACAGATATATCATTTTGCTACCGATTTGAATCGATTCTGTGATGATTTGGTATAGCAAAAGCATCAAAATGATGGAAGATGGATCCAACAGGAAGTCCTTGCGCTGACTGTAACAAGGCTCTTCTAAAAAACAAGGTCAATTTTTTGGAGGTCGCTCAGGGGAGAGTGGGGCAAGAGGTTATTATGGGCTCAAATAAAAAAAATTATATCCCTTTCACACCCCTTTTTTATTTTTGATATTGAAAGAGGACAGTCTGGTGGTTAAAAAAAATACATAGGTTTATTTACATTTGTCTACTTAAAGAATGCTGGGAGGTCTGAGTGTATGGGTCATAATACATGTAAGTCTATGGGACGGGTATTATGTGTGGTGAGACGTTAAGGCCGTAGTTCCAGAAAGCACATTTTCGAGCCTATGGGATGTGTTTTTGCTACTAGACCATTTATTTTGCTCATTTATTATCACCGGGCAGCCATTTCAGCGAAAAAATATCATATGAACATGTTTTCTAGTGAAATTAACGAAACTGACTTGAGAATGTTAAATTATGGGCCATATATCAAGCATTCCTCCATATAGCAATGAAACAGTTGTAAGTTCAACTTGGTTCAGCTACGTCCCCGCATCGACTTTCTTGTCCTTTGGTATTTATAACTATTTTCTTGGGTGTTTTATGTCCGAACATCATTATTCTGAACAACTAAACTCATTTATGGCCTAAATTCAAGATGAATCTCTGTAAAAAACGACAAACCCATACAGATGCTTCATGATAATGAAAAATGATGGTGTACTACAGAAAAACGGGTCATTTCTCCAGATCTAGTAAAAAACAGCGGATTTTCAATTTGTGTTTGTCTGCCTTCTATTCATGGGAATTGGACACGGTTTTCTTTTTTGAGTTCAGAATAGAGTGTATTTTATAGATCACTCGAAAAAAAATGTGTCATAAAAATGTTTTTTTCCCGTCTCACCACACAAATTCATTCGCGCATATCATTATAAAGTTTAAGAATAAGAAAGTTAGTCTCTTTTTTAAAAATGTGGCTCTTTGCAACAGCCTCGGTGGTAAATATTACAGATATATCATTTTGCTACCGATTTGAATCGATTCTGTGATAATTTGGTATAGCAAAAGCATCAAAATGATGGAAGATGGATCCAACAGGAAGTCCTTGCGCTGACTGTAACAAGGCTCTTCTAAAAAACAAGGTCAATTTTTTGGAGGTCGCTCAGGGGAGAGTGGGGCAAGAGGTTATTATGGGCTCAAATAAAAAAAATTATATCCCTTTCACACCCCTTTTTTATTTTTGATATTGAAAGAGGACAGTCTGGTGGTTAAAAAAAATACATAGGTTTATTTACATTTGTCTACTTAAAGAATGCTGGGAGGTCTGAGTGTATGGGTCATAATACATGTAAGTCTATGGGACGGGTATTATGTGTGGTGAGACGTTAAGGCCGTAGTTCCAAAAAGCACATTTTCGAGCCTATGGGATGTGTTTTTGCTACTAGACCATTTATTTTGCTCATTTATTATCACCGGGCAGCCATTTCAGCGAAAAAATATCATATGAACATGTTTTCTAGTGAAATTAACGAAACTGACTTGAGAATGTTAAATTATGGGCCATATATCAAGCACTCCTCCATATAGCAATGAAACAGTTGTAAGTTCAACTTGGTTCAGCTACGTCCCCGCATCGACTTTCTTGTCCTTTGGTATTTATAACTATTTTCTTGGGTGTTTTATGTCCGAACATCATTATTCTGAACAACTAAACTCATTTATGGCCTAAATTCAAGATGAATCTCTGTAAAAAACGACAAACCCATACAGATGCTTCATGATAGTGAAAAATGATGGTGTACTACAGAAAAACGGGTCATTTCTCCAGATCTAGTAAAAAACAGCGGATTTTCAATTTGTGTTTGTCTGCCTTCTATTCATGGGAATTGGACACGGTTTTCATTTTTGAGTTCAGAATAGAGTGTATTTTATAGATCACTCGAAAAAAAATGTGTCATAAAAATGTTTTTTTCCCGTCCCACCACACAAATTCATTCGCGCATATCATTATAAAGTTTAAGAATAAGAAAGTTAGTCTCTTTTTTAAAAATGTGGCTCTTTGCAACAGCCTCGGTGGTAAATATTACAGATATATCATTTTGCTACCGATTTGAATCGATTCTGTGATGATTTGGTATAGCAAAAGCATCAAAATGATGGAAGATGGATCCAACAGGAAGTCCTTGCGCTGACTGTAACAAGGCTCTTCTAAAAAACAAGGTCAATTTTTTGGAGGTCGCTCAGGGGAGAGTGGGGCAAGAGGTTATTATGGGCTCAAATAAAAAAAATTATATCCCTTTCACACCCCTTTTTTATTTTTGATATTGAAAGAGGACAGTCTGGTGGTTAAAAAAAATACATAGGTTTATTTACATTTGTCTACTTAAAGAATGCTGGGAGGTCTGAGTGTATGGGACATAATACATGTAAGTCTATGGGACGGGTATTATGTGTGGTGAGACGTTAAGGCCGTAGTTCCAGAAAGCACATTTTCGAGCCTATGGGAATGTGTTTTTGCTACTAGACCATTTATTTTGCTCATTTATTATCACCGGGCAGCCATTTCAGCGAAAAAATATCATATGAACATGTTTTCTAGTGAAATTAACGAAACTGACTTGAGAATGTTAAATTATGGGCCATATATCAAGCATTCCTCCATATAGCAATGAAACAGTTGTAAGTTCAACTTGGTTCAGCTGCGTCCCCGCATCGACTTTCTTGTCCTTTGGTATTTATAACTATTTTCTTGGGTGTTTTATGTCCGAACATCATTATTCTGAACAACTAAACTCATTTATGGCCTAAATTCAAGATGAATCTCTGTAAAAAACGACAAACCCATACAGATGCTTCATGATAGTGAAAAATGATGGTGTACTACAGAAAAACGGGTCATTTCTCCAGATCTAGTAAAAAACAGCGGATTTTCAATTTGTGTTTGTCTGCCTTCTATTCATGGGAATTGGACACGGTTTTCTTTTTTGAGTTCAGAATAGAGTGTATTTTATAGATCACTCGAAAAAAAATGTGTCATAAAAATGTTTTTTTCCCGTCCCACCACACAAATTCATTCGCGCATATCATTATAAAGTTTAAGAATAAGAAAGTTAGTCTCTTTTTTAAAAATGTGGCTCTTTGCAACAGCCTCGGTGGTAAATATTACAGATATATCATTTTGCTACCGATTTGAATCGATTCTGTGATGATTTGGTATAGCAAAAGCATCAAAATGATGGAAGATGGATCCAACAGGAAGTCCTTGCGCTGACTGTAACAAGGCTCTTCTAAAAAACAAGGTCAATTTTTTGGAGGTCGCTCAGGGGAGAGTGGGGCAAGAGGTTATTATGGGCTCAAATAAAAAAAATTATATCCCTTTCACACCCCTTTTTTATTTTTGATATTGAAAGAGGACAGTCTGGTGGTTAAAAAAAATACATAGGTTTATTTACATTTGTCTACTTAAAGAATGCTGGGAGGTCTGAGTGTATGGGTCATAATACATGTAAGTCTATGGGACGGGTATTATGTGTGGTGAGACGTTAAGGCCGTAGTTCCAAAAAGCACATTTTCGAGCCTATGGGATGTGTTTTTGCTACTAGACCATTTATTTTGCTCATTTATTATCACCGGGCAGCCATTTCAGCGAAAAAATATCATATGAACATGTTTTCTAGTGAAATTAACGAAACTGACTTGAGAATGTTAAATTATGGGCCATATATCAAGCACTCCTCCATATAGCAATGAAACAGTTGTAAGTTCAACTTGGTTCAGCTACGTCCCCGCATCGACTTTCTTGTCCTTTGGTATTTATAACTATTTTCTTGGGTGTTTTATGTCCGAACATCATTATTCTGAACAACTAAACTCATTTATGGCCTAAATTCAAGATGAATCTCTGTAAAAAACGACAAACCCATACAGATGCTTCATGATAGTGAAAAATGATGGTGTACTACAGAAAAACGGGTCATTTCTCCAGATCTAGTAAAAAACAGCGGATTTTCAATTTGTGTTTGTCTGCCTTCTATTCATGGGAATTGGACACGGTTTTCATTTTTGAGTTCAGAATAGAGTGTATTTTATAGATCACTCGAAAAAAAATGTGTCATAAAAATGTTTTTTTCCCGTCCCACCACACAAATTCATTCGCGCATATCATTATAAAGTTTAAGAATAAGAAAGTTAGTCTCTTTTTTAAAAATGTGGCTCTTTGCAACAGCCTCGGTGGTAAATATTACAGATATATCATTTTGCTACCGATTTGAATCGATTCTGTGATGATTTGGTATAGCAAAAGCATCAAAATGATGGAAGATGGATCCAACAGGAAGTCCTTGCGCTGACTGTAACAAGGCTCTTCTAAAAAACAAGGTCAATTTTTTGGAGGTCGCTCAGGGGAGAGTGGGGCAAGAGGTTATTATGGGCTCAAATAAAAAAAATTATATCCCTTTCACACCCCTTTTTTATTTTTGATATTGAAAGAGGACAGTCTGGTGGTTAAAAAAAATACATAGGTTTATTTACATTTGTCTACTTAAAGAATGCTGGGAGGTCTGAGTGTATGGGACATAATACATGTAAGTCTATGGGACGGGTATTATGTGTGGTGAGACGTTAAGGCCGTAGTTCCAGAAAGCACATTTTCGAGCCTATGGGATGTGTTTTTGCTACTAGACCATTTATTTTGCTCATTTATTATCACCGGGCAGCCACTTCAGCGAAAAAATATCATATGAACATGTTTTCTAGTGAAATTAACGAAACTGACTTGAGAATGTTAAATTATGGGCCATATATCAAGCATTCCTCCATATAGCAATGAAACAGTTGTAAGTTCAACTTGGTTCAGCTGCGTCCCCGCATCGACTTTCTTGTCCTTTGGTATTTATAACTATTTTCTTGGGTGTTTTATGTCCGAACATCATTATTCTGAACAACTAAACTCATTTATGGCCTAAATTCAAGATGAATCTCTGTAAAAAACGACAAACCCATACAGATGCTTCATGATAGTGAAAAATGATGGTGTACTACAGAAAAACGGGTCATTTCTCCAGATCTAGTAAAAAACAGCGGATTTTCAATTTGTGTTTGTCTGCCTTCTATTCATGGGAATTGGACACGGTTTTCTTTTTTGAGTTCAGAATAGAGTGTATTTTATAGATCACTCGAAAAAAAATGTGTCATAAAAATGTTTTTTTCCCGTCCCACCACACAAATTCATTCGCGCATATCATTATAAAGTTTAAGAATAAGAAAGTTAGTCTCTTTTTTAAAAATGTGGCTCTTTGCAACAGCCTCGGTGGTAAATATTACAGATATATCATTTTGCTACCGATTTGAATCGATTCTGTGATGATTTGGTATAGCAAAAGCATCAAAATGATGGAAGATGGATCCAACAGGAAGTCCTTGCGCTGACTGTAACAAGGCTCTTCTAAAAAACAAGGTCAATTTTTTGGAGGTCGCTCAGGGGAGAGTGGGGCAAGAGGTTATTATGGGCTCAAATAAAAAAAATTATATCCCTTTCACACCCCTTTTTTATTTTTGATATTGAAAGAGGACAGTCTGGTGGTTAAAAAAAATACATAGGTTTATTTACATTTGTCTACTTAAAGAATGCTGGGAGGTCTGAGTGTATGGGACATAATACATGTAAGTCTATGGGACGGGTATTATGTGTGGTGAGACGTTAAGGCCGTAGTTCCAGAAAGCACATTTTCGAGCCTATGGGATGTGTTTTTGCTACTAGACCATTTATTTTGCTCATTTATTATCACCGGGCAGCCATTTCAGCGAAAAAATATCATATGAACATGTTTTCTAGTGAAATTAACGAAACTGACTTGAGAATGTTAAATTATGGGCCATATATCAAGCATTCCTCCATATAGCAATGAAACAGTTGTAAGTTCAACTTGGTTCAGCTGCGTCCCCGCATCGACTTTCTTGTCCTTTGGTATTTATAACTATTTTCTTGGGTGTTTTATGTCCGAACATCATTATTCTGAACAACTAAACTCATTTATGGCCTAAATTCAAGATGAATCTCTGTAAAAAACGACAAACCCATACAGATGCTTCATGATAGTGAAAAATGATGGTGTACTACAGAAAAACGGGTCATTTCTCCAGATCTAGTAAAAAACAGCGGATTTTCAATTTGTGTTTGTCTGCCTTCTATTCATGGGAATTGGACACGGTTTTCTTTTTTGAGTTCAGAATAGAGTGTATTTTATAGATCACTCGAAAAAAAATGTGTCATAAAAATGTTTTTTTCCCTTAAGGCCGTAGTTCCAGAAAACACATTTTCGAGGCTATGGGATGTGTTTTTGCTACTAGACCATTTATTTTGCTCATTTATTATCACCGGGCAGCCATTTCAGCGAAAAAAATATCATATGAACATGTTTTCTAGTGAAATTAACGAAACTGACTTAAGAATGTTCAATTATGGGCCATATATCAAGCATTCCTCCATATAGCAATGAAACAGTTGTAAGTTCAACTTGGTTCAGCTACGTCCCCGCATCGACTTTCTTGTCCTTTGGTATTTATAACTATTTTCTTGGGTGTTTTATGTCCGAACATCATTATTCTGAACAACTAAACTCATTTATGGCCTAAATTCAAGATGAATCTCTGTAAAAAACGACAAACCCATACAGATGCTTCATGATAATGAAAAATGATGGTGTACTACAGAAAAACGGGTCATTTCTCCAGATCTAGTAAAAAACAGCGGATTTTCAATTTGTGTTTGTCTGCCTTCTATTCATGGGAATTGGACACGGTTTTCTTTTTTGAGTTCAGAATAGAGTGTATTTTATAGATCACTCGAAAAAAAATGTGTCATAAAAATGTTTTTTTCCCGTCTCACCACACAAATTCATTCGCGCATATCATTATAAAGTTTAAGAATAAGAAAGTTAGTCTCTTTTTTAAAAATGTGGCTCTTTGCAACAGCCTCGGTGGTAAATATTACAGATATATCATTTTGCTACCGATTTGAATCGATTCTGTGATAATTTGGTATAGCAAAAGCATCAAAATGATGGAAGATGGATCCAACAGGAAGTCCTTGCGCTGACTGTAACAAGGCTCTTCTAAAAAACAAGGTCAATTTTTTGGAGGTCGCTCAGGGGAGAGTGGGGCAAGAGGTTATTATGGGCTCAAATAAAAAAAATTATATCCCTTTCACACCCCTTTTTTATTTTTGATATTGAAAGAGGACAGTCTGGTGGTTAAAAAAAATACATAGGTTTATTTACATTTGTCTACTTAAAGAATGCTGGGAGGTCTGAGTGTATGGGTCATAATACATGTAAGTCTATGGGACGGGTATTATGTGTGGTGAGACGTTAAGGCCGTAGTTCCAAAAAGCACATTTTCGAGCCTATGGGATGTGTTTTTGCTACTAGACCATTTATTTTGCTCATTTATTATCACCGGGCAGCCATTTCAGCGAAAAAATATCATATGAACATGTTTTCTAGTGAAATTAACGAAACTGACTTGAGAATGTTAAATTATGGGCCATATATCAAGCACTCCTCCATATAGCAATGAAACAGTTGTAAGTTCAACTTGGTTCAGCTACGTCCCCGCATCGACTTTCTTGTCCTTTGGTATTTATAACTATTTTCTTGGGTGTTTTATGTCCGAACATCATTATTCTGAACAACTAAACTCATTTATGGCCTAAATTCAAGATGAATCTCTGTAAAAAACGACAAACCCATACAGATGCTTCATGATAGTGAAAAATGATGGTGTACTACAGAAAAACGGGTCATTTCTCCAGATCTAGTAAAAAACAGCGGATTTTCAATTTGTGTTTGTCTGCCTTCTATTCATGGGAATTGGACACGGTTTTCATTTTTGAGTTCAGAATAGAGTGTATTTTATAGATCACTCGAAAAAAAATGTGTCATAAAAATGTTTTTTTCCCGTCCCACCACACAAATTCATTCGCGCATATCATTATAAAGTTTAAGAATAAGAAAGTTAGTCTCTTTTTTAAAAATGTGGCTCTTTGCAACAGCCTCGGTGGTAAATATTACAGATATATCATTTTGCTACCGATTTGAATCGATTCTGTGATGATTTGGTATAGCAAAAGCATCAAAATGATGGAAGATGGATCCAACAGGAAGTCCTTGCGCTGACTGTAACAAGGCTCTTCTAAAAAACAAGGTCAATTTTTTGGAGGTCGCTCAGGGGAGAGTGGGGCAAGAGGTTATTATGGGCTCAAATAAAAAAAATTATATCCCTTTCACACCCCTTTTTTATTTTTGATATTGAAAGAGGACAGTCTGGTGGTTAAAAAAAATACATAGGTTTATTTACATTTGTCTACTTAAAGAATGCTGGGAGGTCTGAGTGTATGGGACATAATACATGTAAGTCTATGGGACGGGTATTATGTGTGGTGAGACGTTAAGGCCGTAGTTCCAGAAAGCACATTTTCGAGCCTATGGGATGTGTTTTTGCTACTAGACCATTTATTTTGCTCATTTATTATCACCGGGCAGCCATTTCAGCGAAAAAATATCATATGAACATGTTTTCTAGTGAAATTAACGAAACTGACTTGAGAATGTTAAATTATGGGCCATATATCAAGCATTCCTCCATATAGCAATGAAACAGTTGTAAGTTCAACTTGGTTCAGCTGCGTCCCCGCATCGACTTTCTTGTCCTTTGGTATTTATAACTATTTTCTTGGGTGTTTTATGTCCGAACATCATTATTCTGAACAACTAAACTCATTTATGGCCTAAATTCAAGATGAATCTCTGTAAAAAACGACAAACCCATACAGATGCTTCATGATAGTGAAAAATGATGGTGTACTACAGAAAAACGGGTCATTTCTCCAGATCTAGTAAAAAACAGCGGATTTTCAATTTGTGTTTGTCTGCCTTCTATTCATGGGAATTGGACACGGTTTTCTTTTTTGAGTTCAGAATAGAGTGTATTTTATAGATCACTCGAAAAAAAATGTGTCATAAAAATGTTTTTTTCCCGTCCCACCACACAAATTCATTCGCGCATATCATTATAAAGTTTAAGAATAAGAAAGTTAGTCTCTTTTTTAAAAATGTGGCTCTTTGCAACAGCCTCGGTGGTAAATATTACAGATATATCATTTTGCTACCGATTTGAATCGATTCTGTGATGATTTGGTATAGCAAAAGCATCAAAATGATGGAAGATGGATCCAACAGGAAGTCCTTGCGCTGACTGTAACAAGGCTCTTCTAAAAAACAAGGTCAATTTTTTGGAGGTCGCTCAGGGGAGAGTGGGGCAAGAGGTTATTATGGGCTCAAATAAAAAAAATTATATCCCTTTCACACCCCTTTTTTATTTTTGATATTGAAAGAGGACAGTCTGGTGGTTAAAAAAAATACATAGGTTTATTTACATTTGTCTACTTAAAGAATGCTGGGAGGTCTGAGTGTATGGGACATAATACATGTAAGTCTATGGGACGGGTATTATGTGTGGTGAGACGTTAAGGCCGTAGTTCCAGAAAGCACATTTTCGAGCCTATGGGATGTGTTTTTGCTACTAGACCATTTATTTTGCTCATTTATTATCACCGGGCAGCCATTTCAGCGAAAAAATATCATATGAACATGTTTTCTAGTGAAATTAACGAAACTGACTTGAGAATGTTAAATTATGGGCCATATATCAAGCATTCCTCCATATAGCAATGAAACAGTTGTAAGTTCAACTTGGTTCAGCTGCGTCCCCGCATCGACTTTCTTGTCCTTTGGTATTTATAACTATTTTCTTGGGTGTTTTATGTCCGAACATCATTATTCTGAACAACTAAACTCATTTATGGCCTAAATTCAAGATGAATCTCTGTAAAAAACGACAAACCCATACAGATGCTTCATGATAGTGAAAAATGATGGTGTACTACAGAAAAACGGGTCATTTCTCCAGATCTAGTAAAAAACAGCGGATTTTCAATTTGTGTTTGTCTGCCTTCTATTCATGGGAATTGGACACGGTTTTCTTTTTTGAGTTCAGAATAGAGTGTATTTTATAGATCACTCGAAAAAAAATGTGTCATAAAAATGTTTTTTTCCCTTAAGGCCGTAGTTCCAGAAAACACATTTTCGAGGCTATGGGATGTGTTTTTGCTACTAGACCATTTATTTTGCTCATTTATTATCACCGGGCAGCCATTTCAGCGAAAAAAATATCATATGAACATGTTTTCTAGTGAAATTAACGAAACTGACTTAAGAATGTTCAATTATGGGCCATATATCAAGCATTCCTCCATATAGCAATGAAACAGTTGTAAGTTCAACTTGGTTCAGCTACGTCCCCGCATCGACTTTCTTGTCCTTTGGTATTTATAACTATTTTCTTGGGTGTTTTATGTCCGAACATCATTATTCTGAACAACTAAACTCATTTATGGCCTAAATTCAAGATGAATCTCTGTAAAAAACGACAAACCCATACAGATGCTTCATGATAATGAAAAATGATGGTGTACTACAGAAAAACGGGTCATTTCTCCAGATCTAGTAAAAAACAGCGGATTTTCAATTTGTGTTTGTCTGCCTTCTATTCATGGGAATTGGACACGGTTTTCTTTTTTGAGTTCAGAATAGAGTGTATTTTATAGATCACTCGAAAAAAAATGTGTCATAAAAATGTTTTTTTCCCGTCTCACCACACAAATTCATTCGCGCATATCATTATAAAGTTTAAGAATAAGAAAGTTAGTCTCTTTTTTAAAAATGTGGCTCTTTGCAACAGCCTCGGTGGTAAATATTACAGATATATCATTTTGCTACCGATTTGAATCGATTGATTTGGATTGATTTGGTATAGCAAAAGCATCAAAATGATGGAAGATAGATCCAACAGGAAGTCCTTGCGCTGACTGTAACAAGGCTCTTCTAAAAAACAAGGTCAATTTTTTGGAGGTCGCTCAGGGGAGAGTGGGGCAAGAGGTTATTATGGGCTCAAATTAAAAAAATTATATCCCTTTCACACCCCTTTTTTATTTTTGATATTGAAAGAGGACAGTCTGATGGTTAAAAAAATACATAGGTTTATTTATATTTGTCTACTTAAAGAATGCTGGGGGGTCTGATTATTGGGTCATAATACATGTAAGTCTATGGGACGGGTATTATGTGTGGTGAGACGTTAACATCGCCATCTTGATTATGTTAAGCTCGCTGTGTTTGGCTTATTATATTTCGGCCGCTCTAGAAGGAGATATTTGCCGCAATTCAGCAGCCAGATAATTCATGTAGTCCTAACAAGTATATATTTCGGCCGCTGAATAAGCGAATGTTCAACACAGCACAGCGGCTGGCCGCTGTATAGCCTCTTCCTACTATTATATGTACACAGAAGTAAAATACAGAAAATATGTGCCCCTGAGCCCTTGTTGAAATGATGTGTTTTCCCTATGCCAAGCATTTTAATTGACAATCACTAAGAATCATTGCGCTATTATGACCAAAACCTTTTCTTAACGTACTCAGGCAGGTGAGTGCCTACATACAAAAGTATGAGCAATACGGACTAGTGGTACTTGGGATTACGCGTTCACAATGTATCTTTGACTTTTTTGAACAGATTGTTACTACCATCAGAAACGCATAGTCGTCACAGACTGGAAGAGGATAAACCATAGGCCTACTCACAAAACAGAAGGCGAATAGTATAAATTAATTCACAAATATGTATTTTTTCTGTTTATAGCTAAATGTAATAATGATAACAGTAATTTGAAACATGTATTGCAGTAATATCGTGCGCTCACTATGTGACCTCAGGAATAAGTCTCCGTCATGGAGTGGTATAAAAAATATACTTTAGAACTCAAATCTGATTCAACACATCAACATCGCCTAGTTAAAAACAAGTCAGACGTTTCACCTAACTGATTAAAAATATTCACACAATGCTGAAATATTTGCGTATCAACCATGGGGACCAAAGAGTTGTTCCAATTTGAAATCATCACAAATAGCTTAGTTAGCTCTTTCTGCTTCATTTGAATATCTATGTTATGGGTCTACGATCATAACAATTCGCTAATTCCTTTCAGTGCGGGAGTCGTTTACGTTTAATGACGGTCCCCGCGCTGAAAGGGTTCAAAATAATTTAGGGAAAGTATCACGGTAAAATATAAGCTCCGAGCGTCCCCACCATAGCGGTATAAAGGCCAAAACTAGAAGGAACTAACACTAACGTGCTAGTGAGTTTGAACGGGGCCATTGTTTCTGAAGGAGCGCGAGAGCGAGCCAGAGACAGAGCAATAGCCAGGGACAGAGCCAAAGACAGACAGAGTCAGAGCAAGAGACAGAGCCAGAGACAGAGCAAGAACCAGAGACAGACTGAGACAGAACCAGAGACAGACAGAGACATAGTCAGACAGAGACATAGCCTGAGACAGAGCCATAGACAGAGACAGACAGAGGCAGAGCCAGAGACAGACAGAACCAGATACAGAGCCAGAGACAGACAGAGCCAGAGACAGAGGCAGAGACAGAGCCAGAGACAGAGACAGAGGCAGAGACAGAGCCAGAGACATAGCCAGAGCCAGAAACAGGCGGAGACAGAACCAGAGCCAGAGCCATAAACAGAGACAGACAGAGACTGAGACACATATTGAATTTTTACGAGGGAGCGGGGAAAAAACATTTTGCTTTTTTCTAGCTTGAAGGCCAGAGTGGGGTTCGAACCCGCGATTTCCAACTTTCCAAGCAGGTAGCTTTAACCACTGCACCAGGGCACCCGCCCTATCGGATTAACAATGATTATTATCGGAAAGTTGTGCTTAATATTTTATACAACGGATATTTGAATTCTGAGCAACATGTGTAATTATAATTTGACACAAACATATGTCAGTAATAATGCATTAAAACAATAACAGAATAATTATCTTTTATATGATATTGATTACAGGCTCTATAAAGGGGCAAATGATCTATTTCTTCGACCCAGTAAACAATAGACCTTAGCCCACTGTTGGATTAATGATGTACCGCTGTCTGCAGCACGGGCCCAACCTTAAACCAACATTGTATTGACGTATCGTGTTATCGGAACA
This sequence comes from Flabesymbios commensalis, assembly GCA_964017125.1. NCBI lineage: Eukaryota > Metazoa > Annelida > Polychaeta > Terebellida > Flabelligeridae > Flabesymbios > Flabesymbios commensalis. The sequence goes on along the minus strand of OZ024914.1, from coordinate 55,906,542 downwards.
CGCTTTTAACCAGAGTATTAAATTGTGTATGCCGTGTACACAAATTGTATGCATTTTGGATGTGGGTAACCATCATTTGTGTGCATGAACGTCGATCAGACGGCATTAACGGCATTAACGGCATTCTAAAGTTTTGTTAAAGGTATAGTCAACTGTCAAAATACACTGGACAAGGGTGAACTTCTGTGAAACTCAATAGCTTTGACCTGCAATGTTTTCACCGAGCTATCTGATACATTAAGTATGGGGGAGGGGGTATTATATAACATTGTTTTCACCGAGTATCCGTTCAAAAGGGTTTCCGATGGCGTTTCACAGAATTCTGTGAAACGCAGTGACGTCACTCGGTGAGGAGGTTGAGGTCATTGAATTTCACAGAATTCGCAAGTAGACCATTTTATTCTATACACTCTGCAGGAAAAGAGACGAATTGCGGACAAACCATGGGGAATCAAGATAATTAAAAAAGGCATTTTTGCAGAGTTTGCTGAGGCGAAGAACATAAAATAAACCGATTGAAAAATACTAAACATTTTTTTAATGGGAGCGATGGAATTTACTAACTTACTCATTTACTAATGCTGCTCTCACACATACACACATAGGCGAATATGCTTGCGAATGTGCTTACGAATGAAAAGATTTGACATTTGCTCAAAATTCGCAACACTCGCCGACTATTTGTAAGCGTTTGTAACAAATTCGGAACGTTCGCAAGTCATTCTCCACCTGCTTACGAATATCGGCCAGTTTGGGAAGCGTCTCCCAAATTTCAGCGAATGGTGCGAATACTGTCATTCGCCGTCAATATTCGTAAGCATTCGCAAGCCATTGGTAACGTTGGTGAGGCATTCGGAAGCACTTGCAACGTTCGTAAGGCATTTGCAAGGCGTTTGTAACGTTCGCCATTTCCCATTCCTTGCGAATGTCTTACCACTGTTAAATTCAAGAAAACAATGAGCCTAGCGTCATATTCATTCCGTATTTATACCAATCACAGCCTCGTCATCAAATATTCGCATTATTCGTAAGAAAATGGCAAGACAATGGCAACGTTGGTAAGACATTCGTATCATTCATAAGTACGTTTGTAACGTTTTCAAGCCCATTTGTAAGCACTCGCAAGCATTCATAACATTCGCAAGGCAGTCGCAGCATTTATTCTTAAGACCATTTGCACCATTCGCAACGATTGCTAGCAATTCGTAAGGCAGTGGCAAGCATTCGCAGTGCATTTACAACATATTCGTAAGGTGAGGTCGAGAGATGACTGAGGTGAAAATATTCGCTTTCTGTTCACAATTTTTTAGGCGAATTCACTGCGAATTTCAAAGATACATATTCGCTATATTCGCCAGCATATTCGCTTATGTGTGAGAGCAGCATTATGCAAATTATTCATAAATTATTGGCATCATGCTAACCATTGTGCTGCTGGGACCTCGTGTTAACCCTTGTGATGCTGGGACCTCGTGTTAACCATTGTGCTGCTAGGGCCTTGTCTTAACCCTTGTGCTGCTAGGACCTCGTGTTAACCCTTGTGATGCTGGGACCGGATACATACGCTTTCAAGCATGTGCCAAACATTGAAATTAATAAAATATTATTTAGTAGATCTTTATGCTAAATTAATCAGATAATTCACTTTGAGAAATGTCTATTTTTCATAAATAAATATATTTTTCCTGACTTGGAGCTGTAATTTGCGTTGGCAGAAATAATCGCTTGAGCAATAGATCATAGTCGTCGATGATCGGTATACAGTAACCTATTGTTCTGCACTTGTATGTTCCATCGGTCTTTTATTCAAGTACAAGAATCATTCCATTTGTTAATGCTGTTTATTGTTGGTAGAAACAGTCTAGCATTAGGCTGTCATTGCACAATTAATTAATGTGCAGTGCTGTCACAAAGTTGACCTCGCGTACATAGGCCTACAACACGGTAGAAGACTGGTGTGGTTTACATGTTTTGCCACACACTCCACTGCTTCTGAAACAGATTCTGAAGACTGCAAACTATATTGAATATCAGTGTTCCGTACATTATAATTACCTGACACGTCATCTTATTTAACCCATTAAGTGATTTAATTGAGAAAGTTTCTCTCACTTGAAGCTGTGTCTTCTTGACGCGATACACAGCTTCAGATGAGAGAACATTTGTATTTCTCTTTTTTTTACAGATTTGTCAAACAGTCATGTTTAAATCTTTCTGTGGATTGAAGACAGAATTCACCTTGAAAACGTATGCCTACTTGAAATATTATTACAACGTTAAAAATAATATAGTTGTCATCGACACATAGAGGGTTCAATCGTCGAAGAGGCAGCCTGACCTTTCCTACAGGCAAGTCGTGGCACAAACATGGGGCGCTGGGTTGGTGCGTTTGGGTTGGTGGTGACTGTTTCAAAGATGACTGTACATACGAGACACTATGTGTCAAATGTCATTGACACATAACGATGGTGAAATTATCAATAATTGTATTCTAAAATGATGAGTAGTAATAACGTATATGACTAGGCCTGGGTTAATTGACACTCAAACAATTAACTTAAATTTATGTCTTATACCCTACATTCCCCATTGGGCTCGGACATAGACCCTTAACCAGTGTTGACGCACCCCTAAAAATATTTGAAAATTAGTAAATTATACTAGATTGCAATTGTGACTTTTCAAGTAACAATAATATTTGGGCTAGATTTTATGAGTTTTTGTGGCGGCCATTTTAAATTTTGTTGGGTTATTTTTACTATGACAGATTAATTGGAATTTCGCGTATGAGTTTTTTGGCAGCCATTCTGTACTGGAATTTTAGACTTCAGACTTCGGACTTCAGACTGCAAATTTTAGAAGTCCCCACTGAGCTTTTACACTTGTAAATAGATATATATTTGTTTGTCAAAAGGAATCGCATTCAGAGTGCCCAGTACACACATTGACTTGTCTCTTTGTTGACTTAATGTTGAATCACTATCCCAGACGCTAGCCCAAAATTAAAACAACATTGTCTCAACTTTTTGTGTTTGAATAGAATTGCGACTGTTATTTTAAGGTTTCAACTGTCCATACCTAATACACAATATTGGTTTAATACTGGGCCACTGTCTGCGAACCTGGCCCGGAATTAAACCATTGGATAAATGTATTTTTATTATCAAATCTAGAGACTAAAAGGTGGAGTCAGTCTGGACATAAGGGCACCCTGTTAATCCCTTCTGGCAATGAATGGAGAATCACCCGACGTGTACACTATTGAACCAACATTGGACCCTATCATAGGCCTACTGCCGTGCAATCCAAAAGGCAGTATCTGCTCACTTTACAAGTGAGCAGATACTGCCTTTTGAATTTGAAGAGCAGCATAGTGCAATATCTGCTCACTTTACAAGTAAGCAGAAACTGCCTTTTGCCATTCAAGAGTATAATGATCTATGAAATCATGGATAAATCCAGAAGAACATGTTGGATGACTTAGAAAAGTCATAGCACCCCTGACTACTCTGGGAATGTTGTGTCTAAATTTCAAGTTGATTAGATTAAAACTCAGGGAGAAATAACGTCTTACAAAAACGTGCCAAGAATAATAAATTTAAAGCTCCGTTGGAAACTCAATATATTTGGGCATAGCCCACATATAAATATTAATGTAACATGAGGTCATTCTGCTCTCCGTATGCCCGAAGCTAGTTTATGGGGGTTCAACTATAACAGTGTTGTAACCTTCAGTTTAACGCTAACCGGTATGCCAGAAGCTGGTTTTGGCTTAAAGGGACCCCTTGGGATGAGACATTTTCAATGCTGTCAATTTTGAAAATTGTATATATTTGAAGCTATATAGCCTACTGATCTTAACTAAAAATACAAAAAAGTCAAAAACAATTTTAAAGCACCGAAAAAGAGTGAAATACAGTGTAGTTATATTTCCAGGTCGTATATTGCCATGTAAACAAAACAAGTCAGCAATATACTGCACTTTACAGCACATATTCCCACGTCTTGGACGGTAAGATCAGATCAATCGCCGCTAATTGGTGTCTTATAGTCAGGACATAGGGGGATACACCTGCAGCACTGATTGTCTGCCCAACGCTGGGCCGACAGCATCAACATGTGGTCCAATGCTGTAGGAACATTTAACTGTCCTTTAGCAAGTGTTTAGGTATACAAAAAGTTTGTTTGGGTTTTAAGCGGATTCATAGAAATGTTGACAATTTTTTTTTTAAATCTAAAAACTCTGAAAAAAATAAATTCATGATCTGGGGGATACACTACTTCATTACAAAACTAAAAAACGAAAATTGATGTAATCCCAAGGAGCTGCTTTAACACGATGATAAACCGGTGTGTTATGTTGCCAGAAGTTAACCATTTAGCATTAGGTTAAGGAAGTTGATGGCAATAGCAGCTTGAAATCAAATCCTGAAAAATAGCTAAATTATCATAATTATCCATGGAATACTAATAGACGACACTCATAATTGTGTCGAGTCATTAGAAAAAAAATCACCATTAACATATTTTTGTTATATTTGATGGAAATGCAAATCAAAATACTTTTTAAGACATTGCAGGTATCAACTTCTATATTTTCAAATCAGTGATGTACCAAACAAAATTATACACACATTTATGCATGCCTATCGCAATTAAATACTAATATACCAATCGAATTAATGAAATATGTTCTTATCTCAGATTTTATTGTACATACATATGACAATGAAATTTTAGCCTTTACAACGCTAAAATAAATTTCGTATAAAATATGAGATAATAAATGATGACTTAATATATACTTTTTATGACGTACAATAACATCTGAGATAATACAAAATGTAATAACCCTTTCAGCACGGGGACCGTCTGTTGACGTTAAGACGCCTGATTCTAACGTCTGTATACGTCAAATTCAGACGTCTATAGACGGTTCACGCGCTAAAAGAACTTAAACAAATTATAATTGCCCTAACGGTACACCCATAACATAGGTAGCCTACCCAAATGAAGCAGAACTATGTAACCAAGACATTAATCATTTTTTCAATTTGAAATAATCATAAATATTTTCATTAGCTTTCTCTGCTTTACTTGCTTCATTTTTAATTCTTTCCTCGCAGGGACCGCCTTTAGACGTCTGACGTTTAGGCCCATATACGTTAGATCAAAAATGCATTATGAATTTCTGGTTAGATTCAGACGTCTACAGACGGTCCCCGTGCTGAAAGGGTTAATACATCATTTATTATCTCAGATGTTACTGTGCGTCATCAAAAGTAAATATTAATTCATCATTTATTCTCTCAAATTTTATTGCGCAGTATTGATTTTAATATTATTATTATGAATGTATCTTATGTAGGGCCTACTCACAAAATCTGTTGGCCTCACAAAATTGCCTCGTGGGTTGACGGATGACAGCATATTAGGATCAATGATATCATCATCAATGTAATGGTCATCATCCAACTCAACAACGAATATGAATTTCCCTGTGTCTTTTTGCTATGTTGTGCAAAACACAGCAAGCCACAATAATTATAATCAATCTGGTGCTTAATTTGGTGCAAACATGCAAATCGTCTTAAAAATTGTTTTAAAACGCCAAACAATCTCTCTATAATGTTTCGGGTCATTTATGAGACCGATTATAATGCCGTTCATTATCTGTTGTTAACCTAGCGATTGACGTGAGGTACAGCAAGCATGGGTACCCGGAATCCCCAAGCAACAGTCCTCTTGTACGCCCATCCTCATACATTGCTCCCGGGAAACACGACACTTTGCGCCGTTGATGAATTAATGTTGTGCCGTGGTCTTCGACGCTGGCAGGAACAATAAGGCAGCATTGGTGGAATGTATCGTGTTTGTTGGACGTGCCCATTGTCGGCGCTGAGGGGAATCACTGCAAGTGTACACAAATTGTATGCTTCACGGCGTTACAACACTGGTTTGGGATTTAACCTTATGGTTTATTAACACGATGCTAACCTTGCTTTTGTCATACGGGCTGATTATTTTTAAAACACTGTTTTACTTAACACTGTGTTAAGCCTAAACTTCGTGTTAGCTAAACTACTTCGGGCATACGGCCCTTAGTGTAGACGTATTTAATTCGAAATAAACATATTCAGTGTGTAACAAGCCCCGTCTTTTCATCCCTGAGAGATGAGGATTACCCAGTGTGCAGTGGGCCCCTCGTCCTATACTAAGCCTATATGAGGTTTGCCCAGTGTGCAACCAGCTCCTCATCCATCCTAATTACGATGGATAATGATGAGGTTTAGCCAGTGAGAAATGGGCCCCTCACCCCTCCTAATATATGAGGTTTGCATAGTGTGCAGTCGGCCCCTCATCCCTGACACTGCCTCAGAGATGATGTTTACAAAGTGTGCAGTGGGCCCCTCATCCCTGAGAGATGAAGTTTACCAGTGTGCAACCAGCCCTTTTTAAGGATTAGGTTTAGCCAGTGTACAATGAGTCCCTCCCCCCCCCCCCCGCCCTGGGAGATGAGATTTACCTTCTGTACAGTGGGCCCCTCATCCCTTCCGAGATATAAGGCTTACCATTCCTAGCGTAGAGTGTTGAGGTTTACCTAGTGTACAGTGGGCCCCTCATCCCGGACTCTGCTCGAGCGATGAAGTTCACCCAATCTGCAACCAGCCCCACCTACAGCCCCCACTTCTCCCTGAGATGAAGCTCACCAGTGTGCAACCAGTCTCTCATCCCTCCTGAGGGATAAGGTTTTTTCAGTGTGCAATATTAACACCGTAATAAAACTTAGATTACTATCAAGGTATTTTGCTAATTTTCTCTCTAACTCCCATTTATCCACCTAGCTTTTCTAGCCTAGATAACGTGAGGCATAAGTTTCATAAATATCAGCTTTGAAAATTCATCTGTCTAAAATATATTTCAATTTGTAGCATTTGCTGGGTCTAGCTACAGAAGAAAATATATAATACACATGTGTGGCACCAGATGGTTAACATGGTTAATATGGGAGCAATTTCATACTCTAGCCACCAGAAGATTATTATATGAGACATATGATTCTAGGCATCAGAAGGTTAATATATGAGAAATATGATACTCTAGTTCACAGAGGTTTGAGACACGTGATACTATAGACACCAGATGGTTAAAACACTTGATGCTCCAGCCTCCAGACAGTTAAAGCACAATCAGGCTAAAATCAGTAAAAATCCTTAATTTTATTTTGGCTTCTTAATATGGCCATAATATGTAAACATGTCCATAGACTAGTATTGCATATGTTTTTAAAATTTTGTGTTGCGCATTTATCAGTTAAGCGAGAAATAAATACGCAATTTAATTTCAGACATGCATGTTAGGAAATACAGGAATAACTAATAAACGGGGCTTTCCGCACCCTTGCTACGTTGCCACAGCAGCCCAAAATTTAAAAGACTTCCGCAATTCTAGTCTATGGACATATTAAGGAAGTAGGCCTATATTAAAAAGCCAAAATATAATTATTGATTTTTTGATGATTTTAGCCTGATTGTGTCGGCTTTAATACAGAAGACATGTAATACTCTAGGCAACAGAAGGTTAACATTAGATAAATGTAATAGTCTAGTCGCAGAAGATTAATATTTGAGACACTCGATATCAGAGACCCCATAGTATTAATAGGCCTACATGTGTTACTCTAGTCCGGAAAGGATTAATAAATAAAACCTATGAAACTCTAGGTATGAGAAGGTTAATATAGAAGAAATTTGGTAATCTAGTCCACAGATCGGTAATACACGAGACACACGTCATGCTATCGACCCTCTGGACCTCAGGGGGTTAATACACATCAAACTGTAGCCTATAGAGGGTTGATAAAAAACATCTATGAAGCTCTAGGCATGAGTAGGTAAAAGAAGATAAACATGATAGTGTAGTCTACAAAGGGTTAAGACATAAGAAACGTGATACTCTAGATCACAGAGGGTTAATACTTGCGATAGTCTAGTCAACAGAGGGTTAATAAATAAGATATGTGATACTCCAGACATCAAAAGGTGAATATAAAAGAAATATGATAGTATAGTCTACATAGGGTTTATATTTGAAACACGTGATACTATCGACTCTCCAGACCTCAGAAGGTTAATACACGCAATACTCCAGCCTATAGAGGGTTAATAAATAACATATGTGATGATTTACGCATCAGTAGGTTAAAATAAGATAAACATGATAGTGTAGTCCACATAGGGTCCAGAGGGTCCTGAGGTCCAGAGGGTCGATAGCATCACGTGTGTCTCCTGCCAAATGTCCTACCCGAGCCATGTCAGTCTGACACTTCAGTCATCAACTCTCCATGCCAACCAGTATCCGTATCACCGATCAGACCCGATGACAGCATCAAATCAAGTCGTCCACGGACTCTAGTCTCACGACTCTACCAAGCTGCTAGTCTCATTATCCCTTCATCCTTCAGCACTCCTAAATCTGCAAAACTGTCAACTACATCACAGAACACGGCCAATATCACCCTGGACGGTACTTCACCGTGCGATCTCTCAGATACGGCCCTGCTACAGCATGGTGGAGACATCTCTTTGTGCCCGGACCTTCTGGAGGACTGTCACAATGACCCACAGGGGGCGGATAACGACACCCACTGTGAATTAGAGATAAACAGTTCAACAGAACAGTCTGAAAAACCTGGAGTAGCTAGCGTTCAATTAATTCCACAACCTACCGTAGCTGCTTCTAATAGTGTGCCCAAGTCAACAAACTATACTTTGCCCCCTCCAGCTGCAAGTCACTACTTAACAGACAAACTGAAGGACGCTCAGCACACCATCACTACCCTAACCTCTGCCAATGACCGTCTGAGAGAGGAAAACCAGCAACTCAGACTGGACAAAGATACAGCTGCCTCTCGCTATGCTGAGCTATCTGACGAGATAGCTGTACTTCGAGCCAAAGTACTTAGCCTAACAGAAGAGAAAAAGACCTACACCACAGTGAACCGAAAGAGAAGAGCTGCTGCTGATAGACAACAGCATGTCCCCCGCAGTAACGATGTTCTTCTCATCACAAGCAGCATGGGAAGACACGTAGCCAGACAGCTGAATGTTGATCACCAACTCAGTTCCACCAGCTTCGTCTACCCGGGAGCTGGCTGTTACAGACTGTCAGAGGCTGTCACCAGAACACAACGCCAGGCTAAGCCTTACAATTCAAAGCTGGTGGTCTTGGCAGGCGGCACTAACGACATCGGTGCTGGTGAAGATGCCAAGACAGTCTCTGAAGGCATTGACCACCTACTACAGACTACCAAGGCCACTTATCCTCAGTCCAATATTGTATTCAGTGGCATTCACCATCGCACTGACAGCAGTTCAAAGACAAACAAGACGATAGATGAAGTCAACAGACTTGCCAAGTCATCTTGTCAGCGCCGTGGACACATCTTCATTGAGAACAATCTAAATTCCTCTGTAAATACTCCAGATGTGTCTCGACTAAAACCTGATGGTCTTCACTTAAATCCAGTTGGAGTGTCACAGCTAGCTGGACGCATAGCCAGTGTACTTCACACATTAGATACCACTGTACCAGTAAATGGAGGATCTACTTCACACAAGATGGTCAATAATATTCACACAAATGCTAAGGTTACTATACAGCCACAACAGAGGAAGATTCGCAACCCTCCACCGACTTCTCTCGTCAACGGCACAACCTAGTGCCACCTGGTGCAGCTATCATACGTCAGACGACTGGTCAGTCAACGGACCCTCGGAGGCACAGAGTTGTGCTGAGAGACAAGAGTCAACCAATGATCCCTGCCCTGATGGACTTACATGTAACCCCCTCTGCCAGATTTCTACAACAAATGATCAATGTGAGCCCCCGCCCCCTACTAGCCCGGTTTTGAACAATATAAACAGTCCCTCCTTACACGACGTGGAGATCACGTCAGAACCATGTAAATCTCGCTCCACTGTCACCTCATCTACCATGTCTACAGACCCACATGAACAATGCAGATGGTTTAACGCAAAGGGGTTAAATGTTGCTTATCTCAATGTAAATAGACTAATGTGCAAACTTGATTTAATCAAACTTTGTATCGACCAACAATCAATAGATATATTCGGTATAGGTGAAACTTTTCTAGATTTTAACATTGACGATAGTACATTACAAGTAGATCATTATTTTTTAGAAAGACGAGATAGAATAGGTAAAGTAGGGGGAGGTCTAGTGTGTTTCATTAAAAATAATTTAAATTACAAAAGACGGTAAGATCTTAAAGACGAAAATATTGAAACTGTGTGGATAGAATTGGTATTTAGATCATCCGCAAACATTCTAATTTGTATGTTATATAGACCACCAAATGCCCCTATAAATTGGTTAGAATATTTTCACTCAGCGCTGGATAAAGCTTACAATGAAAACAAGGAAATGTTAGCACTAGGAGATATAAACATAGATTTTCTTAATCACATAGAGCATACAGAAAAAGCTTCAAACAACTGTAGGCCTAACGAAAAAACTGATCACAAAGCCGTAAAATTAAATAACATACTCACAGATCTAAACCTTCATCAAATTGTAAAAAAGCCATCCAGGGTTACCAGTACTTCTAAAACTCTTATTGATCATATATATGTTTCAAATTTAAGTAATATAACTGAATGCTCAGTGCCTTGTTATGCTATAAGTGATCATTACCCAGTTTGTGTGACTTGGAAAAAGTCATTTGCAAATAATAAGAAATCATCCAATGAAATAACATACAGGCGTACCAAGTACTTAGATGAAGACCAGTTTTTAAATGACCTGTTAAACACGCCTTTTAACTGTTGTTATGAAACCAGTCTAGATCCCGATGTAGCTCTGCAATCCTGGTATAAAGCATTTAACTCTGTGATAGATCACCATATGCCTATTATTTCTAAGCGTGTTAAACACCCAACCCAGCCAAAGTGGATTACAACTGATATTTTAGCAGCGATGCATAAAAGGGACAAATACAAGAAGCAAAACAATCATGTTGAGTATAAGATATGGCGAAATAGAGTTTTAAGACTAGTAAGAAATTCGAAAAAGAAATTTTACATTAATTCCATAGAGCAAAACAAAAATTCACCGAAAGAGCTTTGGAAACACGTTAAAGAACTTTGTCCAAACACAAAATTAAAAAATCCAATATCTCTCCAGATAAATAGTAATTTAATTTCAGATCCTGAAATAGTAGCTGACACATTAAACAAATACTTTGCCACTATTGCTGATAAGTATACACCTGTTAGAAAATCAAGTTTACCCCCTACATCTGTAGAAATGATTTCTAATTTTGTAGACAGCAAAATGAATAGTGAAACTAAATTTATTATACCTCCTGTTAGTGAAGACTTCTTCTTTAAACAAATATTATCTATGCCAAATAATAAAGCTTTTGGTCTGGATGACCTTAGCGTTGAAATATTGAAACGATCAGCCATAGCTATTTCTAGTTCTATAACTAATATATGCAACCTAAGTATCCAAACTTCAATGTTTCCATGTCAGTGGAAAATTGCAAAAGTCACCCCACTATTTAAAAGTGGCAACAAAGAAGAATGCAATAATTACCGTCCTATATCAGTCCTACCTCTTTTGTCTAAAATATTAGAAAAACATGTATTTTTACACTTTTATAAATATCTTCAACACCATAGACTTTTAACTGATAGCCAGTTTGGATTCCGCAGAAACCAATCATGTCAAACTGCCCTTATAACTTTAACAGAGAAAATTTATGAAGCTCTTGAAGCAGGAAACTATTTTGGATTAGTACAGCTTGATCTCAGTAAAGCATTCGACCTAGTAAATCACTCTCTGTTACTTCAAAAACTTAAACTATATATTTGTAGCTCTGCATCTACCTTCTGGTTTGAATCCTACCTTTCAAATAGATCTCAGAGTGTTTCTATCGAAAAAAATGTTTCATCTCCACACAAAATAACATCCGGGGTTCCACAAGGATCGATACTAGGACCCCTTTTATTTCTAATCAATATTAATGATCTCCCCCTCTACTTTAAAAGCTGCAACGAAGTACTCTATGCTGATGACGCTACACTAACCAAATCAGGTCCAAATGTAGAAATAATTCAGCAAGAACTATCAAGGGATGTTCATTATGCATTCGAATGGTGTTTAGTTAACGACATGATGTTAAGTATCCCCAAATGTGTATCTATACTAATCGCAACAAGACAAAAATTAAGTAAATGTCAGGGTATCAAACTAAATGTAAATATTAATAATGTAGATCTTCCATGTGTAAATAGTACTAAGATACTCGGTGTTCACTTTGATGCTACCCTTTCTTGGAAAGACCATGTTACACACGTAAGAAAGAAAATAGCTAAAAATCTATTTTTGTTGAAGAGTATCAAATGTTTTTTACCACTAACTGCTCGAAAATTATTTTATGATAGTTACATTTTACCCTATTTCGATTTTTGCAGTATAATATGGGGTAATTGTCCAAAATATGTATTGGCAGATTTAGAAAAAATACAAAAAAGGGCAGCGCGGATAATATTGAACCAAGATATTAATACAAGAAGCCATGTACTTTTCTCTGAACTGCGTTGGATGCCTTTAGCAGATAGAATAGACTATCATAGATCAATACAGGTGTATAAATGCCTTAATAACAACAACAATCAAGGTCTAAATGAATTATTTCAATACACTAAAAATATCCATAACTATAGTACTAGATCATCTAAATCAAACCATTTACACGCACAGATATGTCACAAGAAAAGTTTCACTTATACTGGTGTAAATTCTTGGAACAAAATTCCAAATAGCATTAAAACTGCACCTTCTTTATCAAGTTTTAAAAATTCATATACTCAACATTATTTCGGTAATTAATGATCACCCATATGCTAAATATATTGTTTACTCTAAATTAGTTGATACTACATATATATATATATATATGTATGTGTGTGTATGTGTATGTATATATGTATATGTGTGTGTGTGTGTATGTATGTATGTATGTGTGTATATGTATATATATATGTATGTATATATATATATATATATGTGTGTATATGTATATATATATGTGTGTATGTGTATGTATATATATATATGTATATATGTGTGTATGTATATATATATATATATATATATTTATTATACCTACCTATTAATTTGTACTTTACTTTTTAATTTGAAATGTACATATTGTATTTTGAATTTGTATATATGTTTTAGAGGGCCCATTGCAAATTAGCAATTAAATTTGCTAAATGGTTACCCTCTTGAAATAAAGTTTATTATTATTATTATTATTATTATAGGGTGAATATGTTAGAAACGTAGTACTATAGACCACAGAGGGTTAATACTTGCGATAGTCTAGTCAACAGAGGGTTGATAAATAAGAAATGTGATACTAGAGTAATATTAGAGAGACGTGATACTATCTACTCTCTGGACCTCAGATGGTTAATACATGTCAAACTCTAGCCTATAGAAGGTTAATAACTAACATTTATGATGCTCTAGGCATCAGTAGGTTAAAATAAGTTAAATATGATAGTGTAGTCCACAGAGGGCTAACACATTAGAAGCGTGATACTCTAGACCACAGAGGGTTAATATGTGTGATACTTTAGTCCACAGAGGCCTGATAAATAATACATGTGATACTCTAGACATCAGAAGGTTAACAGTGAGAAAATATGGTAGTCTAGTCCACAGAGGGTTAATACATGAGACATGTCATGCTCTAGACCCCAGAGTTAGTACATGTGATACTCTAGAATGGAGAGTGCTAATACATAAGATATGTGAATGTTAATATAGGAAAAATCTGATAATCTCATCTCTTGGGGATGAGGGGCTCAGCTGCACATTGTGTAAACTTCACCCCGGGAGGTTGAAGGGCTCGCCACACACTGGGTGAACTCACATCGTTCAGCCTAGTTATGGATGGGGGGCCCATTGCACACTGACCAAACCTCATCCCTAGGATGGATGAGGGGCTCGCTGCACACTGGTTAAACCTCATCTTGCAGGGCCAGGTAGGGATGATGGGCCCACTGCACACTGGATAAACCTGGTCCCTCAAGAGGGATGAAGGGCCCACTGCACACTAGGTAAACCTCCTCTCTCAGGAGGGAGAAGGGGCTCACTGCACACTGGATAAACCTCCTCTCTCAAGAGGGATGAAGGGCCCACTGCACACTGGGTAATCCTCCTCTCTCAAGAGGGATGAAGGGTCCACTGCACATTGGTAAACCTCCTCTCTCTGTGTAAACTACACCCTGAGAGAGTGAAAGGCTCGCTACACACTGGGTGAACCCTATCTTTCAGGCCCAGTTATGGATGAAGGGCCCACTGCACACTTCCGGCTCAACTTCATCTATCAGAAGGGATGAGGGGCCCACTGCACACTAGGTACACCTCATCTGTTAGGAGGGATGAGGGGCCCACTGCAGACCGGCTAAACCTCATTCTTAGGATGGATGAGGGGCTGGTTGCACACTGGGTGAACCTTATCTTTCAGGGCCAATTAGGGATGAGGGGCCCACTGCACACTGGGTAACCCTCATCTCTCAGGCAATGTTAGGGATGAGGGGCTCGCTGCACACTGGGTAAACCTCATCTCTCAGAAGGGATGAGGGGCCCACTGGACACTAGGTAAACCTCATCTATCAGGCAGAGTTAGGGATGAGGGGCTCATTGCACAATCGATAAAACTTATCTCTCAGGAGGGATGAGGGGCCCACTGCACACTAGATAAACCTCATCTCTCAGGATAGATGAAGGGCTGGTTGCACACTGGGTAAACCTCATCTTTCAGGCAAAGTTAGGGATGAGGGGCCCACTGCAGACTGGGTTATCGGTTCACCTCATCTCTGAGGCAGAGTCAGAGATGAGGGGCCCACGTACTGCACACTGGGTAAACCTCATCTATCAGGCAGAGTCAGGGATGAGGGGCTCACTGCACAATCGATAAACCTCATCTCTCAGGAGGGATGAGGGGCCCACTGCACACTTGGTAAACCCCATCTCTTAGGAGGGATGAGGGGCCCACTGCACACCAGGTAAACCTCATTTCTCAGGAGGGAGAAGGGGCCCACTGCACACTGGCCAAACCTAATCCTTAGGAGGGATGAGGGGCTCGCTGCGCACTGGCTAAACCCTTATCTCTCAGAAGGGATGAGGGGCCCACTGCACAGTAGGTAAACTTCATCCTTAGGAGGGATGAGGGGCTGGCTGCACACTTGTAAACTTCATCTCACGGGGATGAGGGGCTGGTTGCACACTGGGTAAACTTCGTCTCTCAGGAGGGATGAGGGGTGGTTGCACACTGGATAAACCTCATCTCTCAGGAGGGATGAGGGGCTGGTTGCACACTGGTAAACTTCATCTCTCAGGGATGAGGGGCTGGATGCACACAAGGTAAACTTCATCTTTCAGGTTCAGTCAGGGATGAGGGGCTACTGCACACTATAGGTACACGTCATCTCTTAGGAGGGATGAGGGGCCCACTGAACACTTGCTAAACCTCATCCTTATGATAGATGAGGGGCTGATTGCACACTGGGTAAACGTCATCTCTCAGGAGTGATGAGGGGCCCACTGCACAATCGCTAAACCTCATTCTTGGAAGGGATGAAGGGCTCGCTGCACACTGGGCAAACTTCATCTGTCATGGATTAGGTGATACTGGTACAATGAATGCTCCCAACGTCACCTGGCCCCGGAGTGCCAGATGGAACATACCCCACCCATCGATGTAGTTGTTTTTGAAAATTAGAAATGCGAACATATTTATTGTGCTAGTCTGGGGTAAATAAGCAAAGCGAGGTCCACATCTGCAGGTAAAGGAGCGAGGTCCACAAATTTCAAGGTCCTTCAATGATGCCGAGCGAAGCGAAGCTAATATTTTTTTGGAGTCATTAAATATTTATTTACATGTCCTTCAGACAATTATTTATTTCACGAAAATTTAGCCTGAAGATATATATTTCAAAATAGCTAATTCGGTCCAGTAGGCCTACTGGGTTCAAATCCCGACCGGATAGGATGCTTTTCATCGAGCTGGTGCATGTACAATGCAAAACTGTTCAAAGGGGTGTGCAGTGTTGCTATCTAATGCAATATTCACCCGTTCACTCACTCCCTTTATTATATAGCAAATAACATTTAAAAATAGTTGTCCTTCAGACAAATATCATAGAGAGAAAGGAGTCAGTGAATGAATATTGCATTACGTCATTTACTGCACATTCACGGCAATATCGCGGCAGAAGGAAGCCCAAAGCGGGGACTATTCTCTACTCTTATACAATTACTTCAAATGGGAATACAAGAAGAGAAACAACAATGAAGGGAGAAAAAAGAATGAAAGAAGTGGATGGTGGCTATAAAACATGTAAAAAGAAAGAGAATAATAATGGGAAAGAGGAAGAGGAAAAGAGAAGAAGGAAGAATAACACAAGTCAAGATGAAGAATGAATTCAATAAGCTGTCAGACCAATGGGTTTTCGGATCAATGGGCTTCTGGACCAATGGGCTTTCGGACCAATGGTTTTTTTTGGACTAATGTGCTTTCGGACTCATGTGCTTTCGGACCAATGGGCTTTCGGACTAAAGGGCTTTCGGAAAAAAATAGTCATATTATATTTCATCAAAGTGATGAAAGTAGTCACATGCGCTGACTTTCAAAATGCTCGTTTGGTCAATTAGGCAAGATACGGTGATGAGGAGAAAGGATCATTTTCCGTATCTCTTTGGATATCTAAAGGTGAATATTAGCTGTGACTCATGAAAAATAAATTAATACCATCTGGCATACATTTTACATTGGGCTACACTGTATTATCTTACGTCGATTATATTAGTTATATAAGCAACACGTTGCCACATGCCCTCCTTGTTGCAAACCCAGTCAGGGATAAATATGACCTGGAATGATTTTCATCTGTATATTCACT
The DNA here is from genome assembly GCA_964017125.1 of Flabesymbios commensalis. Taxonomy (NCBI): domain Eukaryota; kingdom Metazoa; phylum Annelida; class Polychaeta; order Terebellida; family Flabelligeridae; genus Flabesymbios; species Flabesymbios commensalis. Next base: position 55,889,539 of record OZ024914.1, on the reverse strand, counting down.
GTGCCCAATCCCCTCAAATTAAAAAAAAAACATGCAGATATACCCAATTGTATTAAATATATCTTAACAATACATACATTCAGTATACCTGAGAATATTAGGGCAGTAGCAATGTCATGTCAAATTGCACATAACCGATGTAAATACTGATAAAAAATGGCGAACGGAGATCAAATCTAGTTCTATGTTTTAAAATAGCATAAAACAAACAAAAATAATCATTGAATATGCCATAAATGTCGCTGGTGTAGTTATAGTGCACCTAGAATAGTGTTCTGCTTATAATATTGGAATAAAATACATAAAAAAAATAAAAAGGCTTCATATTGAGGGTTAATATGGGCCTCGTATAATAAGGGTTAATACGGACACAGCCTAATAACGGTTGATACTGGCCTAGCATTTAGACCATCTAAGTGTTACGTTAGACTTTTATCCAAAATGTACATTACTTCATGCTTCTTAATGATCATTGGATTTGACAATTTTATGACTACTGTAATGTTGTTAAGTTATATATTTAATCTTCCATTTCATTACTGACAATTATATATCAACAGATTTTTCCTAAGGCTTAAATATCAATTCTTAAATGGAATGGCAAACAAGAGACTAGATGATCTACTACAAATACTGACAGCACCTGTACCTGATTATTTCGAGTAAGTAACTACAAAAAACTATGAAGTTCCAATGTTGAACCTTAACAGTTTTGCGTTTCTGCCACATATGAATATATAATAACAGAATAAACGATATTGATATCGCACACATATGTCATTTCAGGTATATAAGTGACCTTGGTTCATGTGGTCGTCTCCGTGAAGTTGGGACAATATCAAACACAGAAGCGAAGGCTAATGAGATGATGAAAGGTGATGTTAGCAAACTTGTGTTTTGGCTTTCATCTACTTTATGCAACATTCTGTCGCAATCAAGAAGTGGTGTGTCCTGACATGTTGATATGATGACCTATACGTGTGACTGCCCAGTTTCCAACCTTAAAGGTGATCGCGTTTTAAGAGCATAAAATATCAATGAATATTTTTGTATAGGAATTTTATATTTTAATAAGTAGGAATATAGTCTCTAAATTCCGTGTAATATAGTAGGCCATATGACCATATTATATGTTGTAGGTGGGTGCAAACATTTACAAGTGGCATGTGCACTTGCAAAAGACAAAGGGTTAAACATAGATAAGGAAAGAAAACTATTGGCTCACAACATGTATCAACAGGGGAATTATGTGCAATGTGGTAAATCTCTTCTAATCACATCGGAACATATATCAAGTGTGTATGACCTCAGCTGTAACAAATGCAGCTGTGTTGCATCGTCACACGGAATACCATGCATCCGCAGCTTTCTGGCTGAACATTTCAAAATCGTTGATGAAAGTGAATTGGAACAACATGACAATGTCGCTATGTCGCAAAACAGTAAAAAGACACTTCAATCAGTACAGGAAATGTTGACAGATTTGAATGCTTGGGCGAATTCACCTGATTATAGACAAATCCCTCGAGTTGACCAATTGGTGCAAAGAACGCACACTCTTGTTTTCGGGCAAATGACGGGATCATCTTGTCGAAAACGAAAACTTACTCCACTACATCCGTATCGCAAGGAGATGGAGAGAAAGCTCAAAGGGTATAGTGCGATGGGTACCACTGATCACCAGTATAATAAAAGAGAAGGAGTGACGAAAAGGAGGGGGTCGAAGATAAAGACCCCGCTAGACTACAAGGTGAAGCGTGCTGGTTTGTCTCTTAAGAGGAAGCACCGTGTGATGGGTGTGACACAAATATATAAAAACAACCATTAGCTAGGCACATTGTTGTTTTGAAAAATGCATTGCTTTTTCAAGACATGCCCAGGTCTAAAATCATAAAAAATCGGTGATTTTATTTGAGCTTAATAATATGACCATATGATGTAAACATGAAGTATTAAAACATGCAGTCGACATCTGCCTTCATTATGCATGACTTTATTATACCCAGCAAACACTAGACGTTGAAACAAAATTGGGCTAATTCTGAGCCAACGTCGTAGACGATGGACCGACGTTTGACAACACTAACGACACTGCTTGTTGGGTACCTGCAATCTCAAGGTATCAGTATGTCTGGTGGCCGTCTTATGTTTGCTCTTTCAGATTTTTATGGCTATTCAAATAAAAAACAAAGGACAGCTCGACCCAAGTGCTGCAAGTTAGTTATTGTCCGGCCCTCGTCATTGTACTCGCAATAGAACTCGCTCCGCTCGTTCTCACATGCTATAATCGTTAGTCCGTTTCAGAGGCGAAAGTCCCTTTCCGAGACTTTGGAACGCCCCCTTAGCGCTTAAAATCGCATTTTTTATGAGCACCCAACGCAAATGAGCCACCACACAAAAGTTAGTTAAATAGGTGTTATAACAAATGTTTTATCCAACCGAGAGTGAAATAAAGAGTTAGCTGATACCTTTCTCAAAGCTCTACATAAAATACAGCTATCTAGAAACTCGACATAAGTAGAAAAATATGTGCTATGATGTGTTTCCATTGCACAATCAGTACACTTTATTCAGTTATCCAAGCCATTATTAGGAAACTAAATGTTGTAATGTATGCAACCACAACATTTCGTCGCCTCGGAGCTAAAGGATCCTATCTGCCACCTTTAGCTCCGAGGCGACAATTTTATGCACTTGGTTTTATTTTGGATGTTGAATCCATGGCGACAACAGTAATTAAGGGGACCATTAGTCAACTATCACTAGGCAACTCCTTCTCGCAGACCATAGGAAATCCCTTTCACAGTCTGCAAATATACTGACACCTTCCTTTTTGCGTAAATACGTATTACAGGCGCGTAGCCAGCCGTACGCCAGTACGCACGTGCGTACACATTGTAAGGGAGAGTAAAAAAAAAAATATGACCCATCAAAAAAAGAAGCAACAAGTTAGCAGTCTAGCCTAGTCTACATGTACATGCGCACTTAGCAGTCTATTCTTTATGTGGTGTTGCATAAAACGCCGGAAAAGTAGGATACAAATGCAATAGGCTTAAATGTGTCTCTTTTCAATGACAGTCACAAATTCACGACATGTATGACTATAGTGCCGCTAAACTTGCCGTGGACGAACCCACACCGTAAAGATGTGGGACCGTGGATTACTAGAGTCTACATTCGTTTTACCCGGGGAAATCAATTTTTTTCAACCAGGCAGTCAATGAGATCGATATCCACCCCAAGGTGGAAAAATGCTAATAACATTTTACTGTTTTTTTACAAATGAACTGAGCGTACGATGTATACAAAATAACATTTTATTAACCTGATTAATCGAGGCAAGTCTTAGATATGAGCGTCCAAAGAAATGTCCCACTTTTTTACCCTTGAGTGGGCATTATATTCTGTGGCAGTTCTGTTTCAGCAACGTTATGGGGCTAATTCTAAACAATCTATTTTTGTACCTGCACTGCACTGTGTTAAACAAATGATAGGCTGCACAATGACATGTATACATGCATAAATCCCATGCTACGCTGACTAGCTTCTCAGACGTGAAGACACTAGTGACAAGAGTGAAATCCCATGCAGGCATTCAACCAATGTTATACTAATGTTGGCTCATTGTCCACGACACTGGCCCAACATTAAAACAATTTTGTTTTAACATCTCATGTTTGCTCAGGGCTGATTTATGCCTATCACAGCGAATCATGTAACCAGGTAATAATGATCAAATAACGTTTTTGTATAGTGTATATATAGTGTATATATAGTGTATAGTTTCGTTTTCGTGTAAGGTTCTCTGTTTTGTATACTGTCTGGCAGCTGGCATAGTAATAAAAATCATGGATATAGATCTATATGCCTAAAAATAATAGTTATTTCATCTTTTAACCCCTCCACATACTCTAGCCTCTAATTATGTATGACTAAAAAAAATTGAGGGCCATTAATTTTTTATTTACAACATTATTATTATTTATTTCATGAAAATTCAATTTCAAAATATTTACTTCAAGAACACTCCACCCCCCACCCCCTGTCGATTCAGTGGTGGCCCCCTTATGACCAATCACAGAATGTCCAGCTTAGCTATTATTCGTGCACACAATGACACTACGTAGACTACATAGTCAAATGCTGGATCCGTCATGTCTGTTTTTTTGAAAAGTTGAGGCTATCTATGGATAATCGTACTTGACCGAAAATAATCAGTAGATTTCAATATGTAATCACTGGGTAAAATGATTTAAATTATATTATAACTTGATGTAATTCGATTTTTAATTTTGTTGCTGTATTCAATTTTGAAAATTTTACAAAAAATATAAAAAAAATCCAAATTTATAAATCAATATCTTTACCGAAAATACCATCAGATGCCTCCATTTGCGTTTTTTTTCAAATTTTCCTCGGGGGAGGCCCCCCGGACCCCCCATAAAATAGCAGCCATGAATTAGGGAAAATCCACTCCCTCCCCGTTTCGGAAAAGCTCTGTAAATCCGTATCCCTAGCGTTGTGCGTACACATGTTCATAACCCTGGCTACGCCCCTGTATTATATATCCTGTACTTCGGCATATACGACATGTTGGCGAGACGGTGAACTGAAGTTGCAAATGATGATGGGTCACACCGTGGTGAATGATTTTCGCTGATTTCCAAGTCAATTCTCAACCAATTATCATGAAATTGTCTAGTCATGGGGCGACTACCACGAAAATGTCATTGAACCATGTTGTATAGCCCTACTTTAAAAGTTATACTATTTAGAATGTAGTATTTAACAAAAAATGTCGCCCTCTATAATCCCATTATCTTCGTCCAATAATTTATGTCAAATCCATGCACGGCTGTCATCACGTTTTGATTTGTTTGCTGTAATCAAGACAGCGTCTGTTTGACAGCTCGGATTAATCCGAGAGGTCAAACTGAAAAATAGCATATTTATATATAAATGAAACGAGTTGTAAGCATTGACCCAGTGTTGGGCCAACGTCTTGTTCATAATGCGAACTAATAGCGTTGGCCCGGCATTGAACCAGCGCTGTGGTCCTATTTGCAGGACAGAGCGGTCAGTAATAATTGGCGACGGGTCAAAGTACAGGTAGCGTAGCGGGTCTTTCGCACAATCGTTGGTGCGACGCTGGGCCAGCATCTGGACCAGCGTTGTACCAACACGGGACACCCAAGCATTGATGTGGGCTGTATTCAGATGGTACAATAATTGGGCCAACACTGTGTCTTGCTTGTTGTAGTTGGCGCGATGCCGGTCCAGTATCCTAAGGTGGTGAACCGGCATCATGCCAACGCCTGGTTCAGATGGTAATGTGACATTTATTGATGAGAGGTGAAAGAGGGTATAAAGCCACTAGATTTGGGTGCGATACTTCTCTTTCACTTCTCACCTATCACAGTGATTATGACTTGGCTTAAGAGCGGTAACTGGTTACTGAGTCGTGGCTAGTTACCGCTTTTTGCCTGGTGATATTGGACACTCTCTCTCTGAAGGATGGTTGGCTTGGTGGATGACCATGTGAGCGGACGCAGGCCATTGATTCGCTCAGAGAGAGTCAACAAATTCTTGTAGCTTATCGTGTGAGGCTCAGGGATTTGGAGGCACTGCTTCAGTCAAACCCCAGTTGAGTGGGTCCTTTCCTTTCTTTTGTACATAAAAACAGCTGTCTGTATCTGTGTCTTAATAAACGTGTATCCAGCTTCAAGTGTTGTGGACTCTTGACTTGCGTCTCTGCAGAACTCCGTAAGTCATTGTGAGTCCCCATGACTTTTAACAATTTCATTACGTGTCAAGGGTGTGAGTTACTTCGACACAAGCAATTTTGACACAGTGCAATTTCGACACAGAAACGTGTAGTCTAGTCGAAAAATAGGGTTCCCGTGCACCCCCGGAAATATACTTCTAATTGGTGCATCTAGCTTGAAAAAACCCGTAGAAAACGCTTAGCTATGGTAACAAGCTGGAAAAATGTCCCTAGTACCATTTTTATGCAAATTAGAGCCGCCATTACCGAAAAATGTATATTTAGCTATAACTCGGTCAATATCACAGATAACGACACAAAAAGGGTGTCTACACCCATGTTTTGAGGGTCAAAGAAGACAATAAAACCATTTTTTTAGAGTGATCTTAAGTATTTTAGAAAATTTAGTATGCAAATTAGCGCCGCCATTAGCAAAATATGTAAATTTAGATATAACTCGGTCAATATCACAGATTACGACACAAAAATGGTGTCTACACCCATGTTTTGAGGGTGAAAGAATTCAATAAAACCATTTTTAAAGTCATCTGACACGTTTCAGAAAATTTTGTATGCAAATTAGGCTGAATGTGTGATCTCAGCCACTAAAAAAAGTGATCTTGGCCGCTGAAGAAGTGATCACAGCCACTTTAAAAGGTTACTTCAGGCAATACAAAATCATCATGGTCACTGGAAAAGTGACCAAACCCTGTTTAAAAAAAATTCTCAGCCACTACAAATCTGATCTTGGCCACAAACAAACCCATGCGAGCCACTGCAAGGTGATATCGGTCATCACAAAAGTGAGCTCGTATTGGCTACTGGAGAAGCTATCTCAGCCGCTACAAAAGTGATCTTGGCCACTGAATATTACAGCCGTTTTGAAAATTATCTCAGCCATCGCAAAAGTGATCTTGGACACTAACAAACTGATGTAAACCACTAAAAAAGTGTTCTTGGTCACTTCAAAAGTTATCTTGACCACTGAAAAATTGATCACAGCCACTTTCAAAAGTTAACTCAGTCACTACATAGTCCTCTTGACCACTGAAAAAATAATCACAGCCAGGTTGAAAGTTATCTCAGCCACAGTATATGTGATCTTAGTCACTGAAGAAGTGATCACATTCTGCTTAAAAATTATCTCAGCCTCTACAAAGGTGATATTAGCAGTTAAAAAGTGATCTCGGTCACTACATACAAATGTGATGTTGTGGCCTAAATCATCTTTGCAGTCGCTCAAATATTTTTTAAAGAGGCTGTGATTACTTCATCAGTGGCCAATATCTCTTTTCTAGTGAGATAGATAACTTTTAAAGTGGTTGTGATCACTTCTTCAATGGCCAAGATCACTTTGATCACTTTTGTTTTGGCTGACATGAGTTTCTAATGGTCAAGATCACCTTTGTGGTGGCTGAGATAATTGTTCAAGAAGCCATGTTTACTTCTTGAGTGGCCACGATCACTTTTGTAGTGGCTGAGATGACTTTTAAAGTGGGTGTGGTGACTTCTTCAGTGGTCACGATCAGTTTGTTTGTGGCCAAGATCACCTTTGTGTTGGCTGAAATAACTTTTAAAGTGGCTGTGGTGACTTCTTCAGTGGCTAAGATCACTTTTGTAGTGGCTGAGATAACTTTTAAATGTGATCACTTCTTCAGTAGCTAAAATCACATAAACTGTGGTTGAGATAACTTTTAACGTGGCTGTATTCACTTCTTTCGTGGCCAAGATCACTTTTGTAGTTGAGGTGACAACTTTTAAAGTGGCTGTGATCGCTTATTCATTGACTATTAATTTGAATGTGAATATCGAATTTATAAAAACATGAGTATAAACATGATAAATAATTAAATGTATAGGTAAATATTACATTGAGAAATTTCAATTTAAAATTACCATGAACTGTTTTATATTTTATAAAAAAAAGGTTATATTTTACATACCAAATTATTATGGACTGGGACACACCAAGAATCAGGTTGCTGTGATAAAGCACGTCTCACCGGCAACTACTATTTTTCTAAATGATACCAGGTTTACTTCTTCACCAGTTTCTATGCACACACAACGCCTCTCCCATAAATGGGCGTGTCCAAATTTTACCAATTAACAAAACGTAGGTTCATGGAATTTTTTGAAGTTTAAGGGTGGGGTGGACACATGGGAGGGGTTCTGGTAACGACTATGTTAGATAAACACTGGTATTATTAGAAAGAAGCCTCTTCGGGCTACGCCTTCAGAAGCTTCTTTCTACCGTGTTCTTCACTAATTACTAGTATCTAATACTGAAAGTGTTCTCAGGTGCTACAGGCATACGCAATGTACGCAAGTGCGTACCATAAAAAAATCAAAGTATGTATTTCGGGAATGTTGATATAATATGAGCCAGCGTGGTAGACGTGGAGCCAAAATTAAATCAACATTAGGTCAACATCTCGTGCTTGTTTGACAAAGGGGTTCATTCCGATTGCAAAAAAAACATTGGCGACAACAATCACTGTTAACTCGTCGACGGTGACAATGCGCCTAACAGACTAAATCACACTGTCACGCTTTATCCACATGTTTTTTCCACACCCTCCCCCCCCCCCCCCCCCATGTATAGTGTCGCTACCAACCATTTTGGACTGTGAGAATTAGTCTGTTAACCGAGATTTGCTTACATTCTAGATAACACCTTTATCAAATAGATCTACAATAGTTAGGTAATATACATTATATTAAGAATTATATAACCTGTTATAAATTATTGATTATATATAACGTGAATACACAAATTGTGTATGAAATAAATACACTATTAACCCTTACAGCGCGGGGATCGACAAAATTAATTCAGCGCTGTAAGGGTTAAGCACTCTGTATGCCTACTATTATGATTAATCCGAGCTGTCAAACAGACGCCGTTTGATTACAGCAAACAAATGAAAACGTGACGACAGCCGTGCATAGTTTTGACAGTATATGATTAAATGTTATATATATAGCGGTAAACTATTTTATATTTATTTGTATCAGCTTATTTTTATATTTTTTTGTATCTTTAAAAAACATGAAAGCACATGCTAATGTTTTATCCTAATTGCTGAATATACCCCCCTTTTTCGGCCATTATGTTTGCGTACCTTCGTGAAAATTCCTGCAGGGGCGCCTGGGTGGTGACAAGAACGTCTGTTTATCAACTGAGGTGACTCAAATACTTTCCCATCAAACACGAGACGTTTACCCAATATTGCTTCAATGTTGGAACGACGTCGAAGACGGCGGGCCAACATTGAAACAACATTGGGTACACGTCTCGTGTTTGCTGGGTTTTCCCCTTCAGTGCGGGAACCGACTTTGGACGTCAGAGGCTGACGTCTGTCAGTTGATCCCAGCACTGAGACAGTAAAACATTTATAAGCCTAATGGCCGTATAGACATAGGTATTCAAATGAAACGGAAAGAGCTGACTAAGACAGTTATGGTGATTTCAAATTGAAAAACGTGTAGTCTTTTGGTATTTTTAAATATATTTCAGCGCTTTAAGTAAGGTCGTTCTCTGAATGTCAGTTATCATGGTGATGTATACATGTTAGACCAACATGCTTTAGAACGCGTATACCCCATTAATGACCTCGGTGTTACTGCTACTTCTAATTTATCATAGTCTAAAAAATGTCAATACTAGTATATATTATTCTGCTAAGGCAAATTTCTTACTAGTCATGATAAGACGTTCTTTAAGTTTTGATGCTCCATCTCCTGTTAAGTTTCAGCTCTATGTTTCACAAAAACCCCAGTATTCTGGAATATTGTTCATCTGTATGGTCACCTGCGAATGTTAAGGATATATTATTGCTCCAAAGAGTACAGCGCCACGCTTCGAAGTATATTTTTAAAAAATCTGCTTTTTCAAATGCAGAAAGATACATAAGATTTTCTATCCTACCACTTTGTTTTTGCAGAGATTATTGATCCATTGGTATTTTACATATATTTACATAATAATGTTGATTGCAAATTATTTCAAACTTGTCTGTTCTATACATAGTTCAGGACTTCTAGCAAAGGTATTATCCTGAGTCAAAACTACTGTCCTCTAATATTCCTATTTTTATCGCTTAGTGAGTCTGCGGAATTCTCTCCCTCATCATATCCGTGAGGCAAGCAGTTTGTTTCCTGTTAAACAGTATGTTAATAACCTGTATTTTTCAAGATTGACTAATTTTAATAGCAACGAACCCTGCACGTGGAGCTCAGTGTTTACTTGTGTTTTTTGTCATTCATAGTAGGCCTACTCTTGTAGTAGGCCTACTATGAATGACAAAAAAACACTACTCTTGTAGTGGGCGAGTAGTGGTTAGCACCGCTGCCTTTCACGCCAGAGTTCGGGGTTCGGTTCCCGGTCTCGGTGGTTTCAAAGAAACAAAAATGTTCCTTCCCCATCCACGTGTGAAAGTCAGTATTGTATTGTGGGGAGCCTCCGTGACCGAGAGGTAGCGTGCTCGGCCTCAGACCGCCAGGGCTCGAATTTCGAATCCTGTGTCTGGAAGACAGTGTCATCTCATTCATCTCATCATCCTCAAGAGGTTCTCCTGGCCCAGTTTAGCCTTTATGTGCACAAAGGTGGCCTAAAGCCCGATTCATTTCATTTCATTTACTCTTGTAGTTTTTTCTCATAAAATTTTATTTTTCATAAGTTTATATTATTGTCCTATTTTGAGTTTGTTCTATATACTTTTATATGTTATGATATATTATCGCCGTCTAATATATTATAGTAGTTTTAATATTTGTTCACATTACAACAATAATGTTTTTTTATATATAAATTCTAGCAGTCAAGCCTAGTAGAGGTCGTAGGCGACCTTTTCTTGCCCGCTAAGTACAGTGTTTAATATGTAACTATCACAATCATATCTAGTATGTTATTATATATACATTATATTATTATATATAAATGTATTTTTCTACTGTACATGACGCTAAATAAATAAGTAAATGTCAGCTCAGGCTACATCGTAATCTGAGCTGAGCTGCTGCCAAGAAACTGGTGGTCTAAACACCGTTCAAGGCAACATTAAATGTAGCGCACAGTTAGAACAAATGAATGTGTGACCCGATCTGCCAAAATGAGTCGTAAGTCGCAGGTTTAAATATTAAATAAATTAACACATCATGAATCTAGACAAAATTACCTTTTAACGGTATATCACATAATTGTTTAGCTTCCAAAATATAGTTCGGCAATCTCAGAGAAAAGGGAAGTTTGAAATTGCATGATTTTGAGAAAAAGGCTTTTAAAGTTCAAAATGCAATTTGAACATTTTTCGAGAAAAAAAAACAATTGGATTAAAATAAAGTACCGGTAAACAAAATAAATACTCATATAGAACCCCATTTGTTCAATAATAAACGTATGATTCTAAACCTTTGTGAACTTTAACAGCATATATGCCTTGTGTTATTTTGCCTTATAGGGGCCCTACCCAGCAAACATGAGACGTTGGCCCAACGTTGGTTTACTGTTGGCCCACTGTCGCTGGCCCAATAGCAAACCAACGTTCGGCCAACGTCTCATGTTTGCTGGGTAGGCATCGTTTGTCACACTGCGACCTACCACTCATTTTGAAAAATCGTGTCACAATTATGTACGAGCCTAAATGCGTCACTGGATCGCCATGACATAATAAAGGGTCACTACGTCACCCTAGCATAAAACGGGTGCAGCCGTTTATAAATAGCTGCTGATTTAAAAACAACCGTGCGTTTATAAGCACTCAAATCGCACTTCCGGCGAGTGTTTATAAACACCCGGGCGTTTATAAACGGCCGGCCTTATTCACTTGTATGCTGCCGTACAAAGCCAAAAGGCAGTATCTGCTTAGCAGAAACTGCCTTTTGGCCTTTTACGGCAGAATAGCAAAGGGACCATCCCCATAAAATTACGAATTATAGCGCATGACTTCATACGAATTTGCAATATAAAAAATCAGTTTAGTCGACTATATAATAATCTACATTTTAGTTGTTTTTGTAAGGTAAATTTCCGTATAACTTTGCTAGGAAGTGAGACGAATAACTGAGCTCTGGGATTGTATCTCTGTTTTGTGTACTAAATCGTGTGTGCAAAAAAGATGACACATTAAAAATACAAATTACGCATAGAAGTTTACCATCACTATAGCTACCACCTCATGGTATAAGCAGATTGTACCGGAAACGTATACATTTTTTAGCAATGACACTTTAAAGAGGTGGCGGTCAGTGGTCAGAAAACCTATTTCTGGCGATTTTTACCAATTAAAGCATCGTATTTCACAGATTCTGCTTCCCAAGTGCATTACTATTAGTAGTGATGTGTTGTGTCAATTTATACATTATACCAAATCTGGTATAATTAAGAGAAAATACCTGATATTATAGAATAATAAGTTAACGAGTGCTTAAAATGCTCGGTCGATTTTAAATGGGCGGCCATTTAAAAACGGCTGGACCCGTACCTGATTATGGTAATGAAGCCAGCGGTAGCCATCTTCTCCACCTTAAGGATTCAGTCTTGTTGCAGGGGAGATACCCTTCACAGGATCATCTATTCTACAGATTTTTTCGTATTCTATGGATTTTATCATGTTTTTTAGATTATGGCGAATTTCTTTTATTGGTCGAGTTTACGGATCTGTTTGCAAATATATTTTAAATTTTTTGAAATTTTCGTTAACCTCAATTTTCTCTTCAGTGACGCCCAAATCGGTAGCTATTTCACTCCTGAAATGTAGGTTGATGTAGGTTGTGACTAATCTTGAACACAACGCATCCGGTCGGACATTTCCAACACCACGCCTTTCTTAAATTAAAATTAAAATTCACAAATAATTAAACATGTAAACATCGCCATCGATGACTCGTGGTCATCAATGGCGATGTTTACATATTTATGAATCATATCAATTTATGAATCAGGTATTTATGTATCAGATATTACGTCATAATCGTTAACACTCCACCTTATAGTGAATCATTCTCATACATCAGATCCACTATCCTTCCACCAGCGTCAGCTAGTGGCTCTGATTGATTACACTGTAGAATGTGTTCTGTAGAAATATTCATGAATTTGACCTGATTTTTTATCTGGCCAATAAGGAAATACCTAGCAAATATGGTGTCCTTGACATTCTAAACCACATGGCCAGGCCAAGGAATACACATGGCCAGGCGCGTGACTATTTTTATGAAATTAACAGCTTCTTTTAACATGTTTAAGAGAAGGTGGGGTGGATCAAGGAGGGGTTTGACTACAAAACTACGTCTAAAATTCTATATTTTGTGTTCAACTTGGCATGACATTATGTGGATATTTAGGTCTGACATTATGTGCTCCTGTCAGTATTATCTGGTGAGATATAGGCCAACATAATGTCCATGTATCATGTGTATTGACAATCCTATTATAGTAACTGTTGTATTATAGGGCTATATTCTTACCTCATGGTCAATGTTGATTCTATGTCGGGCCAGCGTCGTAGACGGTTGACATACATCAATCCACCATTATCAATCCCACAGCTTAAACACGATATGTCTACAACGGCTCAATGTTTTCCTAATGTTGGGCTTGCGTCGCAAACAATGGACCAATGTTAAACCAATATTGGGTCAATGCATCGTGCTGCCAGAGACTGCACACCAGTAAGAACGATGACCCAGCGCTGTGTTTATGTTAATCCACAATCTGAGATGATTTCCCAACATTAAACAAATAGTGATTGTTACCATCACTGTGCAAATTCTTCTGGTATATTTGTCTTACACAAAAGCAAGTCTACAATAACACAAATAAAAGACGCAGATCCAATGTTGCTTTTATGCTGGGCCGACATTGCATAGGATGGACCAACTATAACACAACACAAGTTGATTGCATGTACTGGTCATAATAATACTAGGCATATAATGACAACTATAGCCCAGTATAGGGGAGACATAATATTTAAACTTTTTTTCTCATAGGTCCGAGGAGTATAAATGGCCTCACGGGACAATACTTTAAAAGCACTTATCCATACTAGTATTTAAAGATGGAATAGAGCTACTTTGTAAAATTCTGAACATTTTTTTTAATTGTAACTAATCCGTTTTCTGGGTTTGTGACAAATATAGAGCTATTCAGCATTAATAATAAATAATCTTGTATTTATTTATATACAGTGTTATTTTTAGGACATTTGCAAGTAAGCAATTCATTTGTGTCGCGAATTATGGTTTCATGCGTTATCAAAGTGTCGTGAATTCTGATTTTGCGCGCTATCAAAGTTTTTAAAAAAATCCTGACTTTTGGGCAACCCTGCCTTCATCAGCTTGAGTACAAGTAATAACTTGTAATACAAGTAATACTTGTAACAAGTAATAGTCTTTGTCCCTTTGTGTTTTCTGCTGCTCAATAATGAGTATAGTTTCACTGTACTCACTTTGTTTTAGGCTCGAATCTCGGCCCGCAATCTGCCACTCAAATAACAATATGAACTTTTCGATTAATGGATTAAATTTCCGTGTGCTGCCTCGGGCATCATTTGACTATATCAATTGGCAGCTTCAAATTATTTCAACTTGTCCACACTCTCAAAAGATGGCTATGTTATCATTTCAATTGGTGTTTCACTTGATATTAAACAAGCCAAACCTCCAAAAGACGTCTAGATTTATTTATGAGAACTGCATTTACACAATTTAGCCGATCAACCGCCGGTCCAGATTATATTCGGGTTTTCATTTTTTATTCGGTATATTATTATCTTGTAGATCGACATGTTAAAGATAAAACGTGAATTCAATCCTCAAAATTTGAAAATATTTAACCTCAACTTTGTCAAATCTGATTTTTTTTGTGGATCGCGTCATCAAGACACAACTTCAAGTGAGTTAAAATGCAAATAAATAACTTGGCGCTTGGAAGGTCTTTATTATAAAATTTTAATTCACTTATATGTTTTTTTGCATGTTTTGTACTGGGAAGTCAAATAAATAAGTAAATACAATGCATATTTTGCTTTTATTTTTAGTGATACGACGACAACCCCAAAAATAAGAGGAGGGCCTACTGATACGTCAGTCTAAGTTATTAGACTGACGTCTGTATCTGCACCATGTTATTACACATCTGAAAAAACACAGAGGAAGTTATTGTTGATTTTTTTTTGATAGGTCAGTCTGGCAATATGATTATGTAATTAATACCGGGTAACATGCATGGTAATAATAAAGCTGCCCCTTGGGATGAGATAATTGCAATTTCGTCAATTTTGAAAGTTTAATTTATATAAAGCTATATAACCTACTGATCTTAAATAGAATATAAAAATGTAACAAAAACAATGTTAAGACACTGAAAAAGACGAAACAATCTATATTTCCAAGACATATACTGATATGTAAACAAGTTTCTTTACAGCATACCATGACGGCAAATACTGACCAGATCAGACGGCAAGTTCAAAGTAACCACATAGTTACATCAATAGCTGCCACCCTTAATTGCTGTGGGAACGGGTTGATCAGGGGGGCTCCCCCGCAGCACCGAATGTCTGCTCAACGCTGGGCCGACGGCATCAACATGTGGCCCAATGCTGTAGGATCATTCAAACGTCCTTTAGCAGGTGTTTAGGTATACAACAAGTTTGTTCGGGTTACAGTCAGATTCATAAAAGTGTGAATTAAAAATATTTAAAAAAAACTAAAAATCCCGTAAAAAATAAAATCATGATCTGTGGGATACACTACTTCATTACTAAATAAAAAACGAAAATTAATGTCATTCCAAGGAGCTGCTTTAAAAAGTTAGATGGAGGTAAATTAGGCGCCCTGGGGCACTGCCCGTTAATCAGATGCTGCTAGCCCTTTAACCGCCGGTCCCGCATATTTTCGGGTTTTAATTTTTTATTAGCACATTAAGTACCACATTTTAGATATGTTAAAGATAAAATGTGACATCAATCAGCAAGATTTGAAAAGAGTTGACCCCCATTTTGTCAAATCTGAATAATTTTCACTCACTTGAAGTTGTGGGTCGCGTCAGCGAGACACAAATTCAAGTAGGTGAAAATTCAAATTGAATAATTTGGCGGTTAAAGGGATAAACAGTTACGTTACTCAGAAGGTTCTTTGTTTTATTACACAATTTAGGCTATTTATAATAGGATGGTTTTCAAAAAAAGATGACAATAAATATTCAGTTTTTAGCACAATTTAGATATGGCGAGTAGTAGTAGTAGTAGTAGTAGTAGTAGTAGTAGTAGTAGTAGTAGTAGTAGTAGTAGTAGTAGTAGTGGTAGTAGTAGTGATAGTAGTGGTGGTGGTATTAGTAGTAGTAGTAGTAGTATTATTATTATTATTAGTAGTAGTAGTAGTAGGCTAGATATAGAGACGAAATTCCTGATTTCTAATTATTGACAACCATGTCAAAAGTAAGAAGTACCGGTATTTCGCCTCTATATCTAGCCTAACTGGTAAGTGCGCAGTACAAACATTTAAAAACTTTTGCAGTTTTTTTCTATGGACATGTTTACATCATATGGTCATATTATTATGCTAAAATAAAATCACCGGTTTTTTATGATTTTAGACCTGGGCATGTCCCTTTAAACCAAAACCGAACACTAGAGAGTGAAGAAGAGCCAGGTAGGGTCATCGGTACCCCAAGAAGGTACAAAATGCCATTCATACCATCATATTCTACATGTCGTAATAAACATTATTTGGTATGATAGCAATCTCAATGTGGTAGCTTAAGTTCTCACACAGCTATTTGAAGTTTCTCAGCGTAGCATATATGTCCACTTTTAAAGGTGGATTTATGTAGCTTCGGCTCATTAAAAACACAATAAAGCATATATACCCTTTTTTAGGTAAACGTCTCACCATGCCAATAATTGAATAAAAATGATAGGGTTACCACTTGGTTTTCGCATGAAATTCAAGATAATACATGTGAATGTAGGTAATTTTATTTTCTTCACAACGACCTGATGAGCTTATTGTATACATGTTATGAGGTGTGTGCCATGTGAGACAATGTTGTCAGCTTGTTTTTTTTTATGCTTTTCCGGACACAATGTATTTTTTATATAAATGACTAGACGAGATTCGGTTGGTTGCGAATCCCAATAAAACCATAAAACAGCCAATAAATGTAATTGTACAGACAAATTGCACCATGTTAAGAATATAAAATGTAATCAAATAGTGTAATCAGGATATAAATATAAATAATAAGGATAAAAATATTTAAATGTGCTATGTTTGACCCCTCACGTACATCTGACTTGGTCAACAGTGATCTAGTATATTAGAGCTACGGTGAGGAAGCATATAAACAAGTAAAAATAACTATTTTTTAATTTTTGATATATTTCAAATTATAAACAATTTAAATTTGATCACCTCTTTTTGACCACCTGGCCACTAAAGGTCACCCAAAGTTAAATGTAAATATGCTATTGTATGCCGATATTTTTGTACCATAAAGTCACATTACTACACACCTGTCTAAAAGTCCATCCATTTTGTATTTCCAAGAGAGGAACAGAATCTTAACTGAATATATCATCTGACACTTAATGCAAAGGTTTTTTTTCAAAGTGTTTCTTTGGTGTTTTCCATTCAATGGGCAGTTCCTTGAGTATTATAAGGTAACACCATTTATTGTTTATTTTGTATTTATATATCGATGGCTGTGGCTCCTCTAATGGGATTTACCAAGAATATATGTAGGCCTAGTGTATATTGGTAGTTAACATCGAGAAGTATTGGACAAGCCTAAAATACAATATATGTTCAGTGATTCCAGCCACTAATTCATATTTCGCCTTGAAGATATTTGAACACAGCATATCTCAGCGACGATAATGGACCCCTGTCCTTCCGGATATTTTACATCAGCAAAGCTGTACTAGATATATATTGTGAGAGCTATCACAAACCTAGAAATGCACTCATGTGACATCTACTATCTTGATTTTTGTTTATTCACAGTATACACTTTATATCTCAATTTATCCTGCCATACCTACCATATACATATATATCCAGAATTCTATACTTAACTTGCGTCTGGGTGCTTCTGTGTATACCCGATTATTGAATGTATAATTATTTAGGGTATCTAATTTGCTCATGGTACGACAAAATTCATGTTGAAGGCATATGTAGTAATGTACCACTATATTTCCTTAAATAGTATACCTGTGTTGGACTATGTATTATGTTATTGGCGTGCTGAGTAAAAAACAGGATTTGCATATAGGCTAATTATATACACAAAAATTCGATCGATAATACTCTGCCAAATTAACATTTAGACAAACTAGCATACTCATTTGTTGTTGCTGATTATAGGAGAAGTTTAAAGACATTATATGATACACCATAATTATTTGTTTTTGCAATTTATGATTAGGATTTTTTGTCATTTTTGAAAAACTAAGTATTATCTTAGAAGGAGAATGTTTTAAATTTTATTGCTTTTCAAATAATTTTAAAATATCTAGAAAATGTATATTGCATGTTGGATTTCAGTACAATAACATTTCACAATTTTGATCATGATGATTTCTTGAAACACGACCAGTTTCATTATGTTCGGCATACAGTTTAATGCTGGTTGCAACAATAATACAAAACACAAATTAAAATCAGGTTAACCATCCCATTAACCTCATAATTGTCATGAAAATGTTGAAAATCAAGAAAATTAAAAGTAGGTCTATATATCCGAAGATGCAGGGACTGACATCCACCAAAAGAAATGTTTTCACATTATTGTTTTTCATGCAGCACACATAATACATTCTGGTTCAAGTTTATGTGTAAATGTTATCATGTATTGTTTACCGAAATATCTTCAGATACCTTATATAACACCTTATAATACAAGTTTTTGTAACCGTTTCAAGTTACTAGGACACATGTTTCTTGCATGCATGTATACTACTACTCAGAACAAGCACTGTGACTATTAAAAGTGTGACTGAAACTAAGCCCTGCATACACTGTATACAAATATTTCGTTAGATATTGGTAAGTGCCGTGGCTCTTTCATTTGCATCAAATTTAACATTAAAATGTTTCATATTTATATATCAGCTAATTATGGCTAAAAATGGAGCTTTCAATAAGCATGACAATAACGTTGTATGTTTCATGGGGTTGGGTGGAATAATATGTAACGCGATAAAATACATTCAGCTACTACATAGGAACTGTTATCATACAACAATATTTAGTATTTACTATATACATTGTCAAAAGCTCAATAAAAAATAATTTGTGTTTCTTGCGTGCTTGAGCTACAATTCAGAACAATATTTTTTTCAATGTAGCAAATGAATGAAAACGTGTACATATACACCTATTTAGTTCTATTTTTTCTTATGTTTTGGCCATCTTTTTTGCATCAGACGTAAGTTTAAAATATGTCAGATATATTCATCTGCCTGTCTATAGAACTATAATGCCTAGTAGTTTTTAAATTGCGGTCAATAACGTACGTTGAATTGGAAAATAGAGCGGTTAAATCATTCACACAGTGGGTTTGATTTTTACGTGATAACACATATTATTCTACCACATAGAAACTGCTATCATATCAATACATATACCTTGCCAAAAACACAAAAAATAGCTTGTGCGTCTTGCGTGATTGGGCTACCACTCAAAACAATATATGTAACTATGTAGCAAAAGCGTGAAAAATTGTACATAACATATTTAGTTGCATAACTTGTTATGTTGTGACCATTACAGATATACATCAACCTACATACAAAACATTCAACTATAATATCTTGTAGTTTTAAAACTATGGCGAATAACGTATGTCGCACTGAAAAAAATAAAATGGTTATGTAATTAATATAGTGGGTTTATTTGTGAGGTGATGCCATACATTAAGCTACTACATACAAACTGATATCATGTAAATTTACTACAGACATACACCTTGTCAAAAATCAAAATGAATAATCTGGGTTTCTTACATGATTGCGCCACGCAAAACAATCACTATTACTACATTGTAAAAATAATAATAAATATAATATAAAAATTTTCGCGGTCCTGGCTGTTGTAGTGTCCTGATTTAAGTTAATAATCCTTTCTACATGTTAGGTTGCCTTATATGATGTTAGTTCTGAATATATAATTAAAAAAAACACGTCCATATGGAGTTTGCTCGAGCAAACTAGAGCCTGACGGCACTGAAGTAGAGCCTGCGCTGAGCTTCAGGAAAAGCTAAAATGCAGCTGTTTTACAATTAGAGCTAAGGAACACCACACAAATGTGTTTCCGGTTTTAGTTGTACCCCATTTGCCTCTATCTCTGTGATTAGCGTGGTGTTTTCTGGGTACAGATGTGTCACTCTGTTCACACACAGTGGACTACTCATTTAGGCAATAAATGTGATATTAATATCAGATGACTACTCAGATAAAATATAATGTAGCAGACAATATGCAAATTTAAACTAATGTGCTAATATTATTCACATGTGTGGTGATGTGCTCTTAATTTAGCTCATGTAATGCTATTAGTCAGCTTAAGTAATGAGCACTATCAGTCAGCTCAGGTAATTAATGCTCCTTGACAGCTGATGCACAGTAATATTTGTCTTATTCAGCTCATGATTTATTGTAAACATTATATCGATAGCTAGTCAGCTGATGTAAAACTCTTGATACCCCAGGTCACCCAGCAAACATGAATAACTGACACATTTAATACTGAACCATGGTTGAACAGCCAGCATTATAGACGTTGGCCCAACATCAAAGCAAAACAGTAATTCTGCATGCACAGATCTATGGAGCTGTATTCGGGTCAAAACTGTCAGGAAGTCATTCGACGCAAACTCTCGTTCTGATTTAATGACATACGTTTTAATTGACGCATTTGAAATGCTGGCATTGTTGCTTATCTCATTTTTCACCGACACACTTGTGGTCTTCTTTAGTTGCATAAGGTAATTGAGCCGTAATCTCATTTTATTGACATGCCTGCAGTCTTCTCTACAAACAAGGCTAAATAATGTGGTTCCAGTAGCTGAGTAGATCTACCGCTGGGCCCTATAGTTTTTATTGTACTCAGCTTTAAGCCACCCAGAGTATTGTACACACATAATCTAGCAGACATTTTTCGGAGGTAAACTTTATAGTATAAAATAACGAAAAAAAGATACTGTGATGCAGGTTGTGGTGGTGGGCGAAAATAGATATTAGTCTAATTAAGCTTGAGAGATGCACTACTACTAGGCCTATATCTGTTTAGTCTACGTTTAATATATTACGAATATAATCATTGATGTTATTTATGTCATTAATATTAACCATAACATATATTTTACGGCTATCTGATTTAGGCCTAGTGATTATCTCCTGGTTTATACCCCACTGTCGATAATAGGGAATTTTAAATGGTAAAAGTCCATTGAAAGCACGTCATTCAGTGAAAATGGGACGAAATGACGGTGAGGGTGGGTATAATCCATGAGATTGCATTTTTTACAACAATATTAGAAACAGTGATCAATGTATGTAGCCTAATAACTGAAGAATGGCATCAATAAATAATCATTAATATACATCATTTTGTTGTTGAGCATTATTTACCATGTTGACAGACCATAATTCTCCTCCACTCTCCAGATGGCGCTGTTGCCGGCGAGGAACAAGTGTAAACCACGTGTCGAACCCCACAATTATTATTGGCCAGAATGTGACCTTGGGACAGATCACATTAAGGCCAAGTTATGTCCACGTGTTTTATGTAGAGCTGTAAACACTGCGCTAAATTGGATGCGCGTTCGTTCTTAGTCGGCTAAAACACAGATTACTCAACTAACATGATTCCCCGTCAACAGCAATGCCAATCACAGTTGTACGTTAGACAGTCAAAAAAAACGGGACGCGTTCAATTAACTTGTATAGCCGTAAAGCAGACTACAGGCATGTCAATTAAAATGAGATTACGGCTCAATTAACTTATGCAACTAAAGAAGTCCACAAGTGTGCCTAGGCCTACGCAACATTACAAATGCGTCAATCAAAACGTATGTCATTAAAGAAGAACGAGAGTTGCAAAATTAAAATGAGATTGCTGTTAAATTAACTTATGTAACTGTAAAGAAGACCACAATCGTGTCGGTTAAGATGAAATAAGCAACAATGCCAACATTAAAAATGCGTCAATTAAAACGTATGTCATTAAATCAGAACGAGAGTTTGCGTCGAATGATTTCCTGACAGTTTTGACCCGAATACAGCTCCATAGTTTTGACCCGAATACAGCTCCATACTCCATAGTTATATATTGCCCAGTAATATCATCACATAAATCAATTATCTTGGCATCAACTAAAATGGTTAGAATCCTTGTCAATTTTTTCTTGCATAGTTCCATGTCTTTTAGAGATCTTGTTGGCAACTGTACTAGACATGCCTGAGTGTGAGATTGGCCAGTATTCTGAGTGTGAGATGGGCCAGTAATCCGAGTGTAAGATGGGCCAGTAGCCCGAATCTTAGATGGGCCAGTAGTCTGAGTGTGCGATAGAGCAGTAGCCTGAGTGTGAGACGGGGGGCCAGTGGCCTGAGTGTGAGACAGGCCAGTAGCCTGAGTGTGGGATGGGCCAGCAGTAGCCTGAGTGTGAGACGGTGGCATGGGTCAGTAACCTGGGTGTTAGATGAGCCAGTAGCCTGAGTGTGAGATGAGCCAGTAGCCTGAGTGTGAGATGGGCCAGTAGCCTAAATCTGAGATGGGCCAGTAGCCGGAATCTGAGATGGGCCAGTAGCCTGAGTGTGAGGTGGGCCAGTGGCCTGAGTGTGAGACAGACCAGTAGCCTGAGTGTGAGATAGGCCAGTGGCCTGAGTGTGAGATGGGCCAGTAGCCTGAGTGTGAAATGGGCCAGTGACGTGAGTGTGAGAAGGGCCAGTGGCCTGAGTGTGAGATGGGCCAGTAGCCTGAGTGTGAGATGGGCCAGTAGCCTGAGTGAGGGACAGGCCAGTAGCCTGATTGTGAGATAGGCCAGTAACCTGAGTGTGAGATGGGCCAGTAGCCTGAGTGTGAGATGGGTCAGTGGCCTGAGCGTGAGACAGGCCAGTAGTCTGAGTTTGAAATAGGCCAGTGGTCTGAGTGAGAGATGGGCCAGTAGCCTGAGTGTGAGATGGGTCAGTGGACTGAGCGTGATACAGGCCAGTAGTCTGAGTTTGAGATAAGCCAGTGGCCTGAGTGAGAGACAGGCCAGTAGCCTGAGTGTGAGATGGGCCAGTAGCCTGAGTGTGAGATGGGCCAGTAGCCTGAGTGTGAGATGGGCCAGTGGCCTGAGTGCGAGATGGACCAGTGGCCTAAATGTAAGATGGGCCAGTAGCCTGAGTGTGAGATGGGCCAGTGGCCTGAGTGTGAGATAATCCAGCATGCAGTAGCTTGAGTGTGAGACGGGCAAGCAGTAGGCCTAGACTTAGCCTGAGTGTGTGATGGGTCAACAGTAGCCTGATCTTCAGTGTGGGGTGGGTGTTTGACAGGCTGAGCTTCCTCAGTGACAACTACAGCAGCAAAATCTAGAACAAAATTCAAATTAATTGATGAAGTGGATGCAATTTAGTCTCATCTCAGTGAAATAGTAGGCTTTAAGACAAGTTGCTGAAACTGATAAATTACTCGCTCAACCAAGCTTGCTAAATATATATTTCACTAGTGGGCCTAGTCATATAATACCAGCTACGTGTCAGATGGTTGTGAGATTTGAGGCCTACTGGAACCACGGTAATACTAGATGATGACGAATTCAGATCATCCAATAAATTATTTGTCCAACAACACTGATAGTCAAAAGGGGCAAAACGCCCACATGCTGGGGTTTTGTCGCACACCATAGTAGGCGTTTTGCCCCAGTTGATAACTGTGGACGTTTCTAAATGTTGTCACGTGACAATGTTTACCTTTCACTGGAAACCAAATTGCATTGGTAACCAACACTATATAGTAGCTTTAAAAGTTCCACGGTTGCTAGTGGTTCTCAGTATTCCTTGGGCCTTGAGAGACTATAATACTGATCGGGTCTACTAATAAGGATAGTGTTACATTATATACTTAGCTACCCGACAAACACGATGCATTTACCCAATGTTGGGTTAATGTTCGACCAAAGTCTCCGACGCTGTCCCAACATTAACACACCATTGGTTGAATGTAACGGGTTTGTTGGGATAGCATACATGTATGCACAACAATATTTTGTTCCAAATGGTTGGCGTTCTCAGTAGTTCATTCAAAATGTGGCAGCAGCTATTTAAGAAACACATCAGAGACTATAAAGCCACGTGGAATGACGTCATGATAACGATGGGCATTTTGCCTCACCTGGGCATTTTGCCCCACCCTACCCTACTTCCCATCGTGCTCTTACATGGTTACGATGAATGTAGACAAATGCACGGCTGTTTTTTTGTCAGGTTTGATAACATTTCTATCACATACGATCGTGTCTCTTTTAATTATAGTCTACCTGTCATGCTGAAGAGAATGACCAAATTAACAGTGCCAACAGTAGGCTAGCCTGTCAATAGAGAAGACACTGTGAGAGAGTGAACTCTATAGCACCCGAAGGGTGGTGAGAGTGAGAAAAAGGCAACGAAGCTTGTTTAAAAATTTTTTTTAGAAGGTATGCTGATTTATCACCCTCGCAATGACACGTGGTGAGTGACGACACTGTTGTGAGACTGGCGATGTCACGGTGACAGCCCCTGGCAAACACACACGTAACTGCTTAACTTCACTCGCTTTCACTATATCATTCTCACTTGCTGTAAGCGCTGTCCCAATGCTGGCACAGCACTGTGTGCATTGGACCGACACTGACACAGCGCTAGAGAAGACAATGTTTACAACCACACACTGTATTATATGCCACGCCAGGCTTTCTGGGTAGCCCTGCTGTAGTTCGGTGGTAGATAGGTCAAAAGTCAGGTAGACCTGTATACATGTCATGCATGTATAGGCCTACCCTGTTGAGTGGGCCACGCTGCCTGTCAGATGGCGGACATCGTATGACAGAAAACCGATATTTAACTGTGTTTATCTGAGAATATAAATAGAAATCTCAAAATTTTAGCTCGTAGTGCAATGAAAAAAGTTCTTTTTAACAGACACATGGTGTTAGATATGTTCTCAGTTCAACAAATTCGACGTGTTTGTCGTGGAATCGATCCACATTATAAGACATTCAACCCAGCTACTCTGAAAAAGTAGTTCTACTAATAAAATGGGGCTGTTCAGATTAAACCCACAACATATCTGGTACATCCGACACTGTTCGTCATATAAAAATAAAATCATTTTTTCAATATTTTGGACGAAGTAGCCCCGGTCTCCCCTACTATTGTGTTGTCAAGATTCGTTGAGCAGACGTTGTGGACCCACCAGTATGATCAGCCTTCAAAGAGTGTAATTCGTCGCATAGTAAATATTATTACTCAAACGAGACACCTACTTTGCGGTTCAAAATATTCTAAAATAGCGAGGTTTCGCTGGCTAATTACCCTTATCCTGCTAAGTAAATTTATATTTTCAACCACCTGAGATTGTGTCTCGCTACCGCGATCCACAACCTCAATTGTTTGAAAATTACTCATATTTGTTTATTTTGGGACCAAACATTCACAAATATTGATGTTTGAACAGTCATTTTATTCCAATAACAATGAATTAATAAAATGGATTAAAAACGACAATAGTCGTGATCAGCAGGCAAAGGGTTAATTGTTTTGACTAATTATTTTGCCGCTAGTTCTGATGATTTATCTTCAAATTCTTCTCTTAGTATAGAGTAGCTTTCAATGTCCACGTACTCGCCCCACTTCTTATACCGCTGCCTCAATTGACCCTCGTGGTGCATGCCAAGCTTCCTTATCACCGATGAAGACGCAGGGTTTCTGGAAAAACATTTAGCTGCAATGCAATTTAAATTAAGTTGTGAAAATCCATGAGTGAGCAGCCGCTGTGTGGCTTCCGTGGCATAACCTTTCCCCCAAAAAGGTTTTCCTATCCAATAACCGAGTTCACCTTTATCATCAGATCTGCTAAGTACCAGTCCAACACTACCAATCAGGTGTCCTTCCTCCTTGGCTTCAACGCCGTACACCAGCTCATGACAATCACCCTCCAGGTGATTTATTTTACATGCTGCTATGAATTTTTTGGCGTCTTCTATAGTATAAGGATGTGGTATTCTCAATGTATTACGTGCTATGTCCTCATCATTTGCATATTTGCACATGTACTCGGCATCGGCATCTGAGAGGGGTCGAAGTAGCAACCTTTGAGTTTCTAGTAGCTGTGTCATCTTCGAAACTGTATTTCTAAAATATATATTAAAAAAACGTTTTATTTTAACCAACTTAGTAGTTATATATCTAAAGGTCTTCCCAGCAAACACAAAACATTTGTATAACATTTGTACAACGTCGGCTCAACGTCTTTACCGCTGGTCCAACATTGTACAAATGTTATACAATTTTTTTTGTGTTTACTGGGTTGTTAACTGGTTAAGGGGCGTTTAAAATAAAATTACACTAAGGGGGACTGTTCACCAAAATGTATGATTATCAAAATTTGGAACGTAGGCTATACAAAATCCGAAAGGTTAATAGGAGACAGGCAAAGTTGACGAACACTCTAAACAATATAGGTTCTTTAAAAAGAACCCTTCAGTACTATCACCATGTAACCCCAGGAGAACCCTTGCAGGGTTCTCCTGGGGTTGCATGGTGATTGTACTGAAGGGTTCGTTTTAATAGAACCCAAATTGTTTAGAGTGTAACGTGAATGCAAAGAATAAAACAATTCACACTCATTGACATTAATCATGTTAATCACACCATCTATGATTTCAAACATACAATACTATTTTAACGCAGTAGATTATCTGATTATTTATGCACATCGTCGATTTCATCGTAACATGGCCGAGAATATGAAGCGAGAAACATAAATTTTACTACATGAAATATGTGTAGAATATATATTACTTTCAAGATTTATTATCAGAACACGCGCAGTGAACAACTTTACATGATCTATATTTAGCCACTATATTCATGTCACCCGAATGGATGAGTCAAATTTTCATCAGCTGAGCAATTTAGGTGAGATATATACGACTGGTGTATAATCTTACAACAGTAATACAAAAGTTAGCGATACAACATTAACAATAATATTATTAAGTCAATCACACATCAATGGTCAAATCAATCACACCACAAACAATAAGGACAATACACAACCCCTAGCGACGTGGAAAATAACCAACAGGCTCATGATCATCACTAAACACTCACCAAATAAATAATAAGAACACTTACCAAATAAATAATAAGAACACTCGTCGTAGGCCTATTTCAGAGCATCTGTCGTCCACCCTCCAGGTCGCTGAGCCCGATTGGATCGAACTCACGACACTGGCGCTCTTCCGTCACCATAGAAGATCGTTCGCGCCGGACACGTAGGACCCCAAATTTCACTAAAGCTTTGATCTCGAGATGCCGAAACAGTAAAGTGACCGTCGTCTGCCTAAACAAAGTATTTAAAAAGAACAGATATTTCTACAATCACATTAATTCATATACGAGCTGTTACAGCAATGGTCATGAATTACACGACCATGGCAGCCCCGGTTCATCGATATCGACATATACCCTCCATCGGTATGTCACATCGATATAGGGTAGCCTACATACGGCCAGTCCACTCCTGTCCATTGGAATAACTATAGGCCTATAACCACTGATAACTGTAGGTAGGTTCAATACAAATATTTCCGACCATTTATACTACTACTCGCGCAATATGATACACATAATAGTGCAGTAAACACATTATTATAATACCCGGGGCGGAATCTAGCTGTAACATGTTTCAATTTATTACTTGCCCCTATTGTCCGTATGATGATATTTCCTAATTTATTACCACGCGAACTCCAAGTGTTTAACTAGAATTGGCCAAAGGTTATTAAATTCATCCCGACATTTTATTATTGTATTTGTTTATTTATTTCAGGAATCATTACACGTTTCTTTTCGTTTTGTTTAGGGACAGCTTGTCAACTAATAACCAGTAGGTCCTAGTCCTAATTGATTTTTCATAATAATCATTTAATCTGCTTGAAGGCATACGGGCCTATAATTGTTGAGGTTTTAACAGTATTATAACAGTAGTAGAATCAAACTGTGGCAAAATTATACCGACGTGACAAGCCAAAAGGCAATAACTGCTTAATTTACGAGTAAGCAGTTACTGTCTAATTTTGGCTGTGCAGAAGAGTAACTGTTTTAGATCCAGTTATAGGGCTATAATTTTAAACCAATGTCAAATTACACACTAGCTTATAAAATTAATATAAAATCGTAATAATATTCACCTCACGTCAATATCTGCAAATTTATATGTACTGAGCTATCCTATATAGGCCTAGCCTCATAGCGAGCTACTGAAAAATCTGAATATCTGTATTGCTAAAGAATGAACAGATCCTAGTAGTAACGTTAATCTACGTTCTAATGCTGTGTCTATTCATCAATGACTGTTATCAGTGGTTATCAGGTTATGGTGCTGTATATATACCACATGTATACAGGCACAATAACCACTGATGGATACAATTTCATCATTTCCGGCTGTAGCTAGGTTGCTATAGTTTATTTTATATACCAACCTAGATACGGCCGGAAATGATGAAATTGTATCACTTTCATTGAAACATTGCACAATTAGTAAGCCCTAAATGAAATATTGGGTTGTTATACAAGAGTTTTTAGCTTAGGTAAATTTACCGTTGAAAATAAAAAAAATAAGGCTTAGATATGTAGGCTATATTGGTCGGTAGGCCTATAATTATCTTCGTTTTTGATACGTTAATATTTAGCTTCCAAATAGCTTCGCAATAATTTTTCATTAGGGTGTTTGATTTCTATAAATCTTCTGCAGGTTTAGCTTGATCATACCACGAAGCAAATCAAAGAGCAATATACAGGGGTGTGCCCAGGGTTTTTTTGGCTGACCGGAACCCCACCCTTCCCCTCCCCCTTCGGTCTAAAACATAGTTTGCATGGATCAGTTATTAAATCACCATGTGACCTGGCACATGTTATAGTTTTTCATGAAGTATAGAAATATTTGGCTAATAGATCTACCATATAATAGGATAACAAATATGTTGTTGTGGGTCGAGGGGGTCGTGGGTCGAGGGTCGAAGGTTTGTAGGTCGAGGGGGTTGTGAGTCGAGGGTCAAAGATCGAGGGTTGTGGGTGAGGGTTTCGAGGGGGTAGAGGGGGATATTAGGATAACCCAAACTCAGCCATGAACTGTGACATTTTTTGTATCATAAATAATGATGTGAATCAGATGAGAAGGTCATGTGTAGGCCCTAGATATCATCTTCAAACATAAGTTGGCTGAGTGCACATGCAGCCAGTGATCAAGAATGGTCTAGAATGACATCATCGATAGCAGTTGACCATCTCTTTTAAGTTTTAATATCAAGTGCAGTCTGACATTGTATCTACACTTCAATCACACCAATTTTAACTGTTTCAGTTAACTTATTTTTGTCCATTGAATGATGGACGTGTTTTATCATGCAGATACTTTTTTACGTCCATGGGCCGGCCCGCGATGGCTCATTAAAACCATAACTCTTTAAAACTAAACTACAATGAATACATGTATATGGTTAATTTTTCGTTAAGTGGTACAATTAGGGAAAATGTATGTCTATCTCATTACAAATTCTTTTTTTTTGGTAATTCCTTCGTATGTGGAGTCCATCAAATTATTTTATCCTTTCTGTCATACTCTACTGTGTAAAACTACATACGGTTCTTCACACTTCCCTTCAATAAGGGGTTGTGGGTCGAGGGTCGAAGGTTTGTAGGTCGAGGGGGTTGTGAGTCGAGGGTCAAAGGTCGAGGGTTGTGGGTGAGGGTTTCGAGGGGGTAGAGGGGGATATGAGGATAACCCAAACTCAGCCATGAACTGTGACATTTTGTTGTATCATAAATAATGATGTGAATCAGATGAGAAGGTCATGTGTAGTAATAAGTAACTGTTGCTATATTTAAGTCACACTTCTGAGTATAAGAAATTACTGTCTGTGCCTCTAAATGTGCACATATAAATCTGATATTATCTCCCTAATTCTTACTGTACAAAAACTTTGAAAAATTAATATAAGTCTATAATTTTTTTAAATTTGAAAATTGTCCCAACTGGATCAGTGATTTACGTTACTATGATATATTTAAGGACATAATAAGCCTTATACCCAAGTCACACACACACGACGCACAGCCCACGCCTTGAGTGACAAAAATTAGAGCATGCAGTGCGTCGTTGTGCGTCCATGAATTTTGTCAGGATATGGGAAGAGCCAGCGAGTTTAAGACGATTACACAGCGTGTTATAAATAAATCAGGTGTATAAATCAGCGAATA
Organism: Flabesymbios commensalis; assembly: GCA_964017125.1. Lineage (NCBI taxonomy): Eukaryota > Metazoa > Annelida > Polychaeta > Terebellida > Flabelligeridae > Flabesymbios > Flabesymbios commensalis. The sequence goes on along the minus strand of OZ024914.1, from coordinate 55,859,257 downwards.
CACAGCGTTTCGCCACCGCGTTGCATGTTAGCAGGGCGACAAAATTGGCGAATACATCGCGCATCGCCAGCGTGAGGCACAAATAAGTTAGAAAGCATTTAGAACGCCCCATATTGGCCTACGTTATATGTTCGCTGGACATGCGTTAGGAACACGTTAGTTGGGCGCTATATATGCCCGCTCAGTGCCGGCATTTTTGAGTTTTTTTCTAGCCCCAACGCTCAGTCACACATATAGTCGACGCACAAGCCACGCACTGAAAATTGATTGTTTTTGCTAGAGCGTCTGTCGTGTGTCGGTCATGCGTCAACACTCGTTACTGGTTCGTTGAGCGCGCTGCACTAACGCCTCGCATCTTTTTTTGCGCCCTCTAATCATCAAAGGAAGTTGGGTATGTTTAAGATATTTAACGCATATTAGCGCATAATTGTACACCCCAGATGACCTTCAGAAACACGTAGGGCCGGCTAGAACAACGTCATATCAACGCTAAATACGTTTGTTTTGTATCACATGGCTGCCCGATGAGGGTGCCGGGCAGTCGCGGGCAACGCACCTGCCCTGCGCTGCATGAGCGTTCGAAGCAAACGCTGGGAACACACAGCCAGTTCGCCCAGCGCTCGAGCAACAGGCTATAACTATGTTATTTCTGCAGCTTAATCCTTAGAGCTCTGAAGAACGACATTTTATTTTCAGGTGTTTTTTTTCACACGATACACGGCTTCAAGTGCAAAATTTGTTTTTAATTTGTCGAAATTAAGTCCAAACATATAATGTTATCATAAATTCAGGACACATTTTTCTTTTAAAAATGGTTACATATGTACAAAACAAACTGATAAAAGTTACTATTATTGTCGATATTAGCATTATAGGGATTAACGTTAGCAAAGCGCTGTTCATTCGCACTTTGCGTTGGAAACACGCTGTGCATTCCCTACCAGTTTTTCACAATCCGAACTCAAATTGTTTGTTTTTACATTATTGGAACACATTCCAATAATGTTTTAATATGGATCACAAAACGGATTCTGGGCACTGTTTTTTTGTGTCCATATAATGTGTGTCCCAAATGACTATCACTCACATCTTCTCAAATACGGCAAAACACATAGGTTCAGTTTTCTGTCATTCCATAGCCTACAGTAGGCTCACCAAACGTTGTTTCTGAATAAGCATAAATATCTGCATAAATATCTGAGTTATTAGGATTTCCGTGGTCAATTTTACCACAGTTAGGGGTCCCAAAATTTTGAGCTGTGTGTTGGGCTATTGATTTATACCCTGTAGATAGCCAGTAGATTTTACTGAGAACAATGCCTACCTTGGGATCAAACTAGGCCAATATAATATTAAGAAACCACCACAATGAGAGTTTGAAACTGGGGAAAGCTAACAGATGTTTTACTCATGAGACCAAATCTATCATGATCTTGATACAATATTTTGCAAAATTATATGCCTTTGAAAATCGAACCCTTGGTTTAAATGCCTCTGACACCATAGCAACAATTGTTGATAAGGACATTCTGAGATATGCTGACCTACATCTTAAGCAGATCATAGGACGAGATAAACTCTCCTGACCAATCAGACACCCAGAATCTGGGTCGTCACATCCCTGGACTTTTCGGTATGCTGCAATGTATACCAGTGAACATGTGATCTGCTGATTGGCTTTCAGCGACCACGTGATAACACAGTATCACCTGGTAGACGTACAGACAATTGACCTACAGCTGCTGTGTAAAGCCTAAAGGCAGTTTCCCCTTACTTTACAAGTGAGCAGAACTCCCTTTGCAGAAAAAAATGAAATGAATCGGGCTTTAGGCCACCTTTGTGCACATATAGGCTAAACTGGGCCAGGAGAGCCTCCTGAGGATGGTGAGATGATTGAGATGACACTGTCCTCCAGACACAGGATCCGAAATTCGAGCCCTGGCGGTCTGAGGCTGAGCATGCTACCTCTCGGTCATGGAGGCTCCCCACAATACTGACTTTCACACGTGGATGGGGAAGAAACATGTTTGTTTCTTTCAAACCGCCGAGACCTGGAACCGAACCCCGAACTCTGGCGTGAAAGGCAGCGGTGCTAACCACTACCCTAGGGCCCCCGCCCCCCCCCCCTTTGCAGAGCAGACCCCTGCAAAAATGAGACGTTTAGCCAATGCTGTTTCACCGCTGAGCCAGGGTTGTAGAAGATGGGCCAGCATTAATCTAACATTGGTTGAACATTTATTGTGTTAAGATCAATCTACTGGTAGGCCAGTGCTGGCCCAGTGCGGTAAACGATGGGCCACCATCAGGTTCAACGTCTCGTGTTCGCTGTGGGGCTGTGACCAGGTGACAGCAAAGAGGCTGGTTCACGCCGCCCGCCGGCAGCCGTGGGGGGTAACCACCCCCCCCCCGTCTCTCTCCCACAGCTGATATCTAGAGTGTTATGCAATATAGAAGTTAGGTCTTGGCTAATATATTTATCTTCATATCTATTAAATTTTGTATTATTAAAAGTAGATTTTTGGCCTTGGCGGGAAAAGGCATTGCAAATTAATATAATTTATACATTTCTAGCATGTAATACAACTGAATAACGTCTTTTTTTGTAATGCCCGTTCATACATCATTTAGTTATCACCGCCAATAGTGCAAAAGCAAACAGCAGTAACTGCGTACTACGAAAGTATGCTGTTACTGCTGTTTACCAAAATGTAATGGCAGTTTGTGCTCTGATCAAGACCATGAACTGCTTCTCCAGCAGGAGGAGTCGTTCAGCCAATATTGGCTTAATGTTGGGCCAATGTAATAGACGTCAAGACAATATTAAAGAATCATTCAGCTTCAAAACGCGCATGCCTAGGACGGTCAAGTGTAGGCCAACAGTAGCCTATTGAGTACAGATTGACGGCATTAATATAGCCACTGAACTGATTACAAGATACTACTCAAACGAGACATTGATCCAATGCTGTTTAAATGTCAGGCCAACGTCTGCGACGCTGGCCCAACATTGAACCAACATTAGATAAATGTACAATGTTTGAGAAAAAGTCCTCCTGCCCAGCAAACGCAAGACATTTGTATGCCATTTATGCAATGTCGGCCCAACGTCTTCGACGTTGGTCCAACATTGCATAAAGTCATACAAATGTTTTGTGTTTACTGGGTGACAATACAAACTTGGGGGTCAAGCAGTTTCCAAAGCCCCGCAGTAATACAGTCAGTTTGCTTGCAAGTAGGCGACCAAGTAGGGGCAAAAGACAAGGGTTTTGAATTATTGCCTCATAGATGTCGCTCAAGTATATATGAACTTGCTGTGATTTGAGAACTTGCTCTTAATGAGGCTTTGGGTATGAAACGCATATTTAGTATTATTATGGAATAGGGCCTTGGCTTACCCACGGGCACTATTGCCTTCTGGGGGACCCTTGTCCCGCGAATTTTGACAGTTGACTACACCTTTAAATATACATTGTGGAGTGCCTGGCGTTTTTGCGAGTGGTGACTGACCAGGTGACGACGCACTCAGTCCTGTTGATGTCATCACAGGATGTGTTGATGTGCTCGTAGCTCTACAGTGTATTGCCGGTTAGTAACCGCAGTTTATCACTGGAAATATGTTTTGTAAAATGGCTTAAAAAATTCGAAACTCAAGGTGTGAGTCATGACGATTTCGGGTGAAAATAGGAGTGTTTGCCGGGTCAGGCAACCAACTGACAGACAGGGTAGGCCTATCGTCACCTGCGTTGGTGTGAGCTTTGTCGCTTGACTATGAAGTCAATTAACCATCTGCGTCCCAATGTGAATAATAATAATATGAACTATATGCAAGCAAATTAAACTAATGTAAATCATGTCAATTGCAACATACTTGTCGGCTGAAAGCAGATATAATTAGTTCTAAATGTTATTTAAATTTCACGATGGTAGATGATTTTAAACGTCGCATGTAATAGAAATATCACGGTATTGTTATTGTCCATAGGGCTGAGATCGTCGTCAAAACAGTCTAATTGGAGCTGTAGAAGTACAAAGTGAAGGGCGGCGATAGTGCCGTGAAGAGCTAATAGGCATTAACTGTTCACTTGTGTTCACTTGTAGTTACTGCCTTTTGACTTTATAAGACGTTATACTACTACAGTTGTCTACCAGGTGCTGTCCTTTCGGTAGACACAGCCGGCCGATATTGGGTTACTTTCATAACCCCCTCAACCCCCTCGACCCACAACCCATCGACCCACAACCCACTCGACCCACAACAACAACAACAACATATTTTTTATCACATTAGATGGTAACCAAATAGCTCGCAAGGTCGCCAGTCACAGCGCGAAAATGGAAACGAAGTGTCAGACAGGCGAGTAACCAAATAGTTATACTTAAAGTAGGCTTAATAGGCCCTATATATCCGGAAGTTCCCACATTCAAAAGTTCCCAAGTTCCGATAACTTCAAGTCACCATGCATATGAGACCCACTTATAAGCGACGCACAGTCCACCCATAAAAAAAAATAAACAAGAACCCTGCGGTTCTGAACATTATTGAGAGTTAATTTTTGCACCAGACTGAAGTTGATAATAAAGCAATGAGCCATGCATGTAAAACTGTAATCAAAACAAATATATATTTTCTGCCAATAACTACTTTAGATTGCAAAATCTTGCTTAAAATAATTAGATGAACAAGTGCAAGATGTTTTCTTTGTTAGTTCTCATGATAGCAGTATATTAAAATACTGTGCAAGCACTCCTAACACCCTGTCCCGGATGTAGTGACTTGTCTTAAAAATCGTGTCATAAATATTATAAAACAAACTTATATGATGTTTTTTTAATAAATCGTGTTATAAGATATTATCATTATCACTGATATTATATTATTCATAGGATAACTACCAACTACAACTGCAATCATCAAACACCAGACTACATGAAAGTATAACCAGCGCCAATACACAGTGCCGCACTGCAGACCCACGCGAGACGTTGGTTCAATTTTGGCCTTGATACCCGCTACAGCGCACATGTTCCCGACACTGGGATCATAATCTATAAATAGCACACACTCACCGAGCTACATGTAGCTGATACAATGAAGTATGGGGGAAGGGGTCTTGTGTAGCATTATTTTCACCGAATAGCCATTTGAAAGGAGTTCCGGTGACGTCACTGTGTTTCACAGAATATGCCTAAAGGTAGGCCTACATTTGTAGAGGGCCATGCACCATTCAATCGGCGGGGGGGGGGGGTGGAGTATTTTAAAATAAAACTCCGGACAGGCTCTTTATGAAATAAATAATATATTTCAAGACCTGGACTAGCTGGCCTAAAAGTATATATATTTTTCAGATCTGATTTTAAAATTGGATGCGATATCTCGATAAACAAATTGTGCTTCGTGCTGAAAGTAATATTTACTGCTGGAACTGCATATATATATATTGACAATATTACAACAAAATAATGTACAATGGTTATAGCCTAACATACACGATTTTAATATATCTTGGATTATCCTAGTAGGATAACAGTTTTCACATTTCTTGTAACGGGCTTTACAGTCAGTTAAGTTGATAGTGTATGCATGTTCAATATTAAAAAGATATGATATAGTTTACGCGAAAAATAAAAAATAAAGATAAATAGATATTTAGTATCACTAACATGTATAGTTGTTTTAATTATTAAAGCAATAATACTTGTAGAGCCTATATTACATATATTTACACCATTTCTATTTTATCATAGTATGCACTGTATAATATATTACATGTTACCATGTTACCATGTATAATATATTACATGTTACCATGTATAATATATTACATATTACCATGTCTACAGACCCACATGAACAATGCAGATGGTTTAACGCAAAGGGGTTAAATGTTGCTTATCTCAATGTAAATAGACTAATGTGCAAACTTGATTTAATCAAACTTTGTATCGACCAACAATCAATAGATATATTCGGTATAGGTGAAACTTTTCTAGATTTTAACATTGACGATAGTACATTACAAGTACAGCATTATTTTTTAGAAAGACGAGATAGAATAGGTAAAGTAGGGGGAGGTCTAGTGTGTTTCATTAAAAATAATTTAAATTACAAAAGACGGTACGATCTTGAAGACGAAAATATTGAAACTGTGTGGATAGAATTGGTATTTAGATCATCCGCAAACATTCTAATTTGTATGTTATATAGACCACCAAATGCCCCTATAAATTGGTTAGAATATTTTCACTCAGCGCTGGATAAAGCTTACAATGAAAACAAGGGAATGTTAGCACTAGGAGATATAAACATAGATTTTCTTAATCACATAGAGCATACAGAAAAAGCTTCAAACAACTGTAGGCCTAACGAAAAAACTGATCACAAAGCCGTGAAATTAAATAACATACTCACAGATCTAATAACATACTCACAGATCTAAACAATCTAAACATACTCACAGATCTAAACCTTCATCAAATTATAAAAAAAGCCATCCAGGGTTACCAGTACTTCTAAAACTCTTATTGATCATATATATGTTTCAAATTTAAGTAATATAACTGAACGCTCAGTGCCTTGTTATGCTATAAGTGATCATTACCCAGTTTGTGTGACTTGGAAAAAGTCATTTGCAAATAATAAGAAATCATCCAATGAAATAACATACAGGCGTACCAAGTACTTAGATGAAGACCAGTTTATAAATGACCTGTTAAACACGCCTTTTAACTGTTGTTATGAAACCAGTCTAGATCCCGATGTAGCTCTGCAATCCTGGTATAAAGCATTTAACTCTGTGATAGATCACCATATGCCTATTATTTCTAAGCGTGTTAAACACCCAACCCAGCCAAAGTGGAGTACAACTGATATTTTAGCCGCGATGCAAAGGGACAAATACAAGAAGCAAAACACTCATGTTGAGTATAAGATATGGCGAAATAGAGTTTTAAGACTAGTAAGAAATTCGAAAAAGAAATTTTACATTAATTCCATAGAGCAAAACAAAAATTCACCGAAAGAGCTTTGGAAACACGTTAAAGAACTTTGTCCAAACACAAAATTAAAAAATCCAATATCTCTCCAGATAAATAGTAATTTAATTTCAGATCCTAAAATAGTAGCTGACACATTAAACAAATACTTTGCCACTATTGCTGATAAGTATACACCTGTTAGAAAATCAAGTTTACCCCCTACATCTGTAGAAATGATTTCTAATTTTGTAGACAGCAAAATGAATAGTGAAACTAAATTTATTATACCTCCTGTTAGTGAAGACTTCGTCTTTAAACAAATATTATCTATGCCAAATAATAAAGCTTTTGGTCTGGATGGCCTTAGCGTTGAAATATTGAAACGATCAGCCATAGCTATTTCTAGTTCTATAACTAATAATTATATGCAACCTAAGTATCCAAACTTCAATGTTTCCATGTCAGTGGAAAATTGCAAAAGTCACCCCACTATTTAAAAGTGGCAACAAAGAAGAATGCAATAATTACCGTCCTATATCAGTCCTACCTCTTTTGTCTAAAATATTAGAAAAAACATGTATTTTTACACTTTTATAAATATCTTCAACATCATAGACTTTTAACTGATAGCCAGTTTGGATTCCGCAGAAACCAATCATGTCAAACTGCCCTTATAACTTTAACAGAGAAAATTTATGAAGCTCTTGAAGCAGGAAACTATTTTGGATTAGTACAGCTTGATCTCAGTAAAGCATTCGACCTAGTAAATCACTCTCTGTTACTTCAAAAACTTAAACTATATAATTGTAGCTCTGCATCTACCTTCTGGTTTGAATCCTACCTTTCAAATAGATCTCAGAGTGTTTCTATTGAAAAAACTGTTTCATCTCTACACAAAATAACATCCGGGGTTCCACAAGGATCGATACTAGGACCCCTTTTATTTTTAATCAATATTAATGATCTCCCCCTCTACTTTAAAAGCTGCAACGAAGTACTCTATGCTGATGACGCTACACTAACCAAATCAGGTCCAAATGTAGAAATAATTCAGCAAGAACTATCAAGGGATGTTCATTATGCATTCGAATGGTGTTTAGTTAACGACATGATGTTAAGTATCCCCAAATGTGTATCTATACTAATCGCCACAAGACAAAAATTAAGTAAATGTCAGGGTATCAAACTAAATGTAAATATTATTAATGTAGATCTTCCATGTGTAAATAGTACTAAGATACTCAGTGTTCACTTTGATGCTACCCTTTCTTGGAAAGACCATGTTACACACGTAAGAAAGAAAATATCTAAAAATCTATTTTTGTTGAAGAGTATTAAATGTTTTTTAACACTAAGTGCTCGAAAATTATTTTATGATAGTTACATTTTACCCTATTTTAATTTTTGCAGTATAATATGGGGTAATTGTCCAAAATATGCATTGGCAGATTTAGAAAAAATACAAAAAAGGGCAGCGCGGATAATATTGAACCAAGATATTAATACAAGAAGCCATGTACTTTTCTCAGAACTGCGTTGGAGATAGAATAGACTATCATAGATCAATACAGGTGTATAAATGCTTAAATAACAACAACAATCAAGGTCTAAATGAATTATTTCAATACACTAAAAATATCCATAACTATAGTACTAGATCATCTAAATCAAACCATTTACACGCACAGATATGTCACAAGAAACGTTTCACGTATACTGGTGTAAATTCTTGGAACAAAATTTCAAATAGCATTAAAACTGCACCTTCTTTATCAAGTTTTAAAAATTCATATACTCAACATTATTTCGGTAATTAATGATCACCCATATGCCAAATATATTGTTTACTCTAAATTAGTTGATACTACATATATATATATATATGTATGTGTGTGTGTGTGTATGTATATGTATATATATATATATATATATATATATATAATGTATATTTATTATACCTACCTATCAATTTGTACTTTACTTTTTAATTTGAAATGTACATATTGTATTTTGAATTTGTATATATGTTTTAGAGGGCCCATTGCAAATAAGCAATTAAATTTGCTAAATGGTTACCCTCTTGAAATAAAGTTTATTATTATTATTATTATTATTATTATTCATTTTTAATGACGCAGAAATGTTCACACAGACTATCCGTTGTCAATAAGTATCTATCTAAAAGAAACATGTATGTTTATATATATACATATGTTATACACACAAAAAAGTTGTTGTAGTAGGGCCTACCATAGTAAATTATTTTTTCCAAAAATGTTATTCTTATTATAACATGCATTTGTTAACACCCACTGAAATATAAAATATTGCTCATATATTATTTAAATATGGTTGAATAGTAAAATTTCACAACAATTACTGCGCATCCAATTATTTTTAACATTTGTATTTGTATGCTAAATATACGTAACATTCACAGAATGAACATTCTTTAGGGAATTTGGTAATTATCTTGTTAATTTAGCGAAGAGGATATTGTACAGTTACAATCTGCATTCTAAGTATTTCAAATTTCATTATGAGTGTGAACTGCAATGCCAAAATCAAGCAGCATAGTGTGCAATGAAGCAATTGTTTTGAATGTATACAGCCTATGGTATAGATAATAGTATGAACCATGAAAATAATCACAAAAATGTGCTAACAAGGAGTTCAAGGCATCGTCTGTTAATGAAGACTTTGATGAGGGAAGCAGTGGTCATTTCCTGAGAAGATTTTATTGTTTTAAATATATAGTTTCTTTACATAACGTACAAAAAGAAACACAACACCACATATACTGGTAACATATTTAATGTGTTTGAAGAAACCGAAATACAAGCCTACAACTCAATTATCGATTAGGGGAGACTGCATGGGGTCAGTGCAGCCCCCGGTTCAGTTGATCCACCACTTCCTTCTCCTTCACTATTCACTGGAATTGAAAATGACAGCCATCTGTTGAATAACACATGAAGTGAGATATTTTGGTGTGCGTTGTTGATCGATTCTAGCACATGTAAAAAAAATATTCAACAAAATAGTCTTTTTGAAGCAGAAAATGAACATTGTCGTATCAGGTAGCTTATGCGAAGGGATGTAGGGATCACTATTATAGATGTGATTTTTCAGGTTAGGGTGGTGGTCAATGCTTTATTGACGTATAATTTGAGCATCCCAAACAACATCACTCCAGTATTCCACCAGTGGCTATGAACGGCAAAATATCCACTGGTGTACGACCAGTGGCACGCAGGCAGCAATCGGAGGGTGAGATTTGCCACTGATGGCCACTGATGGACCACCGGTGGTCTACCCCTGGCAAACAATGTAGCTAGTGGACCACCCGCCATCAGCTTGACATCCGTGTGTACGTGAGCCACCACTGGCAGCCGATGGCATTTGCTGGTGTTCCTGTAGTGGCCCACCAAATAAAAAATGTTACGTTGCTGTCTGGGATATTCTGATTAGCTCAAATGATCATTCCAGGCAATGTAGCTGACCTAGGGTTAGACGATCCTTGAGGCATGAGGTCAGTTGATCCATGAAGGTGCACGGTCAGTAATAACCATGGATCAACTGACCCCAGCATGGATTAACTGGCCCCAGCATTGGTGAACTGACCTTATCAAGTGTGGATTGCACATTATAGCATATTTAAAAGTTGATTTATTATTTAAAACAGCTGATAAATATTTACAAGTCTATGCCTAGCTATATAAGCCTAATGTTTTTTCTTGTAGTATCAACTGACCCTGGTAGGTACGTGGATTAACTTACATGTACCCCTACCCCGGGTTAATCCAGACCAGCAGAGCAACATTTGTGTTATCTGACAAAGCGCATTCCAGTGGTGCATGTAGCCTATCAGTGCATTATCAAACCTTTTCCCTATTTTATTGCTTTCTGACCTTTCAAGTTGAATGTTAAAATAAAGATATAGGCCTACCATTGGTAGTCAGAAATATTTTAATAATAATTTTTCAGCAACTGCTCTGGCAAAATTTAAAGAGATCCGAAAATCACCACGCAAAACAGAAACATATTCTGTTAAAAAAAGTTAATAAATCTAAGCATAAAAAATCTACAAAGGTTTACCAAAAAATTACCAAAGGTTTAATTAAATCTATTAATTTTCGAGATAAAATGTATAGAGATTTGAAAAAATCATTCAAGTGACAACACAAAGTAATCAACTCTACAGTAACTTCATAAGTTGGATTATTAATAATTAAAACCTTTGACCATTAGTCTAAATCATTGCGCTTGGCTTACACATTAATTTACTTTGTACTACAAATATTGTAGACACATTATTATGCTGTGTTTGATATCCATACAGCCTCAATGCATCAATGATGATAAATGATCATTAACATCATTGCATGGACTATTACATAATAATCAGTATACCTACAAAGGCTATATTGGCTACAGCCAAAAAAACTGAGGGAATTAGATCATTAATTAGAGGTCTGTGAAAAACCCAAACGTTACTACTGTACCAGATTTTTGAAATGTCGATATGTAGTCATCTCACGTTTTTTGCCACCAAGCGAGTAGCAAACAAAACACAATCACTTCCTTCAGTCAACGAAAGTATGGGGATTCCCCTTCATGCCATGGTACAAAATTGTCAACAAAAATTGAAAAAATAGAAAATTAATTGTATGTGAACTGTTTTATGACATGTATGAGCGTTATGTCTAATCAAATTTATTCGTTAGCCGGGTTCGTATATTTAGATAAAATCAGTAGTTGACTTCTGTCATGTCATTTATAGGGCATAATGATATTAATAGGCTAATACCTGAATACGCCATACGGATGATACGGACTACGCCGTCTACGGAGTGCCCCACCCAGGGCCAGGCCCAGCCCAGGGCCAGACTGGCCGAATGGCTAATCGTACGGCAAAGTTATAATGGGAGTCAATGGGAGCCCGTCATTTCGTAAGCGAGGCTGCCCATAGAGTTACATTACAAAGAATCACCTACGATTAGCCACTGCCTATTTAATAAGTTTGTCATTTGTTTGTCCACTCCACATAACGTTAGCGCTATACCCAAAGTCACATTAAAAGTGATCAACCAGGATCGCATGTTTTTCGCTGATTTCTCGGTCAATTGTCAACCGATTTTCATGAAATTTTGTAACAATCATATTTCAACAGAATCTTAATATCCCTGAAAATTTCGTAAAATTATATATCGTATTTTAAAAGTTAGACCATTTGACATGTAATAAATTGAAATTACGACGTCCTTCTATAAGCCCATTAGTCTAATTCTAGAATTTTATTACATGTCAAATGGTCTAACTTTTGAAATATTTGATATAATTTAGCGAAATTTTTACCGCTGTTAGGATTTGAATAGAAAATGGCCTTTGCAAAATTTCAAGAAAATCGGTTCAGAATTGACGGAGAAATCGCCGAAAATCATGCGATCCTGGTTAATTTGACGGCGAGTATAGGTCTACCACTGGCACTGCACTGGGTCTGGGTAGACCTAGGTCTAGGAGGCTAGGTACATTCCAAAGACCAAACAGTCATTTTTATGTTCCAGGATTTCTTGGAGGATGTTGTGTTTTGAGGGGGAATTGAGAATGAAAGTGAATGAGAGTTGTTGTGCGAGCGGAGCGATCATATTTTTTTTTTAGGGGGGGGGTGGCCAGTTCAAGTGGGGGGGGGGGGATCTCCCCGCTGAATGCAGGAAACCCTGTGGTTTTTTCGTGTTTTTTTCTGACTGTTATGTGGTATATTTCTGATTGTTATGTAGTATATTTGCTGTTACAGTATTGCAGGGCATTCATTGGGTGCCCTGATGTACCTTAAAACTAAATATCTACAGATACAACATCTCAGTACAGAGGTGGGCAAGTGGTCGCCACATCGCCACTTGTGGCGACAAAAGCAAAATATCTGTAATGTAAATATTAAAAAATGACCATTCAGAGCACCTAAAAATAGCCATTTGTGGCGACAGGACTCATTTCGCCTGCCCACCCCTGCAGTAGTTTTATTCAGCTGCTTCAAAAAGTTCAAGTGTCTGGGTGATATGTTTTGGTTTCTGTATCCCTGCCGGAATTTGCAAAATTGAGGTCACAACTTCTGGATGTTTTTATAATTTAGCTCAGATATTGATCTTGCTCAGTGAAAACTGTGGAATGTCGTCAAATATTTCTTTTAGCATGTCGGCAGATATGAAAAAAGGCTCAGCATAATTTTATTGGACAATTTTTAAATTTATTGAATGTAGGCCTACCTACACTGGGACTACACTTCACACTGGCTCTGCTCTAGAGCAAAGACTAGCAAAGACTAAAGTGATAGTGGAGTGAACGTGCAGAGGCTCCTCAATCACGCCTGCAGGGAGTCGAGGAGGGTCATTTTGGTAAACCCCGGCGTTTCGGTCGTCATTTTTAAGCCCGGACCGGGCATCTCCTCTGGGAGCTGCTTCATTAAGCCTTCGTTATTGTTGAACTTGTGATCAGACCAAAATTCCAATGGAAAGCTAGTTTGCTAGATTACTGTACTATAGGCTATCAGCTAGGCCTGGGACACAATTATATTGGTAAATCATGCATTCACTTGTTTTCCATCGATTTCTCTCTCATTCAGAGAGAAATCAACGAAATTGAGAGTTGCAATTCTGAACTGATTTCCTTGAAACTTACAAATGCCATTTTCTAGTCAAATCCTGACCTGCTAACATCACTGAAAATTTCGGAAAATTATAATATTGAATACCTGTATTTTAACCCTTCCAACCCTCACGATGCATTAAAGCATCATTTTTCATCTCTAAAAAATGACCTAATTTTCCACAACCAAGGGTTTTAGAATGAATATTTTCACGAATCTGGCTTACCAATACATGGCAATTTTCTTCACTTTTTCAACCACATCAAGTCATCTTCATCCAGTACAAGTCGAGAATTGCGACAGCAATTTGCGACTTGTAGTGGATGAAGGTGACAATGACAAATTCAGGCCTGAAAGGGTTAAAAGGTAACACACCCCATTTAATACGTAATGAAATTCCAGAATGGGTTTAGAGAGGGACAGCATCATTTAAATTTACTACATGTCTGATGGTCCAACTTTTGAAATACCGCTATAACTTTATCAAATTTTCATGGATATTGAGATTCTGTTGAAATGTAATGTTTACAAATTTTCATGAAGATCAGTTGATAATTGCAGGAGAAATAAATGAAAAACATGTGCTACTGCAGTACTGGTTAGTTCTGGCCTAGACTATAGAATAATTCAAGCCCATGACGCCTAGATTCTTGAAGTCGGATTGTCACTTTGCCATATTGTTTCAGGCTAGATTAGATTTGGGTATCACATATTACAGATAAACAACATATTTCAGCACAAGTAATAATACACCATTTCAAATTCACATGCGACGTCTGGTGGTGGATAGCTGAACTACGGTTGCGGGACCAGCTCCCGCGACCGTAATCTCCACTTACTATACAGAGTACAGTTCTCCGTTTTCCAGGCGTGTCAAAACCACCAGTTTTATCATTTTTGTCCCACATAGATTTTTATGACGACTAGTTGGAATAATCCTATATATTCATGGAAACAAATAAGTCAATCTATATTGTGATAATCATTGTCGTTGTGATATTTTGATAGCATTTAGTTGCTGGTTTTCGATTGTTTGCCTGAGGAATGTGTGTCTGCACGCACGTGTCAAATGTAAACAAGATGCTAAGGCCAGTGTTTTTTTATTAGTTGGTTGACAGAAGTTATTATTTGAAACCTATGGGCAGGAGGACGGCAAAAAAAAAAAAAAAAAAATCTAAATTACTTTTTTTTAAATACTGGTCAACTTTATCGTTCACTAACTCGGGGTCGGAGTAACATAAAAAAAATGAGACTGATTTTTGTACCAGTCAACTTATTTTTCTATATAAACTAGTGGTCGTATGGTAAACCCAAAACTAGCAAGCTGTGAAGAAACCTTTTTTAATTAAAACAATCTGTGTTCATCTAAATCTACTTACAGGTTTAGCTATTCACCGGCAAACACAGGGTCGGCGGCAATAAAAACATATGTTTTTTTTAATTTTTTTTTTTTTTTTGGATTGTGCGTTTTCGTGACTCCGCAGTTTTGTCAACCAACTAATTAAAAAAAAATCGCCTAAAGTAGAATAATCAGATTAATTTAATTATACTATCTGTTCGGCTTTTCCACCTGTTACTAATATACATTTCCGTGACCAGTTTCAAGTTTTGTTCATGTATGTAGTATGATATGAAACGAAATATGTAAGGGGTAATACCGGTGGGGTGAACTAGCTGGCTCAGCGTCATTCAGCGTTAATGGCCGCATTCCGATCCCAACACGGGACACATCGGGGAACATGCTGTTTTTGGTGGCCATAGGCTAGCAGGCTGATCCACTCTGCTTGGCGACGGGCATCGCCTATTAAACAGTCCTCAATTCATTTGGTGTGCGCCCTTGTTAAAATGAACCATTATCATCAGCCTCACACAGTTTACCAGACATCACAGTCATTTTGAAAAAACTAACTGGTCCCTCTTGAAGCCAGTTGTGACTACAGGTCACGGTCTGAATATAGCACTGGATATTGACAACAGCAGGGCAATCAGCTGTTGACAGATGAAGGCTCGAAAACGCGTAATTGTAATACAAATGCTCAACAATAGCGATAACAACAACAACAACAAGTGAGTGTGAACAATAGTCTAAAGTAGGTAGGAATTTGTTTTGAAAAACAGTATTATAATGACAAGAAAATGATGAAGCAAATACAGGTGTGACAGGGCTGAACGCTGGGCTCAGTCAAACATGTAACAATTGGCAGCGCGTCCTGCAACGGGATCCGCGCGCTTCCCGCAACCAGTCCTGATATTGTGTTAGTGCGCATGCGTAGATGAAAAGGCGTATTAAACGAAGCACTTTGTTTTCCATACTGTCCAACATTAGTTTAATTACATGTACATGTACACTTTAGTCTACAGAAAGTTGATTAAAAAGCTTAAATAGTATTTTTGTGCCTCATGTTTTTTACATGCCGCATGGTTTCCAATTTTTTCTCGCACCTGTGACGTCACGCGGATATCAAGAATAAGCATACATCCCCTCGAAAGTCCCCAGTAGGTGAGCAATCATCCTGTCAGAACTTGCCATTGCAAGCACAGTCACAGTTGTGGCTACGTAATGCCGTTATAGTCTATGCCATATTGATCTAACTACGTTACGGAGGTGAATGATTTTGGCTCATTTCTCAATCAATCCTCAACCAATGGCAAAATTTGTTATGAAATTTCACAAACACTATTGACATAATTTGGAAAATTATGATAAAAGTTTTTTGTTACACTGGGCTTATCAGTGAGTGTCACAAGCAGTCACCCACTGGGCTTTTTTGTGGCATTTGCAAATATTTAACACGAGGGGTCTATGTCTTCTGTTAGTCACCGTCTGCCAACCAGCAGTCAGCGTTTCATAAATCGCAACGAGGGGTGAGGTAGATCTTGATTGGTCAGTTGTGTTTAGATGCACATGTGCCAGAAAGCGGGAATATGTATACGCAGTGCGAGCCATGCCAGCCAGAGGGTATCCAAGAGTGTTCCACTTTCAATTTTTTATTTATTAATAATTTTTTTTTATGGGGTTTTTAAAAATATGAACTAGGCGGGCAAATCCATGAAATTGCGACATTCGTGAGAAAATTTGGAACACAATAATTTTTAAAAATCATGTAATTTTATAATTGGTAATGATTGGGTGCTTCTAAAAATTGTGCTAACGAGGAAAACTGATGAGGTAAACATATAAAAATCAAAGGCGACACCTAGTGGTAATTTGTGTCCAAATGCTATATCTATTTACATAATTTATAATATATTCAGGTGAAAAAAACTGACTGTAATATTTTTTTTTAAATATTATTATGTAAATTTAAATTACTAAAAAAAAAAAAATTCTGACAAGCCTTAATGTTTAACCCTGAACAATTAATTTGCTAATTAATGTG
Source organism: Flabesymbios commensalis (assembly GCA_964017125.1). Taxonomy (NCBI): domain Eukaryota; kingdom Metazoa; phylum Annelida; class Polychaeta; order Terebellida; family Flabelligeridae; genus Flabesymbios; species Flabesymbios commensalis. The sequence continues at coordinate 55,842,256 of OZ024914.1, read as the reverse complement.
GACATAATTGGTATCTTTGTTGCAGATCACATGCTAGAATGGACAGAAGTGAGAGAATTTTGCAGTTTATGAAGAAGCAAGTTAATGGGAGAAGTGCCATTCAGGTTGCCAAGGCGCTAAACCTGAGCAATGCAGCTTCTGTTAATCCAACCTTACATAGACTTCAAAGGGATGGCTTCCTGAGGAAGACTGATGGAAAACCTCCTAAATGGTTGTACAGCCAAGACAGAAGAGCAAATTCACCTGTTCCACTGGGTGTTCCTTTATCTACTCTTCCAAGTGATGTCAGTCAAAATTATCACAAAAGAAAGAAACAAGATTTGCCAACTAAGCAGACTGATACATTTAACATGTTTAACTCTGCTAGTCAACAAGTTGCATATCCAGTAAATGTGTACCCCGTGCCTCACCAGTCTGTAACCAGTGCTGGTTTGACAGCACCATCACTTCATAATCCTCTATCAAGCGGTAGCCGTCCAGAAGGTGAGAAAAATACAAACGACCAAGATAATTCAACAAATCTAAACATAAACGTTTTGACATCTGCACTTATTAAATCAGAGCCTTCTCTTGGCAGCGCACATGCTGCTGGAAGTCTTATTATGGCTGACACAGCTACAGACGCACAAGGTACTGTGGTTTCACTAAAGATGGATCAGGATGAAGAAGACATACCAACCGCAGGGGAACTGGAGGCATCAAATAAAAATGCGGATGGAAAACTGATTTTGACATATCAGAACCAATATGGGCAACAGGTTGACTGTCAAAATCAGCTGTTAGTAGGCCCCTATAATCAGGGTGCCTCTGGCATGAATTCCAGTCATGGCCCTACCGTAGATGATTTCCCTCAAGTTCTTAGGGATCTAGGTACAGATATGGAAGATAATTGTTTGAAAAATAATGAGATGGAGACTCTAATTTTGCCTCAGGATGATTTTCCAACGATTTCTAACATTAGAAGTTTGCCTGTGAACGGTTGGGCAAGTGAGCAGAATGACGAGGGAAGTGATGATTTCAAACTACTCCAGCTTCAGCCTACATCAGAGGGAGGGGAAATAATATCAGAAACAAAAAACATGTTACAAAATAAGCAGATTCATCCCACAGCAGAACATTACAAATATAGCGGAAATTTTAACAGGACTGAAAAACACAACGCTAAGGTTGGGAAATTTACTGATAGAAACAATATCAGTGAGACTGGTTTACGGATTTTACGTCATATGTCAAGTAACAAACAGCCTGTATTAACAAGAACTCTAGCTCATGCGTTAAAATTCAAAACGAAGCGGGAGATAAATCCACATGTATATGATCTACAAAAACTTGGTATGTTGGATAAAGTACAGGACGTCCCACCTTCTTGGTGTTTGTCCCAAAAAGGGCATGAGGTAATGTCTGAGACCAGTAGAGTGACAGGTCATCAACAGCCCGCTCAAATCTCTAGTAGCTTGTATCAAAAACAGTCAACAGCACCTAGAACTGTTACTCTTAATGATTTTCAGGAAAGTAGTTTTCAATTACCCCCTTCACCAAAAACTTTGATGAGGAATCAAGGTTTATTTCATGAATCAAGTGTTAATGGTAGATCCATGAAAAATGATGACAGTGGAAACCCGTTTCAACAAGCTTTAGATATGATGGTATCACCTGACCGTGATATGAGGCAAGTGACAGTAAACCCTAGATATGTGAACAGTTCTTTTAGCCTAGATCAGGTGGCAAGTTTGCCTGCTTCGACCTCCAGAATGCCTCAACAATACACAGCACCATCTGGTTATGATTCCCTTATGAACAATGTCACAGCTACTCTTGAGAAAAATCCTGTCAGTCTGTTAAATGAAATCGGCCAAAAACGAGGGCAGTCTGTGAGGATTGAGGTACTTAAAGCTTCCGGACCGCCTCATCAGCCAAGGTTTGGTTTTATGTACATTGGAAATTGAAGATCTAACAGTTATTTTAAATACTTGTAACAGGAGAACAAATGTTCTCTTTCAATTTGAAATCATCATAAATGTCTCAGTTAGCTCTTTCCGATTCATTTGAATACTTATTTTATGTGTCTACAGCCATTAGAAGAATTTTAATTCTTTCAGTGCGGGGACCATCTTTATACGTCAGAATGTGACGTCTACAGACGTCAGATTCTGTCATATAAAGACGGTCATCACGCTGAAAGGGTTAAATTAAAGGTTAAAATATTATATCTTTACCTACTGTGATGCACAACTCCACATGATTAACTCTTTAAGTGCTTCATTACTACTTAACATTTTCCTTTCATTTGAAGTTGGCATTGCTCACGCAATTGCTAACTTCAAATGAAAAGAAAATACCTCCTCACTTAAAAATTAAACCTGCTAAATTTCACAATGGGGGCTTTACTCAAGATTTATACATGCATATTTGTTCAATTTCTGTCAAATTTTAGTTGTGGAAAAACAGTATGAATGCGCTTAAAAGCGTCGCCCGCACTCAAAGGGTTAAGACTAACTTGGATTTGGCAATTTTAATACACCACATAAAACTATTGTCACATATTTAACCCTCTTACTGCTAATTAATCATGAATTTAATCGTTTTAAATCTGTTTTATTGGCCAATTGAATCACTGTTATAGGAGATGAAATGTGTGTTTAAACATAGAGATTTGCAAATATTTAGTCTCAAATTAAACAAGTATGAGCAATCTCACCCAGTTGAAGTTGTGGATAGCGTTAGGGAGATCAACTTTGAGTGGGTAAAATTTTAATCTTATCAGATAACTAAAGCGAGGAAAGGGTTAAATTAATTTCATATATATTTAAAATATGATCATATTAAAAATGTGATTTAAAATTTTTTTAATAAAAGCAGCAATATTTTGCATTTATAACTGCCACAGCAGTCAAATCCACTAATTATACACTGTGGTTTAAGCCCTCACGATGCAGTAAAGCATCATCTTACATCCCTGAAAAGAGACTTAATTTTCCTACAACTAGTGGTTTTAGAATGAAAATTTCCATGCAACTGGTTTTCTAATACATGACAATTTCCTTTAATTTTTAAACCACATCAAATCATCTTCAGCCACTACAAGTCGAGAATTGCGATAGCAATTCGTGACTTGCAGCAGTCAAATCCACTAATTATACACTGTGGTTTAACCCTTTAAGCCCTCACGATGCAGTAAAGCATCATCTTACATCCCTGAAAACAGACTTAATTTTCCTACAACTAGGGGTTTTAGAATGAAAATTTCCATGCAACTGGTTTTCTAATACATGACAATTTCCTTTAATTTTTAAACCACATCAAATCATCTTCAGCCACTACAAGTCGAGAATTGCGATAGCAATTCGTGACTTGTAGTGGATTAAGATGACAATGGTTAATTCAGGCTTGAACGGGTTAAATCTAATTATACTTCTAGTTTATTCCCACACAAGCTAACTGGAATAAAATTTATAATAAAAATACAATAAAGTGACTTATATTTATACCATTATGTTTTGCTTCACAGATTTACACTGGCTGCTTTCATGGGTGGGCGACAATTCCCGTCGATTGAGGCGAGCAGTAAAAAAGAAGGACGTCTCCATGCTGCTGAGAAGGCTGTCAGAATTTTGACAAATGAGGGATGCTATCAGCCCCTTCAACCAGTAAGCTTTCCAACCATTTTAGTGCGGAAATCTCCTTTAGACCTCAGAATCTCATGTCTAACGTCAATCCCCGCACTGAAAGAGTAAAATAACGCAGCCCACAACTAAGACTCGAAAAAATGAAGTGTACAATTTGAAGCAAAATATTCCTGGGACAGCTATAGACATGTTAGAGCTTTAAGGGTTAACACAATAGTTGCACTGCACATAATGTTAACCCTTAGAGCACTGAGATATTCAATTTAAATTTTCAGTCACTTGAAGTTGTGTCTCGCTACCGCGATCCACAACTTCAAGTGACTGAAAATTTGTGTTATCTGAGAAATTTAAGTCCCAACAGATGTCAGTGTTTCAAGATTGAAAGCATATTTTACTTTCAACAACTGGTTTTGCAGGTGCTAATAAAAACACAGGATGAGTACTGTAGTCGACATCAGTGCTCTAAGGGTTGACCATTTCACCGCTAAACACAACAATAATCATGAAAATTGTTTTTAATCTGTTTTATTAGCAGTAAACAGTTGCTGTTAGTGAGAATGAAATGATCGTTTTAACATCAAGATTTTCAAATGTTTGGTGTCCAATAACAGAATAAGTAATTTTCACACATTTTAAGGTGTGGGTCGCTGCAGCGAGACACACCTTCAAGTGGGTGAAAATAGTGGATAATAAATATTTTATTCAGAGTTTAACCCTTTCAGCACCGTCTTTATACGTCAGAATCTGACTTCTGTAGACATCAGACTCTGGCAGTCCCCTGGCTGAAAGAATTACAAAATTTATAATGGCTGTAGAGCCATAACATAGGTATTCAAGTGGAGAGGAAAGATATGACTAAGATAATTATAATGATTTAAAAAAAGACATTTGGTCTTTGAAATGCAATACCATGTGGATGTTTTCAGCAGAGAGAGTTGCAGCAGCTTGGTGTAGCTGCGACACATTACGATAAGATGTCTAGTCTGGCAAATGAGAAGTTTGCTGAATTGATGACAAATGTTGCTGAACCTCTTGCCGGGCGGAAAGTTCTAGCTGCAATAATAATGACCTGCGATTCGAATGAAGAAGAAACAATGGTTATTAGTGTTGGAATGGGTAATATGTGCTATTTTTTCAAATTTTGTTTTTTTCAAGTTGTGAAAAATATGAGGAGATCGAGTTTAGCTCCATGCTATTTATTATAATTTTATTCACCTTGACCTGTTTAACAGTTTAAACCCAAATTAAATAAATGTAGCCTGAATTTATTGGTTTACCTTTTATGCAATCATGAACAATGCTGAATATCACATAGGCTAATGAGCTCACTTATGTAGCTATAAAATAAATTTAAGAAAACTTATCAAAACAATATCAATTAAACATGTTGAAGGGACCTCGTGGGATGAGACATTTTCAATTTTATCAATTTTGCAAATTTAATTTATATGAAGCTATATAGCCTATTGATCTTAACTACAAATACAAAAAAAGTCAAAAAACAATTTTAAAGCACCGAAAAAGAGTGAAATAGCTATATTTCCAGGTCGTATATTGCCATGTAAACAAAACAAGTCAGCAATATACAGCACTTTACACCATATATTCCTATGTCTTGGACAGTGAAATCAGAGCAATCGCCGCTAATTGGTGTCTTATAGTGAGGACATGGGCGGATACACCTGCAAGACTGATTGTCTGCCCAATGCTGGGCCGACGGCATCAACATGCACTGCTGTAACACAGTAGATTGCCGTTTGTGACCGACTACGGGCGATATGACGGCTAATCGGTCCCCACTGTCCAGGGAAACGGTAAGCAGGCGAACACCGTATGCGTCTGATTACATGCACTACGAGTGCCGTCATCGGGGAAAGAATCGGGGCCTGGTGATGGCTACAGCTTGTGGCTCACAGTCGGATAAGACACGGAAGATCGCCTACGTGCCAAAGTATTATATTCTCATATCGCTGTCATTCACCAGAGGGCTCTGTACAACAATATATATATAATTCCTAATCAGTTTATTTGCAAGTACCGTATTACATGTACATGCACTTATATTTGAAGATGCACTTAGTTTGCGAAAACAGGTGCATGCACGTATTTTCGAACATTAAATATATTTTAAGAAAAAGACAAATAATAAATATTTACAGTGATAATATTATTTGTTTTGTAACGACAATTATAGTAGGTAGGCCTATACCTTATTATTACTAATTAATCTTAGCATCGTTTTGTACATTATATAACCTTACTTCAAGAAAACAACTTTCGAAAATACTTGCATTTATTATATAGGGGCCTAAATATAAGTCTAGTTGCCAGGCGGAAAACAATCTTCATTGTTTCAACAGCCAGCCATCATTCCACATACAGGAGGGCTCTGACGTGATCATTGTTATAAAAACATAACGTTCTCAATCAATGAAATGAAAGACTAGTCCAGCTATGGAGTCACTCTCCACTGTCATGACACCTCCCCACTCTCCCACCCTTTGTGACCTGCTGTCGCTCACTTGTGCATCATCTTTGCGGATTAATAACCCACAAGAATCTGGTTAGAGGAGTGTAGAGGTTATTTAATTTATAATATCAGCCCTTGTAAAAATAGTCGGCTTATTGTGGGCGGGTGTTACGGGTGTAATTCTCATAATGTGACTTAAAAGATTTTGATTTGTCGTTTAACCTTTTGTAATAATTTTGAGATACATAGAAGTAGGATAATGTGCCCACAATCAATCATAATGGAATATATAATTTTTGATATCTATTGCTATTGCTATGCCTCCTAGTAATGTGAATATATATTGCGATTTTTATTATAATGCCTATAATTATAAAGTTTATAGTATTATAAAAAGTTTGAATGGAGAAAATGTTCGCATTTGTTTTCTAAATGCTGTGTAAAACTCCCCGACATCAGGCTTGTGTAATATCACGAAGATTGCCTTCAATTATAATTTGAATTTGAAAAAATGTGAGAATCCCGTTTTCCTTAGACAACACCCTTTTACTGTCTTCTAGTACAAGTAGGGAAGAAGGAATATCAGACTGTGTCTCTTTGATTTATGCGTCGAATCACTTTATATATGACAATTAAACACCAGAAGAAATGCATAATACAGAAAACTGTATGATGCATTTCTGCTAGCAGCCAGATGCTGACTAGATGGCTACTAGTTGACCGGTACAGCTTCCTGATATATTTTTGGGTGCTGTTATTGTGTGTGTGTTTTAATCTCTAGTTATTGTCTTGTCACGCCGGTGCAATGTTTGATATGGTGACCTTGTCAGGAATGTGTGCTAACTCCTACGCCTGACCCAGTGACCCAATGAGTGCATTGGAAACACAACACTTTGGACCAATGTTAGTTCGTTGTTGGCTCATTGTCTAGATCTGCGATCCAGCACTAAACCAGCATTGTTTCAACGTCTTGTGTTTGCCGAGTGGTCAATCCAGCACAGGCTCTTTGTTTGTTTACATATCAGTCATACAGGCTGACCCTGGACTAAAATGGTGTCAACGCCCACGCCCGCCTAAACACATCCCAACGCAGTCAACGCGTGATATTAAAACAATGTTATTTTAATGTTGAACCAGCATCTTACATGATGGGCCAACATCAGCCAGCATTGTGTTAGTGGATCATGTTAGCTGCGATCTTCACAGCTGTCATCTCCAAATACTTTTAGAGACATGCTGGACCAGCGCTTTCCGGAATGTACAACAACTTTGCCCCTAATTATACTAGAATAGGTCTAACTATTTATTAATAATTTTTTTTTGTAATTTTATAACTATTTATTAAAAAAAATGGTTAATTTCATCCTTGCCTAATCTGGAAGCGCAGATATTTGATAATCATGTGGTAATTTTAGCTAGATGTTAGTAATTACTTGAGAGCTTGAGATATTTGCCATGTCATTTTATTCTGATAAGAAATGGTGTCATTTACTACTTGCCATAGAGATTAATCTAACTGTTAAACTATACAGTAACAATATTCTGTACTCAAAGTATTATTATTTTTAAATATGAGCCGATTGAACATTCACATGATGATAACACTGGAAAATATTTCTCATTGCCAGTTTTACAAATTTCATATCTGAAAGTGATGGCATAAAGTTCCAGTTCTGTGTTCTGATAAGATTATCAGGATTTTTATTTAAATGACTATCTGAATGGAATATATGCACCTGCCTGCGTGAGACAAGTCGATGGAGGATGTGATGCCAGCATGGGGTCCCTTTGATATTGCATCACGTCTCATATTGTGGGTTACCACATCTTTTTTTTTTCACCTACTTGATAGATATATGAAAATTGTCTTGAAGGTATGGTGTAGAATATATATTATATTATATATAATGATTTAACATAATGCAATGTGCGTTGTACATTGTAGGGCCTATATATATTTTTTCTGTTAATCAGGCATTATCCAGTATCAATAGGGACTACACGTCCGCGTGTTGTAAGATTGTTATTTCCATTGTATCTAGTGCACTGAGTTAACTGGTTGTGTGTCTGTCAATCAGATATTGAATTGATAAGATGATTCGTGTTGCTTTTAAACTGCTTGACTAATTCTATCACTTTGAGAGTTAATCACGTGTGCCAAAGGTGGGGTCTAATCTACAGTATATAAGACAAATGTCAATTTCACATGTGTTTCTTGCTTATTCACCACTTATTTATGATTACTGAACTATTGATACAAGATGGGTAATGATTTGAATAGTTGGAGGACTGGGATCGGTCTGTGGCAAGTTCGACTCTGCCGTGTAGCTCTACAAAAACCGTCCTCCATGGTTATGCCATCATTGCTTTTGCTGATGACAACTATGTTGCTATTATTAGCAGAAGACGTCGAAGAAAACCCAGGACCGACACAAAATAAAGGTAACTTTAAAAAAATACATTATTTTAAAGTATTGTGCAAATTAATTGGGACACTTGTGGATTACGACGTCATATGATGTTGTTTTGTGTGCATAGACATTATAGAGGTGGAACTAACTGACATAAACATACTAATTTTAAGTCTACTGCGCTCAAGCTAAAATAAATTAGTAATAATAATTACTAATTTTACAATGTATTTACAATGTACAATGTATTATTAGTCTATGAAATCAATAGTAGAACTACATAATGCAAAAACCTCAACTCTTATGCCATTTAATTGAAATTTATACTAAGTTTTAGTTGTGGTACATTACGGCAAATAGGTAAAAAACATAATATTTCTTCAATTTCCGACAAGAAAATTGCAATTAACATGATGAAACAATGTGTAGCTGAAAATACGCAAAATGACGTCGTAAATCGCAAGTGTCCCAATTAATTTGCAGAGTACTGTATTAGTTTAGTGTAGTCATACAACCAGTAAAATATTTAGGCTGACATAATATATATAGATACAATACGACCAGACTATGTTACAATATTTTGGTTGTATTTTTTCAGCAGATGGACAACAGTTTGGCAGTCAATCTACAAGGAATTCACGCTGGTTTTTTTACTACATGGCAGTCTTTGTGTAATCTGTCTGACGGCACAGTGAACTTGTATTTGAGAGGCCAGCAAGTACTAACAAGTGCGGCACAAAAAGCGTCTATACCACTGGAAAACATCATGGTTAAGAGCACGACTGAGGCTAAGCGGCTACTTTGTGGCAAGAGTGTGGAAGACTTTGAACGCCGCATCATGTGTCGATGCCACGCTCTGTATATTACAAACTCTGAAGGACAACACCGCTCAAAACGCTGTTCAGCCAGCGTTGGCCGTGGCAAGAAAACATGTGATGCTATACTAATGCGCACCCGCCGCACCAAGAATGGAAAACAATTCCTAGTACCCAGACAAACGTTCTGTTTTGGTCGCCTGGCCCCTGCCGTAAAACAGTTCTCACAACGTCCTGCTTTCTGGGAGAAATGTCAACGTTGGAAACAACAGTCAAATGACGACAACAACCTGAGGGATGTTTATGATGGCAAAATGTGGCAGTGATTTCGTGAGATTGATGGCTATCCATTCCTTGACACAGAAAATAACTTGGCTCTCCAACTGAATATTTACTGGTTCCAACCATTCAAACACACCACATACTCTCTCGGTGTAATTCTTATGTCTGTTCTAAATCTTCCCAGGGAAGAGCGTTACAAGAGAGAGAACATGCTAGTGGTAGGTTTAATACCTGGTCCTCGAGAACCAACCGACATGAGACTTTTTTTGAAGGCTTTGGTGGACGACCTGGTACAGCTATGGCATGGCGTAACATTTACAAGTCTGGAAGGCAAGTCTCACCTCACTAGAGCAGCATTGTTATGTGTAGCCTGCGATATTCCTGCAACGAGGAAGGTCAGCGGATATCCCGGTCATTCAGCCGCTCTAGGTTAGTTACACAGTTAATCATAAAACAATTCATAAAACAACCTTGAACTCTTCAATAATCAGATATTCATTTTATATATTAGGTATATTTTTTACATAAATAAATAACAATCTTGTGCATAGTTAAAATCTCGACAAAAAGTAAATAAAACCTTAGTTTCTTAAAAAAAAATATATATGTCTCTTTTGAATTAAAAAATGGTATTAATCTGTTGATATTATTATATCAATTAAATAAAGTGATTTATTTAAAACAAAGTCAGTTATTGATTTAAAACAAATGTTGGTTCCTCTTCAGGTTGCAGTCGTTGCTGGGCAGAGTTTCCCTGCGCGTTCGGCGAGGAAGCTAATTATGGACGCTTTGATCGCCAGAACTGGGTAAAAAGGAGCGACAATGAGCAAAGGCGGCGAGCAGCTCTTCACGAGAAGGCCAAATCAAAGACAGAAAAAGCAAAACTTCTGAGGCGTGAAGGAGCACGTTGGAGCGAGCTATATCGTCTGCCGTATTATGATTCTGTTGCAATGGTGATAATCGACCCAATGCACAATTTATTCCTGGGAACGGCGAAACGTGTAATGAATACCTGGATTAAATGTCGTGTTATCGGAGATGAAGATCTGGTCACAATTCAAATAAGAGTGGACAACGTTCCGGTTCCAAGCCACGTTGGAAGAATACCAGCAAAAATTGCTGCTAGTTTTTTGGGATTTAGCGCCGATCAGTGGAAAAACTGGGTGTGCATTTATTCTCCTGTAGCACTTAAAGGGATTATACCAGATAGAGATTATAATTGTTGGCTACTATTCGTTCGCGCATGTAAATATTTCACACAGAAACATATCTCCCACATGGATTTGCAACAGGCAGACGCTTTATTAGAAACATTTTGTCAACATTTTTCTGATATTTATGGCTCATCTTACTGCACAATAAATATTCATCTTCATCTTAGAGAATGCTTGCTGGATTTTGGCCCTGTGTACGGTTTCTGGCTGTACGCGTATGAAAGAATAAATGGTCTGCTATCTGAAATGCCCAACAATGGGAATGATATATGTCCTCAACTAATGAAGAAGTGTCTTGTTTGGAGTGGACAAGGGACGTACAATTGCCCAGTCATGGACTTAATTCAAGGGGAGAAAGATGGAAGGGGTACAATGAACAATTACACAGTAAATCATCTGAAACACGATAAACAACAGAAAAAATCAATTGTTTTGATCTTATGTAATACAGCCTGGACAGAAGAATCATACCATCAATATGAGGATATGCATACGTTTGACGTTCTAGAGAAATATGAAATGGACAAATTAAGTGCTATGTTTACAAATTTATATATTGAACAAGTCCATGTATCAGAATGTGTGTCGCCGGTGACCAACGTTTCACAGACTGGCATATGTATCCCAATATCTAAAGAGGCATGCGACCCGCCTCGTGATATAGTGTTTGCACGCTGGGCTGCTCAGCCTTCTGGTCCCCAGTACAAGCCATTGGAAGTCAGCTCTTCTGCAGCGGAAAGACCTGCTGTGATCAGAGGACTGTTTTTGGCAGAGGTGTGGCTGAACTTTGGTAATAAGACACGCCAGGCAAGACACTTGTTGGCATCCGTGTTATGGCTAAAATCACACCCCAATAAACAACACTATGGACCTGATAGTGACATAACAGTGTGGACCAGTGATTATGAGCCATCTAACTCAGCTGCCGTCTTACCCCTTCAACGCATCACCAGATGTGGTGTTATCACTAGACAAATTGTACAATTTTCTCCAGGTCACAGTGAGACTGCCCAAGTAGCAATACCTCTACAAATATAATATTAATCTCTTCTTCCACGAACTTTAAATTAACACAGAAAAATTCCAATCAATAGAGCAAACACAAGGCGTTTGTGTGGCATTTTTTTTGTATTGAACATTATGTAATTATGCTTATTTTAATTTCATTATATGTATGATTTTTTACTTCTATTACATGTTTCGTAATAATCATTGTATTGAATATTTTATCAATAAAAAATATATATATTAAAATAACATTAAAGACCATTAACATAGTTATTGCGTATATTTAAATATAAATGAAGATACTCTTCATTTGAAAAAAAATCTGCGCAACTGATATGATCTAAAGGATCAAATTTATTCTTGACAGCTTAGCACCAAAAGGTATAAAATGACTTGTATTCATTTTTCACGTATAATTAACTTGTTTAAATGTTGTGACATGTCATTTTTTTAGCCCCATGCTTTTATCAGGTCAGGTTTATAAACGTTGTGTATCCTTGTATCATACCAACACACCACATCTCCCTCACATTATATCTCGCCCCTCCCTTCAGATAACTCATCGCCCACGGGACTCTTGTGGGGGTGGGGGGTGGGGGGGGCTTGGTCACCCCGATCCTCTAATCTAACTAAGCGCCAATGTTAACGATGAGCACTCCCCATAATCACGTCATAATTTTTTTATTCACTTCATCAGTGTTCATCTAATCCAACATGTCTCGATTTCGTCAAATGTTCAATGCTGTCCAAGCTAGGTCGCAGCTTTTGGAATTGACCAACTATGATACTTCATTTTCATCCACTGACTCACTATCCATAGTATCACAACCTTCACCAGCACCACATACCCCACGCAGCCTGCGCACTGAGAAACCAAGTGAAGAAGTACCTGGAACACCGGATATGACTTCAACCCCACAAATATCTTCATCAGCTCGTGGAAATCGGCGGGCTGTGTTATCAGAGCTCGCTTCATTGGCAACACAAGTCACTGAACACAGCCAGCTAACAAATGACATTCATAAGACCCTGCAGAGCATGCAAGCTACTCTTATTGAACAACAACAAGTGATAGAAACGCTCAAAGAAAACAACAAGTCCCAGAAACAAGTTCGTGGGAGATCCAGAGCACCTGTGCAACGCAAACTAGCGGTAAGCCTATATACACATTACTTATTACTCCCACAATAAAATTGGTTAGCAAAACTTTAACCAGGTATTAAAATAACTGACTATTGTTTTTATGTGTGTTTTAAGAATATGTTTTTCATAGTAGGCCTATTGTATTTCTCCATGTGGCTTTCTCAACGTTGATTAGACAGGCGGCGACTATATTTAATGTGAAATATTTTTGTATAAACCATGGAAACGAAAGGGTTATTTTCAACTTGAAATCATCATAAATGTCTTAGTTAGTTCTTCCCGCTTCATTTGAATACATATGTAATGAGTCTACGGCCATTAAAATATGTTTACTCTTTCAGTGCTGGGATCGGGTGATCCCCGCACTGTGAGGGTTAATTAAACTGTTCATGTGGATACCTGGAAAAATGTAGACTGCGAAAATGTATTATCGATTTTTCAGGAGACTCCCAGGGAACTGCATGAATCTGGTGAATGTCAATTTGATGGCCAATCATCATTAGCTGGAACCTCCCACAACAGACGACTGTGTGAGCACCTAGAACGACGATTGACATCTCAATTTGATACCACCTACAGCCAGGTTGAGATATCAAGTAAGTACACATATGATGACACAGCATCACAGTTAGGCATATACCTACTCACTTATATAGGTTAATCATGTTCACTCATTCAAAAGGCAATGAAAAAGCCTCTAATCAATAAACACGAGGATTCAAGAATATAAGAGACGTTAGCACAATGTTGGATTGATGTTGTGTCAGTAGCAAGAAAACTCCTGTGCTGGTCATGATCGACACGTCATGTTATTATTATTCGTGTTGTAACCCAGCAGACACAAGACGTTGAATCAATGTTTTTTTAACGTTGGTCCACCGTCAACTACGTTGGACCAACGTTAACCCAACATTGATTCAACGTCTTGTGTCTGCTGGGTGTCACCGTAATTAGTTAGATACCTTTTGTCTCCAACGACTTTTTTTTCTTGCACGGAACATTTTTCTATAGTTAACGACCTGTGATCAACGACTTTCTGTCTAACGCGACTTGCGACCTCAAATAACTGGCAGAAGGTCATTATATTACTTGTGTCCAACGACCTCAACTTTTTTCGTCATAAGACTTTTGGACACATTGATGAGCAAACCACTGCATGTCAGATCTGACAGTGTGGATATCATGGTTAACAGAGAGGTATAACGCTGGAAGATCAGGCTGTTGTTGCAAGAGGCCTATCTGCCTCAGACGGTAGATGTTACTGCACAGCAATATCACCTCGCGCTGGTAGGAAATCATCCAACCCTTCATGTCCAATGATCAACTAAAGATATGCCCTATGAATCAATGTAATGCTCGCATTGGTCGAAAAGTATATAATATTGTTTATTTTGCATAGCGCTTATTAAACATGTTTTAAAATACAATCGTATTAAATTGTTCAGGGAATGTAGTAAGAAGATACGCCATGATTAATTATACAAATAATATTGTCTATAGCACACTAAATGTCAACTGCTATTCAGTTGTGTGTTCGGCTGTAGACAGAGCCGCAGCGGCGTCGTCATAATTACGTTATACACAGTACACCCCTCTCCAGACATGAGACGCGTCTTCACTGACCAGCAAACACAAGACGTTGACCCAATGTTGTTTTAATGTTGGCCCACTGTCTTCGACGTCGGCCCACATTAAAGCAACATTGGGTCAATGCATCATGTACACTGAGTGACTATACAGCTGGCACGAGACGTTGATGCAGGGTTGGCCAACATTAGAACAACATCGCGTCGGGACATAGCATGACAACTAATCCCACAGTCACTTTAACATGTTTAATACAATACACTGCCTTAATGAGCCGTCCACGTATTCACACATACCGAAAGTCCTATATCAGCGAGGTCCAGCCACATATACCCAGCTGACACAAGACGTTTATTGTTGGTCCAGCGTCGTAGACGGTGAACCAACGTTAAACCAACATTGATTCAACGTCTTGTCTGTTGGCGACGTGTACGTCCGACCAAGTGTGACCAATTAACATAGCTGTAATAGGTCTTAGAAACATGCAAATATGACCACTATGATAATTTTTTTATCGTTATATGATCAATTCTGTCATGTATAACACGATTCAATTATATCACGATTTGACTTATTTGAACCCCAACGATCGTGTAAAAACAATTTCAATATATTAGACCTAGTAAGCAGGTGTAACATGACCACAACTGTAGCGCTCATAGGGCTACATTTCCTGTCCTATAGCATGTATAGTGACACATTTAATGTGAATATACAACGCCTCATATCTGTAAAGGGTCAGAAGATACCTGGGCTTATATAACGTGTGCTCTGTTAGCGTGATTAGCGTAGCTAGTAGTCTGGAAGCCAAATTGAGAAAAGACGCTTATTTAAGGTTTTCGTGTGCATGAAGTATATATTTACATATTTGCTATCAACGGAAAGGTAAAGATCTCAAGAATACGAATCTGCCTGTTGTAGAATTTTAAAATGCGCCTTTTCAACTGAATTTGCCTCTTAAAGCTACCCATAATGCTTTTCTTCATAATTCTTCATTTTACCTTTTTACATGTCAACCGTAATCTAAATTTGTATAGCGTGGTATATATAAATATAAATTCCCACATTTTGTTCCATTTACATAAATAAACCTACTGGCTATTATTATTGTAACAAATAAAATGTTTTTCTGTGACGGTAACCATGGTAACGCAGCCACTAGAAACCATTCCTCAAACTACTGATGTCAACAATTTCAAAACATGATAAAAACAGTTTAAAACATTTTTATCTGATTTTTATAAGGTTAATTTTGCCAGTTTTGAGCTTATGAAAAAACTATCGATCAACGACTGTGGTCACGTGATATTTTCTATGTGAGAAGATAATTACTACAGATACAACCATTCAAAACTGAGCCAAAACAACGAAATTGCTATTATTGTTATATAACTATCGTCTAGTGATTAAAATGTATTACAGCTCATTTGACTAATCCTTTTGCCAGCAAGACCATACATGAGTGTGGAAATTAATGAAGAGAGGTGTATAAACCTATGTAACTGGAAAAATGTTTTCAATGTACAAACACTGTCGCACAGAGGTCAATCAAGGTCATATTATCGGAAGCAATAAATTGATCATTTTTTGAGAATTGCTGTTAAGATTCAGATTGCGTTGAACTAAAATATTTGCACGTCATGACATCGTACTCTATATGCTACTTGGTTGGATAGACATGCAGTGCGCCAGCTCAATTTGACACTGATGTGACCTTGATATGACATTGACTTATACTTATATAGAGAGAGTCCCTGTTGTGCCAGTTTAATTTTACTAGTTAATTGTATGTGTCTACAATGCCCATTATTACCGTTATAGTGAGGTTGGTCATATCAGTGAAATGAGATCGAAGAAAGTTTTGAAGTCCAAATTGAGTTAGTGACGGATTTGAAAAATTTGAGACATACCCATCAATAAAATATTTGGTTTACAATTTTTTTCTCCGGGTAGGTTAATTTCAAGGTCATGTGTTTTTATCAAGGTCAGATTTCTAAAATGTCTAAAATTTATATTTATTGAAAAACCTTATTTTTTCTCTCGGGAACTACTATATTGATTGTAATGCTTTTGGCACCCAAAGTATTTTTTTGTGTTTTGCTGATCGAATGGCAAATGCTTTCAGAATGATTAAAGGTCAAGGTCATGTGTTTGCTATCAAGGTCAGCGCTCTAAAATTTCCACAAATCCTGAGAAAAATACTTATTTTTCCATATCTCATTGATATGGATTTTAGTGTTTTTGAGTGCCTTTTATGGGTGTTTATCATGGTGCGTAATAAATTACAAACATAACATTGCAATGAAAAACTCTCAAGGTCAGGTCCACTCCAGGTCAAAGTTATTTGAAGGTCAAACAATCTAAAACTTGTGCAGACTGTATATTTTGCATGATGATTTTTTTGGCAAATTTGCAACATAATCGCATTCAATCGCATTCATTCCTATCTACGTCACTCTGTTACGATAAAAATCACAGACAGCTTCGCCCGACGTACACTAAAGCTCCTTGCGATTGATCCGTAGCTAGTTTGTCTGTGACTGGACTGCGACGGACTCCGAGCAGTCTCACACCAGTCACATAAGGTTGGTCGCAGCTCATATCTTATTGCAACCCTTCTCATAATTGTCGGCGACAGCGTTTTGATCGGCTGCGAGCTGTCGGCGGGTGATTGAAGACAAAAAATCGGCACGTCATAGCACGTGACTCAGATGCACCTATATATATCGTCGCTGTCCAGGTAATATTGCGTATGCCTGTAGAATTTCGAAATTTGGAGGTAATTGAGACAACATGTTTATTTTAGCCATAACAACCCAGCCTCGTTCCCAGGGCCAGACAAGCACAGCTTGTTGGCCCTGGTTTACAGCTTTGAAAATCAGTTCTCTGCTTCCTGATAGGGCCTACAAAATAATAGTCTGGTGACCCACACCTGACCCTGAAAACTATGTCAAGTTTGAGTTTACATAATATGTTTGTTATCATAGGCTTAGTATTGCTGATGAATGAGAATGTAACAACCGATAGGTCGTATCCATCGGTTATTTGATGTGAAATAGGCTTTTTTGGATAACATCAAATTTGATATAGGCCCCTATATAAATTTCATATTTTTTGTGAATAATTATCAAAAAAAAATAGATAAATTGTGATTTTATATGTTTTCAGACTTGCTGAATCTATTGGTAACATAATTTTTTTCTTAGCGCCCATAATATGGGAAAATCTAAGAGTCATACATGTTCGGTGTGCTGCTCTATGAACAAACCTATACAGAAATCGGTTTTTATTCTACTAGAAACTATATTTTCAGTATGCCTACCAAAGGCAGGTCGGTCTACACCATACCACCCACGAAAGCAACACTATTGCGACAAAAAATTCTGCACTATTAATTTTATCGTATCACCTTATATCGCTTTTCTTTTTATCACCTGGAGAGGTAGGTGTAATGATTTGTGCGCAAAGCAAGACAACAACAAAAGTTCGCTAGGAGTCAAATGTCCAGACGCCTGATCAACCGAGATCAGTCTTTGAGCTGCCAGCAGCCTGCTAGAGGTGATCACGAGGGGCATGGACTGACCCCTCTGAGATATTCTGTGATTGACCTTGAATATTTAAACCATCATCATTGAAATACCATTTTTTAGCTACCATCCGTGTCCGCCATGATGCCACCCAAACGTTTTGTCCAATGAAATGATAATGAGCTCATTGTCTTTGAGACAACAAACGAATCCTTTCAGAGCCCCCCTTCTCGTGTCATGCAGGTGTCATGCCTAGAAGATTCATTTCGGTGTCCACACCTCGGTTTTTAGGTATGAGGAGTTCAAACAAAATAATAACAAAAAAACTCAAAGCAATACAATGTACAGAAATCCAAGATGGCCGCCACACTAACATGAAAAATCTATGTCTGCTCATAACTTTTTAAAAATGCACCTAGACGATTGATTCTGGTGTCTACACATAGATTTATAGGTATGAGGAGTTCAAAAAAATAAAAATAAAAAACCTTAAAGCAATACAATGTACAGAAATCCAAGATTGCCGCCACGCTAACATGAAACATCTATGTCTGCTCATAACGTGTTTTTTTAAATGCCCTTATACGATTCATTCTGGTGTCTACACATAAGTTTTTGATGAGGAATTCAAAAAATCAAAACCAAAGGCTTTAACACAAGCAAATGTGCAGAAATCCAAGATGGACGCCACACTAACGTGAAAAATCTATGTCTAATATGAAAATATATGTCTGCTCATAACATTAAAAAAAGTTCGCCTAGGATAATAATTTCGATGTCTACACCTAGTTTTTATGTGTGAAGAATAAAAATAATATTCAACTGAATTTGCAGCAACCCAAGATAATCATCACCATCTGAACTAAATCCACCTACTTTATTAGCATTTGAATAGGTCTACTCAGAGGTTTTCATTACCGTTCCATCAATTTTGCATTGAATCAAAGTCATATTGATTTCAATATTCAAAGATTCATACATTTTAATTAGTTAACACAACAACAAATATTAAATACAAAAGTTAAGAAAAAATCACTAATATAACAACAAGTAGTTTGCAAATTAGATGACTATGAGCAAGATTAGATAAGGCATAGATTATAGGCATACAACCAGAAATGTTGTAAATTGACCAAATTAAATGTTTCTCGTCTATATTTTAAACTATGTTTTTACCCTAACTCATATATCTAAGGGTGTAGCCCTTCTGAAAATAAACCAGTCTCAGCCGTTTTTATTAAATCTTAAACCATGTGTCGAGGGCCTATCATCACCACAATTTTTCACCGTCGCGCCACAGTCTCTAATTATGCACATTTTCAATGAGGCCTATGTTTATAAACAACACTGCTGTGAGCTGTAGCTGTTTTTTATTATTATTCGCAGTTCACCATCAATATAGCCATGACATGAACACGTGATGTTCTTTTCCCTTCCACCAAGCCTCTACAGGTGCGGATCCGAATAATAATCTGACCGGGTTCCAACAAAGGGCTCTTAATATAATTGCAGTCTCACAATTAAATGGCAGAGATCTAATTTCACTCAACATGTCATCGCAGTCTTACTTTGCCAAAAAAATGGGAGTATAGACAAGACTGCGTATATCTGAACACAATAGTGCTTAGTGTCTATGGATGATGTCACCACAAGTCATCCATCATGCTTCTGTCATGTATCCTCATTTAATATGCATTACTTCTTGGTTTGTAACTATACATCTTTGTGAAATGATATGGGCGATTCTCTTCTGCGTTCCACCTGTTCTATTCATACTTGGGAACATTTGCATAGTTTTGAATTTTAAGCATCTTTAAAAAATAGTGTCCTTAAAATGGAAATTTGTAATCTATGCTTTATCTTTGCAATTGTAGATAACTAGGCCTATTTCACTTGGCAATCTATTTAATAAAAACAAAAAATATAAAATATTATTTTTTGCATTTCTGCACTTCAGAAGAAGTACGATGCGACTAATTGCGTGCACATGTGTCACATGCCCCTATAGAATTTATAATAGTCTATAGCTCTATGATGATGATCAAAACCACTGTTATCGTGTGGGCCTACATCTTAAATTCAATATTTCTTTTCAATGTCAGATAATTTTACGTATGATCAACGCTTACGCCTACCCGGTAAGACTGGGCCGCCTAACTTATTTACTGCGCGAGGCCCAGTCACACTGACCGCCATTTTGTTTCCACAGCCAGCTCTGTAAAAACGACACTCGCGCTGCCTACCAAAAAACTCGGATGCCATGAAATTGAGACGAATATTTCAAATGCCTATGAAAACTAGGCCTTTTTCAGAAGGCGTAACTTTTGATCGTACTAGAACTATTACATTTAAAAATGGAGGTCACTGTGTCAGAGTCTTGCGATGTCATCAGGGTAGCTTACGCCTACAGTTCGGCTGGGCCTCAAATCTCAGAGGTAGGTCTACTGGGTTCGAATCTCGGTAGGGCCGAATGCTTTGCATCGTTGATGTGCATAATGTGTACATGTACAATGTTGCAATCTGTTCAAAGACGCGGAATTCACAGTGCTACTGACGGTGCCATGTTCTATAAAGAACCCTTTTTCTTTAGGAACCCTGTCAACCGATCAATTTGAAAATGGGTTACAACATTGGTTACAACAGAGTCTATTGTAACCAAATGTTGACTCAATGCCGGACCAGAGTCGTAAATGGTGGGCCAATAACTGGTTCAACGTCTTGCGTTTGATGTTCTAATATATTTTCTCTTATTCAGTGAACAAGTATAATAACGTTAATACAGAGACTGAAAAAAACTTATATATGCAGTTTGAAACACCTTGCATTGTAGCCACAGTAACCATTACAACTCTCTACAGTGCAAGCCCAGAAAACACAATACGCTGCACCAATGTGGGTTTAATGCTGGCCCATTGCCTGGGATGCGTGCGAAACAATAAACCACAATGGTTTAATGCTGGCCTACATTGAATCATCATTAAATCAACATTGTGTCATGCCTTGTTTACCGGTGTTCGACTGAAAACCCAGAAACCCTAGACATTGCGCCAACTCTGGGGTAAGGTCGGTCCACCATCTGTGACGCTGTCCAAACATTATTTTGACTTTGGACCAATGTCTTGTGTTTTATATATGTGACCCGATCTGGCAAAATGAGTCGGAAGTCGCACAAACGATGCAAACGATTGACAAACGATGCTAGGGCCCTTGTAAGCCAAAATGACCTTTATTTGACATATTTCCAATTTTTACATAAGTTTTTATTTTCATATCATTACTTTTGAATACTAAAATTTTGTGGCATAGAAATTGGTGTACATAATGAAAAAAAATATTTTAAATAATATGGTATTTTAATTTTAGTCCCAATTATCATGATTACACACCAAACAGTGATATTTGTTTTTATTTGCATAGTTGCCATGGAAACAGTCGCTATTAAGTAGGAAATTTTGATACACTGTAAAAATCCTGACTATGAAAATTTCTGTCATCTACTTCATATATCCCGACGCATCTTCATTAAAACATTGTATTCGAGCTAGGACCATTGCAATATAAAATATGCTATGTTGATATTAAAATAATTTGATGTGAACTACATGTCGTAGTGGAATAAATGTGCTGTATGAATATCGCATTATTGCAAACTTGAGTGTTTAGTGAGGATTCACATTATTGCTAGCTTGCGCAAAAAAGGGGTTTAAAATTGGCCGTCACTGGTCATAACTGAGCAACCATTAGATGGATTTTCATGATCTTGGTGTCTATGATTACCTTGACCTTCCATAATTGTAAAATATTTACAATTTGATTAAGCACCTCGTAAAACACTATAATAGCCATGCACCAGAACGTTAAAATCCTCATAGTATTATATATAGAAAAATATGTCTTCCTTACATTTTGGGAGTTTTAGGCTCTGATAAAAACGCTTGACCTTAAACCATTTTACCACCTTTCCGGTTCGATTCAGCACCTCGAGAGTATGTCCCCAAAACATTAAAATCAATATAATAGTCCCTTAGATATGGTGAAAAATATGGATATAATGAGTTTTAGAGCTCTGACCTTGATAAAACAACACATGACCTTGACCTTCAATCATTCCAAAACCTTTGCCATTTCATTCAGCACCTCAAAAAAACATACGAGATACCAAAATATTCAAATCTATATATTAGTCACCGATATACGGAGAAAAAACATTTTATTATAATTAGAGTTTTTACATCAGTTACATAGAAAGTAATGGAAATATAAGCAGTTTTTAATGAATGACTTGGTAGCCATTTTTGATTAAGGCAAATTAACCTTATTTGGACGTGGACTTGTAAGATTTTATATTTCAAAGCATGTAAAATATGAATCAATGTAGATAAGAACATGTTGGAAGTCCTGTGGGAGTGTATATGTAGGCTATTCATATGCAGATATGATACCGATTGTGTATTCCAAGTCAAGCTATGGATTGATATAACATTTCAGGGGCAAATTAATGCTTGTTATCATGGAAACAACCAGTAACCTCCCACAACGAGTTACCTATACATAATAATACTATAAATAACGTATTGTATTTTAAAAAATTATAAAGTAATAAGATAAAATCAGAATAATGCCGGTATTTTTTATGGAACCAATGAACGCTACGCATCACGGTGGTAAATGTGTATTGTTGATAGGGATACCGTTGCCATGGTAACGGTCATACTGTTTTTATTCATCCGTTTTAGAAATCGAATCCCCTTATATTAGTTATGTTAAAAATAAAAAATGAGGATACCACGAGTGATTATGATCATACTCCGTCCATGTTGATGACAGTGGACACTTGGAAAGAGCTGTATGAATATATAACGCGCTGGTGCATTATGGGAAACTTCAGGGGGTAAATTAGGTGAAAAAGGCGCATTTTGAAAATTTACAACAGGCAGATTCATAATCTGAAGAGTTTTACCTTTCCAGTGATACCACATATGCAAATATATATTGCATGCACACGAAAAGTACAAAAATCGGATTTGGCTTCCTGACTATAGTGGCCATTCTGAAAAACACCGTCATAATCAGTGATATTAGAACAGGCATTAAAATGTTGCCGCAACCGCGTGCTTTGATACACAATGATCACCAGTCAATGGTGGGTGAATGTCGCCGTCATTAGCCCGACATTGAGCCAGGCGCCGCACTCGCAATTTTTACAGCAAAAACCCATTCCTGTGACCAGCGACTTTCTGCCACCAACGACTTTTTTTGTCTGGCAGAAGCAAGGTCGTTGGTGACAGGATCTACTGTAACTTTATGTAATAGCAGTGGACCGATCTATCTGATAATGATTGAGATGTAATTTAACCTGTTCACGTGTGAGCGACCGCTGCCAATTACTCTGTCCATTACGGCAAAATAATGATTTTGAAAATGTTAGATATTGAATTCCATAAGTCATCTAAATAGATATATACCATTATATCTACAAGTATATTGCTTATTGTTTCAGCTGCGGTGGTGCTCGTCCATGATAACATCAGAAAAAAAAGTAAGCTCCTGTGTTTATCTGCTGCCCGCCAGCGAGAAAACCTGCAGGAGAATAAAATAACATCCAGACGTATACGTGTGAGTAATGTAAATGATATTATATTACAACTATAATATTATTATACGTGTATCTGAAGTGTGGTTAATGAGATAACAAGTTTAATAAATGACATGATTATCTTCAACTACACATGACAAACAAAAGTCTACTAGGTATAATAAACCTGTAAATTTGACAGAAAATAATATAAATGGATTCAGAATAAATTTAAATTATTCAACCTGTCGCTGCCTGATCATTGAAATGTATAAGCATATGGCACCTTGTAAAATGACATATACCATATTTCAATCCTCAGGGGGGGGGGGGGAAATGAATACAGTGTGTCTATAATTATAATGTATAATATATTTTAATTATATTTTTTCAGTTGTTACATAAGCATGGTTCAGCATGTACTGAAGAAGAGAAGTCTCAGTGAGCCAGTGTACCATCAGAAGCTATGTCTGATGAAGAAGACACCACGTCAGATGGTCGGCCTGTTTGGCTGGTGCGGACACCGTTGTGGCGTAGTGACACGCTGAATAAACTAAGTCATCGCCTTGATCAGTGTTTGAGTAAACGTGCTCAAACGCTTAGCCATGAGCGCCGCCCAGGCCCGCCCTCCTCTCGCATGCCCTCTGTCCATGTACCGCGGGACATGGTACTGGAAGAGTACCACATTTGAAAATTATATGTTTCATATGGCTTTGCACATTCCCACCAAAACATCTTCAAGTGTACTTTAGTGATGTGTACGTGGTGCGAAGAAACGTTACATGTATGGCCCACTTATCTTAATGAAGTTGAACATTATCTTGTAAATATTTCAATGAACAATATTTAGACATAGTCTACAATATATTTTTGCATAGCTGAATTATAATTATTTTTTTGTTGGACTGCACTGCACCAACGGGTGTTTCCATTGCCCACAGAAAAAGTCAGGTAGCACTTTTTTTAAAGCCATATACACTCTGAAAAATTTGCTCAGGCAGGACTATATATGTGTGTTGATGGATGAAAACTTATTTTGTTCTGATAGTCAGCTATCTAGTTGTGAACTCAATATATCGAGTTGACAACTCAATATCATTTCGAATTCTGTGAAACTCAATGACATTGACCTCCTTTATTTTAACTGAGCTGGCTAATACAATGAAGTATGGGGGAGGGGTGTTATATAACCTTGTTTTTTCCGAGTGACATTACTGCGTTTCACAGAATGAAGTATGGGGGAGGGGGTGTTATATAACCTTGTTTTCTCCGAGTGACGTCACTGGGTTTCACAGAATTGACAACTCAATATATCGAGTAATATATCGAGTTGACAACTCAATATATCGAGTTGGAAAACAATGTATCGATTTGTTAACTCAATATATCGAGTTGTCAACTCAATATATCGAGTTGTCAACTCAATATATCGAGTTGATCATTCAATATCGAGTTTATTATTATTTTCTTTTTATTCTTAATGTCATTTCTGGAGCTTTGTAGTTATTTCATCAGTTGCATTTTTGTTTTAAACCCCTATGCATGGCAATGTCTTTGAATACTGTGTTAATAGTTTGAATATGTTAGTTTTATTAAATATATGGTATTTTGATTTATTTGTCTATTTTTGATTATGTTATTACATGTAGGATTTAAGAGAGCCAATATATTACCAATGAATATTTTTGTTTAACTGTTTAAAATAGATTTTTTTTTTTTTAAATCGCGTAATTTGTATATTTGGTCATGTAACCTCGATTAGCCAAGTGCGACTTTGGACTTAATTGCGGAAGGAGGACACACGTATGTCGTACATCGTTATATCAGCGTACGGCCACGAACCTGGACTGATTCTTTAGACGAGGTCCAGATTCGGTGTTACATGCTGATATCACGTTGTATCACATTCCGAGTGCGAAAAATCGCCATTAGCCCTAAGCCTTATAATCATAAGGTTGAAAGTATTTTTCAACAACTAAATATGGAGAGTTGATTGACTTAGAACATTGCCCCAAAACACTCATTACGGTGTTTAAATATACTTAGTAGATTTTCCAGACCTAGTCTGTAGTGACTAACAGCTAGATATACATACATAAAGACAATATCCATAACTATTCATATGAGATTGATACTATAGGCCTACTAATAGTTTGTATACTAAATGAGAGAATACACATAGAGGGATTGACGGTATGCTTTGGGATGGCTATTTAATAGTGAATCAATATGTAATAATGTGAGTTATCAGCGCAAATCCACTATAATCAGCGTCTACTGGAAATAACTGGAGCGGTGACCAACTGAGATATATTTATTCCTCTACTGGCATAGTAAATCGCAGTGCTACCACCTGGCGTATAGGGGAACAAATCACAATTTAGGCATCATCGGAGGCCACAAACAGTGCGCCTATGGCGGGACCGACTGCGTCCAACGACGTACTTGCGTTACCTATTCGTTGACGTCGCCTGTGTGTGATAACAGGCACGCCATCGGGGCAAGATTATGACCGACTGTGCTAGAAAGCGCTGCATCATCTGTCCCCGACTTATGCTGAAGACGGTAACTTTGGCGCAGTGATGTGGCTCAATGCTGTAGGAACATTCAACCGTCCGTTAGCAAGTGTTTAGGTATACAGAAAGTTTGTTTTGGTTTTAAGCGGATTCATAGAAATGTTGATAAAAAATATTTTTAAAAATCTAAAAACTCAGAAAAAAATCATGATCTGGGGATACACAACTTCATTACAAAACTAAAAACGAAAATTGATGTCATCCCAAGGAGCTGCTTTAACAAATATTTCTGGAATAAACTGTTGTATAATATAAAAACAATGAATATTTGTAAATTAACTGATACGTAATCACTTATAATACAAATTAAAAACCATGGCAAAATATTATTGCAAGATGCACATGCCTGGCAATCACATTGATCCAATGTTGTTTTATTATTGATCTAACGTCTACAATGTTTACCCGGCATTTAAAAAACATTCAGTCAACACCTCAAATTTTACAATAAGTAGAAAAGTGACAGGCAGCTCACTAATACACAACGCTATACATATTTTTGGGCATTGCCAATTTCTAGGATGTTGCTTAATGTTGAATATTTGTGAATCAGTTGATTAATATGTGCATGTTCTGCACCCTAGGTAATAGATGCATCACTGGAGACTATCTGAACATGCAAGGTGAGGTGGTGAATGACTCTCATGCCGAAGTGATAGCCAGACGCAGCTTTCTCAGGTTTGTCGCAATAACTGTCTATCCCCTGTCCTGTCAGGCAAGTATTTTGTCATGACGAGAGTTGTCTGACATATGGCTGTCCCTAGGTCTGTCTGTCCTTCAATCTGTCCACAATTCACGGAAAATGTTTTTTCCCCTAGAGTCTTGAGTAAATTTCATTCATATGTGTACGGTAGGCCTACACAATGTTCACCAGGTAATGGTGTATATATAGGGTGTTCATAGTAGTTATAAGTGACACTTTGCTTTAACCCTTTCACCACTGAGGCCCGTTTTTATGTGCTGAATGCCATAGCATTCAGCACATAAAAACGGGCTTCAGTGGTGAAAGGGTTAAATGCTATTTCTCTCAAGCTAACTATAAATATGACCAAAAAATATGACAGGTGGCGCCACCCGGAGAACACTCTAAATACACCCCCACCTGGTGAACATTGTGTACAGGTTTGAATTAAATCTACTCGAGGAGAAATAGCGTTTTCCGTAAAAATGCAACTGGCAGCCCTGTCCCATAACTGATAGGTGGCACACCTGGTGCTCCCGGTGGTGCCACCTGTCACAGCTATGGCTACAGTCTACAGGGTTGCCACATGCATTTTCACAGAAAGCACTATTTCTATTGAGTGAATTTCATTTAAATTGCAAACAATGTTTACGAGTGGGGATGTAGCCTATGTAAAGTGTGCTCCATGGCCTTTCAGTGTCAACTCAACTGTCATACATATGTCAATGACATTGACAATCAATTTCATAATTCACAGACATTTCAGATTTTTCATCTGCAGACAGCAGTGAAACTAGATACCAGCCGTCACTACTATGGCTGGCGAACCCCAGTTAACGCTCACAAAACTAATTTCTCTTATTTTCACTATTAAGTGTCCAAGTTGGGAGGGCAATGGCAGGTCGCCCTCAAAACGCAGTCGTGGTCGGTAATTTTGTAGCCAGAAATTTATTTTTAACCTGGCATAATGCCCACATAAATAGTTTTGAAATGGAGTGGGAGCTCAACCAAGGTTTTATAGCCTAGACTAGACAATACTGAATGATAGTCAGCTCCAGTTTACAAAAATACTATAGATTTCCGGGCCTTGATTAGGCTACTTCCCATGCTGATCATAATGGTCAATCTAATTCACAGATTTTGATGCTCCATATTCTTAATGCAGCGCCATCTGGTGAATATTATTATATATTTCATTATTACTTCACTTGAAAATGACCTCTGACTCAGAGTTGTTTTCAATTTTTCCTCCCTCTATTTTCCTATGACCGGCCACTTTTGACCAGCATTTAAACACTGACACTTTCATTGTAGTTTTCATACCAATTTCCTTTTAAGTGCTATAAAGCATATGACATTGTTTTTAATCAGTTTTAGTGACAGGCTAAATTGGGAGTTATTGGGAATGCAATGAATGTTTAACATCTACATTTGAAAATGTTTAGTCTCAAATTAAACAAATACAAGTATTTTTCACCCACTTGAAGTTGTGGGCAGTGGTAGGTAAATTTTAAATGAAATTAAGGTGAAGGACAATTTTAATACTTAAAGATAAAGGTTAAAGATATATAATTCAGACTCATTACACGTATTTGGGTATTATGTTCTCTTGAAAATTCATTTAATTAATGAAGTGTGTTGTTATTTCAACTGTTTGTATGTTTTGAAAATTATGTAGATATCACATCATGGTGTTTTTTTTATTTTTCAGATTTTTATACATAGAACTGCAACATCACTCCACACGTGACCCTCGTGGCTTGTTAGAGACATGTCCTATTACCAGCAAATTGAGAATAAAGCCACAGTACAAGTTTCATCTCTATATTTCCACTGCACCCTGTGGTGACGGAGCTCTGTTCACACCAAGGTCAGACATTTGAACTCTAAAGCGCTGAATTATAAAACAAGAAATAAAAATAAGACAGAGACCAAAGGTGTTTTTTATTCAGTGTGCCTCTGAGCTCAGATCACCAAGGATTAGGCGCTATAGAAGTTTATTATTATTATTATTATTATTTTGAAGTGATCATAAATGTTTTCGTTAGCTCTTTCTGCTTCATTTGAATACCTATGTTATTGTCCATGGCCATTATTAATATTTTACTCTTTCAGTCGATCCTCACACTGAAAGGGTTAAACTTTGTCACTTTTTTCACACATACCAAGACTACATAGCTGATGTCATTACTAGTTTCCTGTAAAAATAAAAAAAATTAATGCTGTGTGATTCATTATTTTTATTGACAGATTTTTTTAAGTTAAACATGTGGTATCTGCTTTTTCTTAGTACAACTTGATACATTATTATTATTATTATTATTAAAAAAAAGAATAACAATGGTAGTTGAATGAGCAAGTTAAAAGTACTAAATTAATATATCATCCGTATCTTCGATCATTTTTACATTATAATGTATCAAATTGTTCACGAAACAGATTTCTGGACTCTGATGTGTGTGTCAAAAATGGCTTCAACTGACATCTTGTCAAAACGGCAACACGCATAGATTCAGTTTTCTGTCATCACAATAGCCTATAGACTATATATTTGTCATAAACTTTGAATGTTTGGGGCACCTTTTATTGGAGATGTGGTTATAATTAGACGTTTTAGAGTAGTTACCATCACTGTGCCTAAATGAAATGTTCACAAATATGTGCTCTAAATTTCAACGAGGGGTTTGCATTAAATTAAAAAATCATTTTATAAATCATATCCTCGATTGTGATGAAATATTATATATTTTGATTTGTGTAATATATCAGTGTTTCAAGATTTAGCACATATTTCACTTTTACCCCTTACAACACTGATGTCGACTACACTAGACAGTCTGTTTTTATTAGCACCTGTATAGCCAGTTGTTAAAAATTTAATATGCTTTCAATCTTGAAACACTGATATATTTTAAGACTTAAATTTGACAAATAATACAAATTTTCAGTCAATTGAAGTTGTGGATCGCGGTAGCGAGACACAACTTCAAGTGGCTGAAAATTTAAATTTCTGAGCTCAGTGCTCTAAGGGTTAACCCTTACAGTGCTAGTCACATCTACGGCCATTTTTAGCCTGGACATTTGTTGCTACCAAGAAAATTGGACAAAATGGGCATTTAATTTTTTTTGATTGACATACAGTAAAACCTGCTATGAGCAGCCACCCTTGTGACATTGGGAAAATTGCCTTTTAACCCTTTCCATCCTGAATTTACCATTGTCATCTTCATCCACCACGAGCCGCGAGTTGCTGTCGCAATTCCCGACTTGTAGTGGAAAAAAATGTGGGTGACAAGTGATAAAAAATATATCTTTATTGTTAAAACAGTTCAATGTAAATTTCCGCTCTAAAACCCCTAGGTTTTAAGAAATGAAGTTATTTTTCTGAGATGCAAAATGATGCTTTGATGCATCGTGAGGGCTTAGAGGGTTAAGGCAGGTGGCTGCTCATAGGAGGTTCATTTGTATATAAAATGTCATTTTGGTGAATTATCAAATGGCCTCACATAGCAGGTTGGCTGCTCATAAGAGTGGCCGCTCATGGCAGGTTATACTGTATGTTTTGATGCAAACTGTACATATCTAAGTCATTTTTACCCACTTGAGGTTGTGGGTCGCTATAGCTAGACGCAACTTCAAGTGGTTGAAAATTTAATTGCTCCAGGTTTTACAACTGGTGACACTTGTAGTGATAGACACTCAGGGCGGCTATTATCGTCGACATTAGTGCTCTAGATGTTATATGGCTGTAATCATGGGTTTCTCTTTGCTGTTTAGATTGACAGAGAATGTAGCTGTTGAAGATGACAGCGTTCATCATCCAGTACTGACGTCTAAAGTGCAGGGATTACTCAGGACTAAGATAGAAGGAGGTGAATAATTAACTTTCACCTCTGTAGAGACTGTCCATTAAGGGGTGTTTTTAGGGTATTTAACCCTTGTCCTGCTGTATTGCTTCAATCGTATTTTTCGTCATTTGAAGCTGGAATTGCTAACACAATTTCCAGCTTCAATTGACGAAAAAATAGACATGTCTAAAATTAAATTATTGGATCAACTAAGCATCTACTGAAAACTATTTTATCAAAATTAAGTGATATATTTATTGATCTAAAACATCCTTAACCCCGTATATATCCGGGCATAGCAGGACAAGGGTTAACCTTTAAAGTGCTGACATATTTTTATAGAAACCATGGATACCAAAAGTTTTTTTTAATTTATAATCATCCTAAATGTCTTAGTCAGCTCTTTCTGCTTCATTTGAATACCTATGTTATGGATTTTACCTCTTTCAATGCGGGGATCGACTTTAGACGTTAGCATCGTCGTTCGTCAGATTCTGACGTCTTGAAGTTGATCCCCTCAGTGTAATGCTAGTTCACTAGTGATTGATTTTTTTAAAAGAATTCAGGTGCTGGTCAAGGCCATTTCAGCCTTTTTATTTGTCGATCAAATGAATTTTTTTGTAGAAACCCACATTTGCGAAATTCTACATACATGTATTTGAGTAATTTCCACCATGTAAAGTTGCAGGGCGTGGTAGCGAGACAAAATTTCAAGCACTGGTTTAAAATTTAAATTTTGCAACTGCATTGCTTTAAAGAAATAAAACCAATAAATTGTTGCTGGCTATGTGAATTGAGATTTCTATTGCTTGAAAAATGTTAGGTCGATGTAATTTTTATCCAAACTGCACATTTAATTGAAATTTGATCTAATTTAAGGTCTGAATATGCATTGTATGCATGTACCAGATATCGCAGAATTTTTTGGGGGGATATTTTTCCAGTATATTTTACATTATGGTCTGCAATTAATACAAAATTTAGTACAGTAATTGCACTTCAATTTGTATACATGAAGTCGAGCCAGATTTAAATGATTTTTGAAAGCAAAAAAAAAAAAAAATCTATCTATGTTATTATAACACTTCCATAAAAATGTGTGTTCTAAAACCACTAGGTTTAGTAAATTAAGTCATGTTTCGAGATGCAAAATGATGCTTTGATGCATCGTGAGGGCTTGAACTTTTAAAACAATGCAAATCCAATTTTATCGATGATTCATTGTCAGGTAAAAGTAGCAGATTGGGTGCTTTTCAGAAGTGATCTTTTATACATTGACTCATCCTAATATTGTAAAGTACAATGATCAACAATATGAAACACTATTTTTATTCACAGCAATGTAATGCATCTCTGCAGCTTTTTATTCGCTGGGTACTTTGTAATTTTGAGTAATGTAGCCCTCATAGTTCTAGGTCAGTATTTTAACCCTAGTACTGCTGAACTGTTTGTGTGTATTGTTCATTCATTTGAACCTGGAATTGCTAACACAATTTCTAGCTTCAAATGAATGAAAAATAATATTATTTATGAAAAAAGCATGTCCCAAATTTAATTATTTGACTAACTGAGCATGTACCAAAAGATATGTTACAGATTTTATTGGTATTTTTTTTAGACTGAAATTTGTTTGAAACTGTACGGTTCCCACAGCTGAAGGGTTAATTAGGTACTTTGACTGGGATCTTAATCCCTTTTATCGGTCAAGACACCAATCAGAATGTTGCTTAACCGTTGCACTGCTAAGACGTATATATATATATACGTTCTCAAGCAAAATTCAGAGTGGATAAAATACCACTGAAACTTGTAACATATCTTGTGGTAGATGCTCAGTTAATCAGATTTAATCAATTTGGGAGTAGTATTTTTCATTCATTTGAAGCTGGAAATTGCGTTAGCAAGTCCAGCTTCAAATGAATGAAAAATACTCTTAACCCTTACAGCATGGGGATTGACTTTAGTCGTCAGAATCTGACATCTGCTACGTCAGATTCTGTAAAAATTGAAATATTTATGATGGCCGTAGACGCATAACATAGGTATTCAAATGAATCAGAAAGAGCTAACTAAGACATTTAGGATGATTTCAAATTGATTAAAACTCTTTGGTCTCCATAATTTATACAAAATTAATTCAGCGCTTTGAGGGTTAGGATGTCTATGTGTTGTGTTCAGGTGAAGGTACCATACCTATCGACGCGGACAGTCCAGGGCAGACATTTGACGGGATCGTGAGAGGAGAGAGGTTACGTACCATGTCCTGCAGTGACAAAGTATGTCGCTGGAATCTGCTGGGGCTGCAGGGAGCACTACTGTCTCATTTCCTGGCTCCTATCTACCTCTCCTCCTTAACACTTGGTACGTTTACAAATAGAATTAGTAAGGGAAAATGTTATTTGTGGTTCCAAGAAGCAATAGGATAGTAGTAAATTGTACTAACTTTGGAGCATTGTTTTTGAAACTTATAACGACTTGCTATGGCCTTGATCACAAACTGATTACCACCCATCTACGACAAGATCATTCCGCCGATGTCTGAGCCATCTCACCGCCAGAACACCAGTATGTGATCAGGGCTTGTTGTCGCAAGTCGAAACGTCGTATGTTTCAATAACAATGTTCCTAAGTAAGTGCAATTTACCACTATTTTAATTACGGTAATAAGGGTTTATTGCAAATTATAGGCCTACATATGTAGGTAATTTTTACCCACTCATGCAGGGTTTGTACTGGTCCTGGAAATCCTGGAAAGTCTTTGAATTTGAAAAATAAAAATCCAGGCCTTGAAAGTCCTGGAATTTTGTTAAAAGTGCTTGAATGTCCCGGAATTTTAAATAGTGAGAAAAGAGATTGCAAAAATAGTATTTGCTAGAGTTTAAAAATTAAGTTACCCTTTTTAGACCAAGTTGAAATAGA
This sequence comes from Flabesymbios commensalis, assembly GCA_964017125.1. Classification (NCBI taxonomy): domain Eukaryota; kingdom Metazoa; phylum Annelida; class Polychaeta; order Terebellida; family Flabelligeridae; genus Flabesymbios; species Flabesymbios commensalis. The sequence goes on along the minus strand of OZ024914.1, from coordinate 55,808,573 downwards.
TCTACCTGTCCGATTTTATTATCAATTTTAAAAGATATGTAAAATGTATATTCAAGTTTTTTGGGGAAATAATTGTACGAGTTATTGTGTACACGTAAGTCCTTTAAAAATCTGATTAGGTCCTGGAAAAGTCTTGGAATTCTGTTTCTTCATGGGAGTTTGAACCCTGTCATGGTTCACACGGCCCCTGGAAAACTTCGGAAATTTAATTCCACCCCTGGAAAACGTGTCTGCTGGGTTATAGTTAAATCCAATACGAGCAGTGTTAGTATTTTAGAACACTTTAGAAGGCACTATACCAGGACCACGTTATCTCCTTAACCCTTAGAGCACTGAGAAATTCAATTTAAATTTTCAGCCACTTGAAGTTGTGTCCCGCTACCGCAATTCAGAATTTCAAGTGACTGAAAATTTGTGCTATTTGTGAAATTTAGGTCCCAACATATATCAGTGTTTCAAGATTGGAAGCATATTTATTTTTTAACAATGGGTTATAGGTGCTAACAAAAACACAGAATGACCAGGCCTACTGTAGTCGACATCAGTGTTCTAAGGGTTAAGATTAAGATGACATATTTAATACTAAATGAATATAATTGTGTACTTTTCGCATCATTGCCTGATCTGTCTATTCTAGGTTATCTGTATGACCATGGCCATCTGTCTCGCGCCGTGTGCTGTCGTCTGGACTGTGATAAAGGATCTCTGGCGTCACAGCTTCCTGTTGGATACAGAATAAATCACCCGCGCCTGGGATCTGTCACGTATGGCGCCGGGCAGCGAGAGACCCAAAAAACACGAGAGTTCAGCGTCAACTGGTGCCTGGGTGACCGGCAGCCTGAAGTAACTGATGGCTGTAAAGGCAGACTGCTAGAAAGGTAACGCGAATATAAAGCCTAAAACACACCACCGCAAGTGCAAAAATGATCAAACACACTAATTTATTTTTGCCAAAACACGCAAAGGCGAAAGTTCGCGTTGTCTTCCGTTGGTGTGTTTTGACAATGATAAAATAGGGTGTTTGATCATTTGCACGTTTGCGTTAATGGTGTGCTTAAGACTAGGTAATACTCAATTATGGATAGACGATGTAAAACACAACTTGTAGCGTCCGAGATTACATATTGTATTTCCTTCTTGTAGCGAAGATACTAATTTGTCATCTAACCTTGCAAAGCCAAAAGGCAGTTTCTGTTTACTTGACAAGTAAGCAGATACAGTCTTTTGACTTTTGAAAAGACAATTTCAGTTTACAATAGTGAAAAAAATACTTGAATAATTCTGGCATTCAACTCTAAGTAAAAGTTTATGTTTTTATTTGCAATAGTTCCAAGATTGGTGTTTCCCGCGTTTCCAAGAGCAGTCTGTACAGAGATTTCCAGGGGTTGTGTGGCCATTTTGGTAAAAAGGACCTGCACGCTACCACATATCATGCTGCTAAACAGAAAGCTAAGGAGTACCAGCAGGCTAAATCTGCCATGATTAACATGTTCAACACAGCAGGATTTGGACGCTGGATGAGCAAACCTCCTGAACAAGAACAGTTTTAGCTCAAGTGCTAAGTGTGCCGCCCCATCATATGTAGTAGACGACCAAAACACAAGTGTTTCTTTGAGAACATTGATCATGTAAAAACAGACGAGTACAGCTCATTATAGCCTAGTCAGACTGCTTTTTGTTGATGCTTTCCTTATGTAGATATTTACAGATGTTTTTAACTGCATATTATCGTTACCTTTGGTATTAAAGGGTTGAATCTGCCACTTCAGTAAGTGGCACACTTAACCCTTTAATATCAAGGTGTCGCTATGATTGTTATTAGCAGATTTTATTTTGCCATATATTTAACCCAAGTGTTATTTCAAGTTGTATTTCAACTCAATGATAACAGTAAACGCAGAATGCATTTATGTAGTATTTCTTTCTCAATATAGTATTTTTTTCGCGTTACTGGAAAGCACATTCAATTTCACATAAATATTATAACTAAACCTTCTTATTTTCAACATTTTATTTCCGTGAAAACAAAGTTAACATGGCACATCAGATACACTACATGATGATGGTGTACATGGCACATCAGATACACTACATGATGATGGTGTACATGACACATCAGATACACTACATGATGATGGTGTACATGGCACATCAGATACACTACATGATGATGGTGTACATGACACATCAGATACACTACATGATGATGGTGTACATGCCGATATTTTAAAATGCCACTATAAACAAAAGGCACTTCTGCTGCTACCCTGCACATACGAGACTTCTAGCCAATGCTGATCCGACGCTGGTTCACCACCCTCGACGCCGGTGAAGAGCCTATTTAGGGATGGGGCTACATCAGGCATGAGGTGTCAAGTCAGGGTCAGGTATGAGCAGGTTGTGGTGCGCAGTGGTTGGGGAGGGGATGGGTGCCAACGGGAAGTACTGTAAGTCTAGCAGTGGTGAATGATTAGCATCTAGATTTTTTGTCAACCTGGATTTGTAACTGAAACAACAAATTACCTAAAATAAAACAAAAGAACCAGACCAATAATACCACTCAAGGATGTTAGGCACTATTTAAAATACGCTGGAAAGATAACATCATTGACAAAATATTGCCAGGACTACAGATACGACACTGTTGAAGGCAAGATAATGAATACTTCGCCTACTCGAAGCAACATCGACCCATATGTCACGTGCACTCCTGGAAGTAAAATAACCATGAAAAACTACGCCTCCACCAATCCAGCACGAGACATTCAACCACTGACCCCGGAGTAGCGTGCGCGTCCTCAGAACGCCAGGACTCGAATTTCGAATCCTGTGTCTGGAGGGCAGTGCCATCTCGCCATCATCTGAAGGCTCTCCTGGCCCTGTTTAGCCTATATATATGTGCACAAAGGTGGCCTGAAACTCCATTCATTTCATTTAATTTTTATTACAGAATAGCTTCTTCAAGGGTAAAATCATTCACGCCACAAATGTGTTTTTCCATTGAAGAGGATAATATTCTTGTATATCGCAGTGGAAATTTGTCGCAAGGTGTCCCGATCTGTATGTGATGAATGTAAAACGAATTTGATAAGTCATTTTGACGCCAACAATAAATTGCATACATTTCTGTCTAAGAAGCAATATTTGAATATTTAGGATGGGTAGCTTTTTGTTCCACTTTAAAACGCAATAGGTTTAATTGGTTCAATTGGAAGAATTTTCCGAAATATACCTGAGCAGATTCCACCACATTATGAGTCATAAAAGACCTCAAATTATGACGTTCATCAAAGACAAACTCACTGAATCACATGGAAGTTGTGAATGTTTCACGTTAATATTGTATATTTATGTCATCATTCTGCGGGGGCCCTGGTGCAGTTGTTAAAGCTGCCTGCTTGGAAAGTCGGAGATCGCGGATTCGAACCCCACTCTGGCCTTCAAGTTTCAAAGAAACAAAACACATTACCAGTAAAGGAAGGAGAAATTGAAAATTAATAAAATTCAACCATGATTATTGTTACACTCCGTAGCAGTGTGTCTGCCTACACACTGCTACGCCGTGTGCTGATTCATGCCGACTGCAGGTGGCCTTCCACGACCCCTCCCACCACCCTCCCCCTGTATGAAATGATTACTTGTTTCATTCAAACGAAACTGCAGCTCGGGCATGATTTTCAGCGTAACGCGACAGTGTTTAAATGGGGACAGTGTAGATTATTGTGTCATGACAAACTCGTGTTTTGTATATATCAAGATATCAGTAGGACCTTTAATGTTAACGCTCCAGTCCTCAGCGTTATAATGTTAGCGCTCCAGTCGCAGTGGTCCGAATGAGAAGGCTTACATATAATAATTTTATAATATTGCTCATGTGTTCTAAATAGATGGTGCAAAAATAATAAAAGTTTGATTAAAATCGAGAAGACACGTCTGTCAATTTATGTTTGTTACCTATGTTTTGCCCCGTTGCCGATCTCTCTTGTCGTCGCTGTGCTTGACAACATACCGTCACCCCCCCCCCCCTCCTTTTCTGTAGACACATATATGTGTGTAGGCCTACTTCTTGTTCACAGCTCTTCTGTTATTTAAATGACGTCAAGACGACATTTTAATCTCTACAAATTTATCCTAATATAAGATGACTTATCTGCCAGATTACCAGTTATTTTCGTTCCAAAACTAAGTATTACAAATATATTGTCATAACTGTCAAACCCGGAAAAAAACATAATATTTTATTTGGAAGGTAAAGTGGTGGAATGATCATTTGTTTTATATGATGATACACATGCAGTTCTAACTCCCGTTAAAAGGTGGCACCACTGCATAAGGTATTGCATTTGTATGGTGAAATCCGTACGTCGACCATCTTATTGTAGGCCTACATAATCTTTGCTATAACATCATTTTGAGTATGGTCTATGAGTTGCCAATACATACAACTTATAATAGAGTAATATATAAATTCGTTAAAGCAAGACCATAGGTTTTATCTTAGTTTTTTTCAATTTCCAAATAATGCACATAATTAATACTACATACCGGTACTCATCTGTTTAAAAAACACAGCATTGTCATCAATAGAATCATTTCTAGTACACGGAGTTGCTTCTTGTTTTTAAAGCGTCCCTATACAAATCGGTATTTTACTATTTTTTTATCATTGTAAAACATGATGGATTAAGTAAAACCTTTTCTCAATATTTATTTTTGAAAATAGATTCAATAACTTCCATAGTTTTTATGGTTTCCATGGGTTTAGTAACAGCTTCGCAGCTTGAATGATACACCCGAAGTCCGGCGCTTATTCTGGGACATCGATAACAGAGATACTATATGTTGAAATAGTGAAGGTTTTTATTATCTGTATACGACCAATATTAGAGTTGGGTCTCTTTCTTTCCACTGATAAATTGTTTGCCTAATTATATACATTTTACTCTAAAAATTGAATGCATCACATTCTTTGTCGTCATAACTAAATTTTGATTGAGTTCACATTTGACCATTCTGTGACCAGATCGGCAAATTTTCTCGTTCACGCGATTCACTCAACAATTTTGTATGTATGCTCTGTAGCTCAAAATTTATACAATATATGCGTCTATCTATTTCGCCAATAGATCGGATGACTTCGAAAACGGGCGTGCATCAGGCAAAAACTAGGTCTCTGTGGCAAAAATGGCCAATTATCGGCAATTATTTTTTTAAGATGCATATTATCTGGAAAACCGTGCCATATAGCTAATACACCATTACTATATGTGCAAAGCCCGCCACTTCAAGACTTTTCCACCAGCTACATATCAAAAAATCAACTTCTCACTAGATCTCTTTTTGCAACTTTATTTTAAAATATGATTTTTTCTTGTCCTAAAAAATGAGATACCAAGTATAAAACAGCAATTTTAATCATTTTTTAAATGAACAATGAAAAGCAACAAAAAACACAAACAGAATACCTTACAATTTTTTATAGTTTGAACATTTCCCAAAATATCTTATATGTATTGGGCACACTTGTGCAAATACTATGCAAAATAAAGACATGCACAATTTAAGATAATAATGTAATTTCAATGTTTTTAAGTGTCAATGGTCTTGATACATTGCAGTATACGAGATATAAAAAAAATTAAAAATAGTAGTGTATTTTTATTTTAGTTTTTCTTGATAAGAACAGAAGTGTGTACATGTTCAATGCCCATTCAATATTGTTTAAAATAAACCTAGGCAATACACTAAATTGTGTGCGTCATTGTCAACAGACTTATTGTATCTACTATTTCACTATACTTCACCAGGAACAAAAATCATTATCAGAATTAAAAGTAACGTATTCTGTATTTGTGTGTATAATGGACGTTATTACACACTGCCACATTGAATAATCGAGGTGTTTTTTGTCTAAGCACATTTTGGATTATTCCTATAACGATATATACTGAGTGCCTGTTGATTAATATTTCCAATAAAGATGCAAAATACGTTGCCAAAATATGTTACATAACTAACATAATTAATTTTATGATAAAGTAATGATACTAAATGTCACTATGTCCAGTAATAGTAGTTGTACCATACAAAGTGTAAGTGTTTTGTACTTTTTTTACTAAACAGAATGCACTATTACAACATTGTTTACAGAAGAGCAAAGTACGTTACCAAAATACGCTACAAAATGTACCGTATTTTGTGTAACGTATTCTGGATTCTTTTTCTTTTTGCACAATTGTAAAGCTGGGTTCAGTTGCGAGGCTAAATTTTTACTTGGTGCGTGGAGACATACCTAGTGAGTAACTAAAAGGTCATTTGTTGTTAAGTGTGCATGTCACTAATCTTCGATCAGAGTCCATGTGACGTATTCTGTTTTCTTAATAAATAAATAGCGTCTGTTTGTTTCTATTGATTATTGCAAGAGTAGTGCTGTTAGTATCACATAATTTGCTTATGTCTTGTTACATACCTACCTTATATTACATATTTATCACACAGCAAGGAACTTTAGTTGATCTTAGAATTTTTGGCAGATAAGAACAACTATAACTAACTCAAATGTAACGTATTCTGTTATTTTGTGGCGACATGAACATTAAATCAATTTTGCAATATACTACTTTGGGCAATTTTTTTTTAAATACAATCACTACTATATGTTCGTCAAATTCAAACAATTTATCTTCCAAATACTGCACCCACTCATGAACAGTGACCTGACTAAGACAAACATTTAAGCTGGCGACATGCCAAAAATGTCATTTGTATGGCTTTCCAGTGGTCATAAGCACACATTTTCTTGTCTAGGCTATGGATAACTATACATTTTCTGAAAGGTCTATGCATGAATTCAATGATAAAACTGGGTAAACATAAGTGGAGGTCACTACAAACGAGAACACTGCTGGGGTCACATGATTCTTGAAGTCGCGGGCTTTGCCCATATAACAAAATGTGTGGTTTTAGGAAGGGATTAGTCCTAAATGCCCTAAAAATTTCATCTTGATCAAAATAAAATGGCCGACTTGCGGCAATTATTGACTTTAATATGCATGGTATCTAGAAAACCGTGCCGCATAGCTGTACTATTACTATAAAACAAAGTGGGCAGCTTCGAGGAGTGATATATGCCCTGAAAAAAATCAACTCAAAAAAATTATAAATGGCCGACTTGCGGTAAATATTTCCTTAATATGCGTAAAATCTGACAAACTGTGCCAGATATCTCGAACATTACTATTTAACAAAATGTGCGGTTTCACGTTTGACTTTAATATGAGTTATATCTGGAAAACCGTGTCAGATAGCTAGACCATTATTATAAAACAAAATCTGCGGCTTCTATTCATGAAATGAATGCATCCTGAAAAATTTGAAATGGCCCACTTTCAACCAATATTTATTTTTTACATCTGTCAAAAGATGTAAATTACTCTCCCATTATCTGTAACATGACTTATTTGAAATAAATGGTAATTTTAAAAGTTTAAAAAAATGTCGAAGGATATTCGCTTTGAAACGATGATTAGGGGCTGAGGTCGCCTTGTATTTTTTGTCGTTGCTATATACAGTAGGCCTATATTTATATTGTACCGGTACATCAATGGCTTATATCAACAAACACTCGGGTTATCTGTTTATTTTTTTAACTAGTCAATATTAGAGAGTACGCTACAATTTGTATTGATAAAAAGATATAATTTAGTCTCATTGGAATAAACCCTTATAACGTTAATCACGACTACAGTCGTTTTTAACACCTTTAATCTGCTTTACTAGAAGGTTGAATAAAATTTATTGGGAATTAAATGTGTGTTTAAACGTCAAGATTTGCAAATGTTTGGTCTCAAATTAAACAAATATGAGTAATTTTCACCTCTGAAAAAGCACCGCATCCTTACACAAATACATAAATGTATGAGACGTGTAATGCAACACTCTAATTAGTTGATTATTGCCCGGGGGATAAAGCGGTCGTATATAGTTAATGACATTCCGTTATATGTCGTGAAGCAAATTTATATAATAATACACTGCCGCGCAAAGCCAAAAGGCAGTAACTGCTTACTTTTTAAGTAGGTCTAAACAGTTACTGGTTTTTGGCTTCGCACAGAGAAAGATGGATAATACATTATACATTGACTGATACAATTAACCCTTAACACACTGATGTCGACTACAGTAGACATTCTGCGTTTTTATTGACACTTGTATAACCAATTGTTAAAAGTAAAATGTGCTTTCAATTTTGAAACACCGATATATGTTGGGACGTGAATTTCACAAATAACACAAATTTTCAGTCACTTGAAGTTGTGGATCGCGGTAGCGAGACACAACTTCAAGTGACTGAAAATTTAAATTGAATAGGTCAAGGGTTAACCATTGGTGCGCTAACTGTTCATATCAAATCGTTTGTCTACATGAACTATATGAACAGTCCCAGATCTTTGACAAATTTAACAGAAGTGTTGTTATTCGAAAACCTGTTTTGAAAGTGGGCCTGGAATTTTTGTATATTTAAAACGAATTAATCAGAATTGAGGGGTCGCTGAGTATCAAGGTGTGCGTGTTCCTACTTGGCTCTCTCGCTGAATCTTAAATTTCTTCTCATCAATTTGCTGTGAAGTTCATTAGACGTGCGATGTAATTAGGTCCTATCCGAATACAGTGGATAAATGAGGACTTAGAATTTGTTAGATATTAACAAAGCTAATCATTATTTGGCAACCTCGTGACCTCGACCACTGGGATGTATCTGGCTGAACTATCTGACTTGTGTATATCATCATTATCGATAATAGTATAGCTCTTATTTCTTGACCACCTGAAAAGAGAATAGCATGTGTTGTCGCCAGATATTATGTCTTCCGCTCTTATTTATTGGTAAGTAGTTTATTATAGGCCTAATGTATTATCAACATCACCTGAATCTGATTGAATGTCGCTGATTATCATCATGGCTTGCATTTTACTCTTGTCGCCTTGATCATATATATGCTCACTGTGGATCTCGTAATATAACTGGTATAGTATAGGAGATTTTGTTATTTAATGTTAATTATCATTAAACAGCTAGGTTAAATGTAATAGTTTTGACTACAAGTATTGTAGTCTAGTAGAAATTGGGGGATAAGATCTCTAAAAAAAGCCGAAGGCAATTTGGGGTAAAAGTGTTTTGAAGTATTAGTAAATAGTAGTAAATTATTGCTTTACGTCACTTTTCGGCACAATTTAAGTGACATTGTAATACGATTAAAAACGTTGTAGTCAATTGATGAGATGAATGATGTACATATGATGATGTGAGGGTGGGGGTGATAGGGCATTATGGGCTATTGAGCGTTTTCCTTTGCTCGCCCAATAAGGGGTTCTGGGCATGTCTAGGGGATCTACCCCCAGACGACCGGACACTTGGGTTTCGCTGTGCAATTTAATGCTGAAACTTCGTGGCATTTCGCGCAGCTCCGCCATCCTCGGGTTGGATAGTCCCCAGAGTAACAATAGGAAGAGTAACTCCATTCATCCACTGTGGGAGACCTAATGCCAAACACTATTGCCGGTTATTTAAGGCTACCACAGCTTACACCAGCGCATGCACTGATGAGAGATGCTTTGCATTGCATTCTCCAGCGGGGAGATGTGTTTTCGCTCCCCTTCTCTGGTTAATGTAGGCCTAAGCTATTGTTTTGTAATGTTGCTATTTAAATATTAACATACCGGCCTTCTTACCCAGTCATGCTACAATCAACAAAGAAATATGAATATAGGATAGCGTAGTATTAACGTTAGTTTAGCGGTGTACCGGCGACTTTAGATGGCTATTTAACTAACGCAATTTCCAGCTTCAATGAAAAATATATCTTTTTTTTTTGAAAATATGTACATCTTCTAAATTGGAATATTTCACTAACTGAGCATCTACCACAACCTTATCCATTTCAGTGACATGCTATTGGTTTTAAAGATGCAGTCGACTACCGAATCGGCATGCGTAGGACGATGTATATAAATAGCCACGACAAGGGATTCTCCCATAACATAGTAAAGATATAAATAAACATCTAGTCACATGTAGGCCTACAGTATAGACTACAGGTTGACGGCATTCAGCTCAGTATACTAACCTAATTACAAGACTATGGATACTACACCATCGAGACATTGACGTGGGGGTCAGCTGTTTCTAGCTCCCCAGGGTAACATTACAGTTTGTGTCTCAACCCAAGGCCCATTAGAGAGCATTGGTGAATTATTTACTCATATATGTCGCTCAAGTATATGAACTTTCAATGATTTGGGAGTTGCTCTTAATGCGGCATTGGGAATGAAATGGATATAGTATTTTTATCTTGGCTAATATGCGTGTGGTGTGATATGTCATTGCGAACATCCACGGGCCACTATTGCATTCTGGGGACCCCATGTCCAGCGTATGTTGACATTTGACTATATCTTTAAAAATTGCCTGAAACTGTATATACCAGGACAAGGGTTTTAAATGCCCCAGGGGGCTACATCAAATGGAAGCGTGAAGCGTTGTTATTTTGATGGATGGATCTTAATTCAGTTTAGTTCCATGCAAAAAATGCCTAGGCCTATACTCTTGTTTTGTTTTCAGTTGGTGGAGTTGTGTACGGCTTTGGAGGGGGATACCACGTATCGAGTTATCACGGTGGTGTACACAGATTGAGTTTACTACTTACACAGCTCAGTACAGTGTGTACAAATCGCGGTGGCACCTGCAGAAATGGCGGATTCTGTTTGGCAGGAAAACCAGCTTTCTATTGTAACTCCACGGCAACGTGCTGCCTCCTACACGGGGGGCGCCTGGCGTCAGGCCTACACCATAGCTATAGCTACCCCTTCAGTGTGCTGAGTCATTATGGGAGAGCGTATCACAAACCCTTCTATAAGAGGCCTAAACGGAAATACAGACGCAGACAGCGAAAACGACTGAGACCCATCAGCTTCAAAGGCTTCATTGGTCCTCTGAATAAATAAAGATACTTGGCCACTTAACAAAGTTCATGAAAAAATATTATCTTGTATTAACATGTTACCCAGTTCCTAGATGCAGCAGTAATAAAAGGTCTATGCGGACGGCTTAACTTGAATTGTTTTTAACCTAACAAACACAAAAATACAATATGGTCACTTCTGGGATAGATAAATCAAAGAGGAGTACACATGTTTTCACTATTTCACACATGATACATGACACCACACTCTTTTGTGGATTAACTGACTAGTATCTGAGTATAGGCCTACATAAGGCTACTTTTCCATACATAAGGTTTTTAAGCCACGTGGGTGGACCCGCGCGGGTACTGTGTGGGTACCCGCGCGGGTCGTCTGTTTCCCTTGGTGCGGTTTTGATATAAATCAGCATGTGACACCCGCGTGGATAATAATAATCTCCTTGGTGGTAGACCAGGTGGTGATGATGGTGGTGATCGTGTTGGTGGTGATAGTGGTGGTGGTTGTGTGGTAGTGATGGTGGTGGTGATGGTGATTGTGTTGGTGGAGTGGTATTGGTGATGGTAGTGGTGATAGCGGTGGTGGCTGTGTTGGTAGTGTGGTAGTGTTGATGGTGGTTTTGTTTGTGGTGTGGTAGTGTTGATGGTGGTGGTGATGATGGTGGTGATGGTGGTGTGGTGGTGATGATGTGGTTGAGTTGGTGGCAGGGGTGATGGTTGTGGTGATGGTGGCTGAGTTGGTGATGCTGGTAGTGGTGGTGGTTGAGTTGGTGATGCTGTCAGTGGTGGTGATGGTGGTGACGGAGGTGGTGTCGTGGTGTCGTTGTAGTGTTGTTGGTGATGATGGTGATGATGATGATGCTGGTGATGATGGTGATGATGATGGTATTGTTGTTGGTGCTGATAGTGGTGGTGATGGTGGTTGTGTTGATGGTGGTGGTGGTAGTGGTGTTAATGATGGTGGTTGTGATAGTGGTGGTGGTGGTGATGATGATGGTAGTGATGATGATGATGGTGATGGTGGTTTTGCAAAACACGTGGCGGTACACGGGAAAGCCCATATATGTGACATCATTTCCTGGAATTTGCCATGCAGTGCGAAAAAATCCAACATTGAAAAAATCCAACAATAAATGGAAGTGATACATGGATTTTAAAAAGGCTCGATAATATGGCTCCCGTGCGGGTGCCCTTTGGTAATGGTTAAACCTTACCAATAGAAACGGGCCCTTAGAGACACAAATCATGTCTATAATTATACAATAGCGTGTGTTTGGAGGTAATTATGTTCTTTTGAGAACCGACTTGTGAGAGTTGATCACGACCAAAGTGATTTGAAAACCGAGCCGAAGGCGAGGTTTTCAAATCACCCTGGGAGTGATCAACTCTCACAAGAAGGTTCTCAAATTAACATAATTGCCGACAAAACACACGCTATTACTATTATTACCATCATACACAATGTCCATGTAGACCTAAGCCTATAATTAACAAAAAGAAAGATGAAACTAGTAGACTAGACCTACCAGTTGGATGGTTATAAATAGGACCATCTGGATGGCCCTACTGAGCTCCATCCCCTTTATGATGTTGATTCTGCGACTGTAGCCTTACAATTATATGAGGTGATGCAGTCAATGACGATAAATAGAACTTTGCCGTAGTCTTGGGCCTAGCCTATGTTAGTCATCGAGCGCTAGTTTAGTCTACCTGCAGGTCACGCGTGTGTGCACGCAGTGTACAGGTGTACGCACTGCTACTGCTGAGTGGCCTGATCAGAGCTCGGCGGCCCACGTGACACCCGTTTATCCCCACCCCAAACACGTGGAACCACCACATATGGACTGATGAAGTAGACATTATTGTAAACAAGATCGCCACCCAACTCTCTCGGAGTCTCAGACGTCAGAGACCAGACGAAGGATCAGTCTCGATACTTACCGAGACCGCTCCACACACAATGTGGAAATCACCTATTCACGCCATAGCACCAGAGTGGTGGTCCAGAAAGCGACGGGTGATTGGAGAAATAGCATCAGAGACCTGCACGCTCTGATGGAACATAAAATACCCAGCCAAGATCCAGTAGACATTAACTTAAGGCTTGACCCGTACCAGTCATCTACGGCCACGAGCTTTGACACTGAAAGTTCTGAGATGGCTGGTACGGGTTATGGAACCATACACGCCAGTGACAATTCCGCAAGGACTCAAACTGACTACCCCGCGGATGAACACCCACAGTACGAGGAGTACAAGTGAACCTGAGTCGCCGAACCACATCGACGCTGCGCCCCCAGACGCCGAAAGGAACAATTTTATAGTTTTTTTTGTTGATAGTTTAAAGACTATATCCGCACGAGTTTTTGTTGATAGTTTAAAGACTATATCCGCACGAGCCAACCGAACTCCGCATTTCATATCACCTACGGACTTTTTTATAGAGTGATAGACCCGCTCGCATCAGAGCGGCACCACCAGTATAAATCAGATGGAGCTCGCCGTCCACAAGCCGACTGTTCATGCAGACTACGACGCCTGGGGGTGTCCGCGACTGCGGAGCGGCGGAGAACCAAGACTCCGCCTCTCCGCGGCCGCGGACGGCCTCATCGCGCCTTGCCCATAATGTTTTTTCCAAAATAATATTTTTTTTTTTAAATGATGATGATTATAGTAGTCATATAACTGAAATATGTCATATATAAACACACTGACTCAAATCTAAACCCAAAAAGGGTTGTTTTGAAATACTATGTTTATTCAAGAATATTTGCTGACCCACTCATGCCTGCCATAATAAAGCATTTTGTTATAAACTGTGATACATTCCAGCTAATCACCGCGGCCCCATCCGCCGCCGGCGCGGCGGAGTGTGCGGATTGAATATGTCTTCAATCCAAGCACCCCGCGGCGTGGGCGGTGGTTGGGACTGTGGTGTGTTCAAGGCTTCCTCCGCCCGTCGCGGAATTCATTGTATTTCTGACGGATTCTGTTTTTTCCGCACGACTCCGCACCTCCGCCTAACAGGCTCTGTATAAATATAAAGAATGGTTCTATATTAGTAAACAATAACATCATGATATACTCCATAAATGGATAGGGTTTTTTGAAAAATATTTTGATTCTATAAAATAATAACAAAATTTTAACACATGTATCACTTACCCGATGTGACGTCATACATTTTAACTTCAACTGTTCACTGTCTCTTTGATTCTGTCAAGTTGCCTAGCAACCCCTGTGATGTCATAGTATCTTTAGGCACTATATAAACAAATGTTCCATGCTAACCTCATTACTATCCCTGATGAAGCTGAAATATGCGAAACATGTTGGAATAAAGACCTGAACTAAAAATACAGAATGTATTGTCTTTTTTGTTCATAATATCTACCTGCAGGTCACGCGTGTGTGCACGCAGTGTACAGGTGTACGCACTGCTACTGCTGAGTGGCCTGATCAGAGCTCGGCGGCCCACGTGACACCCGTTTGATACCTGCCTTTAGGCCTAGATCAGAGGTTTCAAATATAATTTGAAACCTCTGATTTTCATTTGATACCCCTATTACGTTATTAGCACATGGCTAAATTAGTGCTATGAGAGCACTACAACCCAGGATGTGGTAATAATTATTGTTTCTTACAATTAAAAATGTAACATGAAATCTATGAAAGCAAAGTTAACCGCTAGGCTACTTTCTAGCATGAGCCTCGGTCACAAAGGTTCCTACGACCATAGATTCGTAGGCCTATGCATCTTTATTTTTTATTTTGTTTTAGCGTTCGTATAGCGTCACATAAGTTCTCAATACCTTACGAAAAGTTACCGTTTAATTTGTATGAAAACCTTAGTGTCGCCTCACAACCACCTTACTCACACTCGGGCGTTGGTACGCTCGCAGTACGACTTTCCACAATAGTAGGCCTATAGCGTGCGTACAAACTCCAAAAGTGGCCCGTAATAATGGTGCGATAATTGACCTCTGTATTAGTAGGCCTATCATGTAAACGTTTGGTCACAATGTCCCGTAGAAACGCCGGAGCAACGATTTCCGGAGCATTTATTGCGGCCTTCTCAAGACAGTCGTAAGAAAAAGGTCATTCTTATCCCGTTCTAAAGCTCGTAGGCAAGTATTGGACATGTCAAAGACCCCCACAAACGCCACAAGAAATTACATCAGCGTAGACTAGACGTATGATCACCTCAGGAGAACTGCCCACGATGATAAGTTGTTCTTACGGAGCTCTTAGAGCATTTGTACGAACGCCATACAAATTTTCAGTTCCTAAAACATTCGTGCGCATCCATGCTCTGCAGCCATTCATGATTGTGCACTACAAGTAAAATCATGATATTTTCAAATGTGTTTCAGGCTTCTCTTATTCATGCGGTGATTACCTTACCAGCGTCGAAGGAATGATGTAACAAATAAAACGATACGTACGATGTTCGCAGATTTGTTTGTGTCAACTCCAATATTGACTCGTCAAGCTGTTCTTATGGTGTTCTTACAACGTTCGTAATATAGTTCCACGGTTTGTTCCTAATGGGCGATCGTATATCATCCCTATCATGGGTGGTTTTCTGAGGCGTTCTTAGATATTCTCCAGACCTCTCTACGATTATAAGAACAGCATATAAAGGGTTTTTACCCCTCGGCCCGTTGGGCCCGAAGGGGTATTGTCGTCCCCTTCGTGCGCCGCCGCCGCCGCACACACTCTTTTGGCTACTACACCAACATGGTGCAACAGATTAAATTCATAATTCATACAAACATTCAACCCCTCCCTGCACTTTTTTTGTCCAAGGTCATAGGTCAAATGTCAAGGTCAAAGATTTAAAAAAAATCTTGTTAACGCGATAACTTGAAAAATAATCATCGGATCTCTCCAATTTTTTACGTGAAGTTACCCATGAGTATGAAGATGACCTGATTCGAATTTCAGCTTTCCAACAATAATCAAAATGGCCGCCACCTGCAGGCGACTAGTTTTTTTTCACATTTTTTTTCAGAATTCCCTCGGAACCTGGTATATATATATATATAGGTTTTCGGGGTCTGCGAATCTATTAGTATTGTCCGTTTTCATGTGAGACTGAAAACGAGGCTGCGGCGGCCAGTTTGGTTTTATCAATTTTAACAAATCGTTCTTATTTTCAATTAATTGCCTTGAAACCTGGCATATATAGAGTCACTGCGTGAGCCGAGGGGTATTTGAGTGCTTGCACGGTATTTTTTATTATAGCTGCCTTGCAAAGCCCGCGAAAATGCGCCTATTTTTTTAATGTTGGTCTGGCGTTCGTATACAGGTCCATAGTCATTGTGACCGGTCATTGTGACCGAGGTTTACTTTTGAGCCTTTTCTGTTGGAATCTCATGTATGCGATTCTGTGTACATTTAGATCAATATAAGCATGTAGTTATTAAATCTATAATTATGTTTCTTCCATGCTTAAGCCTTGTAAGGTTACAATCAGGCACATGAAAATATAAGATGACGATTTCTTGAATAGTAAGATATCATTTGGACGTGTAACCGGTATACCTCATTTTTTGTATAATTATTGACTTATTCAGGGTTAATTTTCACAAAATCGGCAAATTGATATATTTTTTTTCACAATAGATATAATTATGTCTTACCCAGAACTAATGATTAAATATATATTCTGACATTATGTATGTCAGAATATATATACATTATATATGTTGCGATGTTAAATGGGCTTCACAGTCTTGATATTTTATTCAAAATATTAATTAATACAGAATAGTGTTTTAATTTTTTATTTCACTCATCCTATTGCTGAGTTATTACTGATTTAGTTTTGACAATTTGTAAACATTGCTGCCCCACCAAATTAAACAAAACTGCATATCATAGCGGAGTAAGACACACTGTCTGTATAATCAGGACATTAAAAGTACAAAGTGGCAGATAATGCCCCAGTCACACTGTCGCGAACTGATACGGATGTAAATCCGTATTAGATCCCCAGCTGATTCCCCACTGTCGTATTGTTCCGTGCTAGAGTGTGTCAATTCTCCCAAAAAAATTGACGGTACTCAATGGTTCCCCAAGCCGATACAGATGTTTCAAACTGTTTAAAAAATACGTACTGCCAATACCAATGGAGCCCGTTCGTTGTAGTTCCTTACAGTTCGTTGCAGTTTGAATCGGTTCTCAGTTCTTTGCACTTCGTAGGCCTATCGCTTCGCAGCGTAACAGGTTAGTTCGCATTGGAAGAGTTTGGCGATGAGCAAGGAATCAGAAAGAACTGACATAGAACTGACTCGACGCAACACTGTAAATGAAATGAAATGAATCGGGCTTTAGGCCACCTTTGTGCACATATAGGCTAAACTGGGCCAGGAGAACCTCCTGAGGATGGTGAGATGATTGAGATGACACTGTCCTCCAGACACAGGATTCGAAATTCAAGCCCTGGCGGTCTGAGGCCGAGCACGCTACCTCTCGGTTACGGAGGCTCCCCACAATACTGACTTTCACACGTGGATGGAGAAGAAACATTTTTGTTTCTTTCAAACCGCCGAGACCGGGAACCGAACCCCGAACTCTGGCGTGAAAGGCAGCGGTGCTAACCGACGCAACACTGTAAGATATGGTTGTCGCTGCTTGTCGTAGGGCCTGTAGGGCCTACTGAATTGTTGCTATTTACGGCCTAGAGATACGATGCAGTACAATTACCATCACAAACTAGAAAGGATAGCTACGTATTGGAACGTTGCGCAACGATTGAGTCAGACGAGATACAAATAAGGTAGATCCCAATGCGAATAACGGCGATTCACAATGATTAAAGCGAACCAGGACGTTACCAAAACAATGCAGGACGAATGAGGTAGATTCACATAGCGGTGAGTATATATAAACATCACACAAATTGTAACAGAATTTCTAACTGTCGTTTCATACTCATAAATATGTCTCCTATAAACAAAATGGTGCGATGTTATTATTGAGATTGCTCGTGCCTTCTCAAAAGAACTCTATATTATTTATTCCCATTTATTATGGTCTGACATATAGGCCTATATTTTAAAACAATAGCTAACACGTACATCAGCTGTCGCAAATGTGATTATCTGACATTGAGTTCTGCATCGACCCGACAATTTCTAACTCAAGTACAGAACAATTGCGACAGAGATTTTTTATTCAAATAACATCAAATACATTCAATCCCTCACTTATCACGGAAGATTGAAGTCAAAGTATCCCCGTTACAATATACGTCGCTGACTATCCAATATACATGCCCAGGCTATTTATTTGAAGTGATGATAGATACACTTTTGGACACAGTTGTTAGAAAAAGTGTGTATTATAGGCCTATCATACGAATTATTATACCAACAATAACACAATTTGTCCAGTTCTAGATTGAAAAAAATATATAATAAAAAAAACTCCTAATATAATAATTTTGATCTAAGTCGAAAAACATATAGGCTACATACATGATACATATACATGAACATGATAAATAGGCTTATAGATGTATATATATTACAACATTTAGTCTGATGACTAGATGAAAGCCTATAATAACTAAATCGTCGGATATTATGCATACCGTATCTCCGCCCATAAACGTGCATGCACTTATATATGAAGATGCACTTAGTTTTCGAAAACAGGTGCATGCACTTATATTCGAACATTAAAAATATTTTAAGAAAAATACATGCTTTTATATTTGAACATGAAATTACCTTAATAATTAACAAATGATCAATATTTGCACATAAAAATGCGATATTATAATCTTATTTGTTTTGTAACGTCATTTATGGTACGTATAACCTTATTAATACACCATATTAGCATCGTGATGTGCGTAATATAAATATATATCAAGAAAACAACAAAATATTTGCATTAATTATATAAATATAAGTATAGTTGCCAGCCATCATTCCATATAGTACATTTTTGCATCCTCACAGCTATCGTCAACAGTGACGTCCACACCACTGTCTAGGAGGGCTCAAGACGTGATCATTGTTATAAAAACATCAATGAGATTAAATACACGGCAAAATAAAAATAAAACTTTTTGGTGAAGAGATAGAACACGTTGCAGAAGCTAAACTACTTGGGGTCACCATAACAAAAACAATGAACTATGGTCAACATATCGACATTGCCATTGCTAAATCAAACAGAAGAAATAACCTTTTAATATTACTTAGTGGTACAGACTGGGGATGCAACCCGAAAACAATAATGAGGATTTACAAAACATATGTGAGACCAGTATTAGAATACGGAGCGATAGTTATGCTATCCGCGGCCCAAGTTCACTTAGAAAAACTACAAAAAGTACAAAATAAAGCATTACGAATAGCTTTTAGAAAACCGATACACACTCGAATCACAGACCTACATGAAATGGCACGTATTGAACCCATCCGTGAGAGATTACAGACATTATCCAATAAATTCATACACTCGTTAGAAAAACATTCGGAACCATTCAAACTACAAAAAGCGAGATACAACATCTTATTTAGACAAACTAATGGAACACTACAAAGAAAACTATAAGCAAAACAATTGAAACTGCAACAATACTTCAACATCACATTGGATCAACGCTCTACATCAAGTAATGTATTCACAGCGACAGCCTAGGCTGCTAGATGGCCTTAATGTATGGAAACAACAGATAATATTAATCATATATATTGAAGTCATGGGGAATTTGATTCCGAAGTTAAACAACTGAAAGGAAGTTGTTCAACCACGGTTTTTGCCCCAAAATATTTCGGTTGCTAAATTATGAACCATTGCACTATATAGCATAAGGCACAAATAAATTAAATGGTATGAGTCAGTGTACCATAAATTCACTTTTGTACTGTTTAGAAGCCGCAAATCATGCAACTTTGGCATGTCTAGCCGCTTTTAAAAATCGAAATCCAACGTTTTTAATTTTTAAAAATAAGCTACTTTTAGTGGTCACAAGAGGCATCATGTAATAAAAGAAATGTCTCATGCTGACCATTCAAAGAAGCCCAAAATTAAATTAGAATACTATCTTGATACAGCTCAGGAGATAGACCCCAGATAGCTAGTGCCATGCCAGCTCATCACAACCCATTCCGACATATAGATATATAGAAATCACGTTAGCGAAAAATATTATCTTTATCTTATTACCTTTTTTCAAAGTTTTATCGGGCGGGGGCCGTAGGGTAGTGGTTAGCACGGCTGCCTTTCACGCCAAAGTTCGGGGTTCGGTTCCCGGTCTCGGCGGTTTGAAAGAAACAAAAAATGTTTCTTCCCCATCCACGTGTGAAAGTCAGTATTGTGGGGAGCCTCCGTGACCGAGAGGTAGCGTGCTCGGCCTCAGACCGCCAGGATTTGAATTTCGAATCCTAAAGCAAGTCAATAATTATAGCAAAAATGGTCGGCTACATGGAGTTTACTCTACGGATTAACTCTGATTTGTCGTAAAATCACTCTCAGCGGCTGTCGGGCGCTAGGGTTCCCTAACTAACTAACAAACAAAAACGACTTGTCCAGCCACGGAGTCTCTCTCCACTGACATGACGCCTCCACACTCTCCCACCCTTTGTGAACTGCTGTAGCCCATTTGTATATTTTTTTCGCGGATTAGCACTCCACAAGAATCTGTTTAGATGAGTGCAAGGTTTATTTCAATAATTCAGGCGTCGTAACAATAATCGGCTAAATGGGGGCCGGTGCTACGGGGGTGATTCGTATAATGTGATTTAATAGACTAATTTCTTCTTGTCGTTTAAGGTGTCACATTTGGCTACACAATTCCTATTTAGAGGGGTGCACTTAGTCTTCGAAAACAAGTGCATGCACTTTTATTCGAACATAAAACAATTTTAAAACATCCATAAAACATGCGATTTTTACTTATAAGTACATGCACGTTTATGCGCGTGGATACGGTACTGATTTTCAGCATTAATATGTTTTTAAAACATAGGCCCCTATATATCTTTATTTCCTGTTTTTTTCTTCGTTTGCCCTTGCCCTTCATTGTGATAGCCAACTTCGGATGATAGTAATATATAATGTTTATTATAATATAACACAACACTAAAATTGGGTGAAGATGATGTTAATTTGATGGACAAAGAAGACTGGCGATAAGACACGAATGAGCGTGACATATTGTAGCCAACAGCCCATCCCTATTGAATCGCACTGCATGGTCCGTTCCAAGTCGTATTAGTTCATGCTGGTCCGTTCCAGATCGTATAACTTCGCACTGGCCCGAGCTGCATTCCTTGAGTCACATTGGTTAGTATCAGTTCGCAGGTTTATTCGCATTAGATCGTATTGATTTGTAGAACCTTTCGTATTAGTTCGTGTCAACCCGTTCTGGTTTGTAATGGTTTCAGTGTATTATTCTTAGTTCTACTTGGTTCTCGGTCATTCACAATTTGAACCGTATTGATTCTAGTTGATTCTTTGTACAATAAATTATCCACCTCAGGAGCATTTTTATTCCCCATGATTCGCACTAACATCCGTATTGCACATATCGCCGGCATTCTCACTGAATCGCCAGTGGATTCGCGACAGTGTGACTGGGGCATAACGAACAGCATTAAACACGGATGGAATAGGCTACGCTCAACTTATTGCTATATTTGAAGTGATGATAGATACATTTCACAGTAGGCCTAAACAGCTTATTTTGTCATTAAATTTAGGCATATCTATGAGTTATTACTTTGTGTGATGCGGGTGGCAGCCCGCAGTTTACATCGCTGAATGATGGCCTCAGGCCACCATGCCACACAAACCTCTTTACTCATATTTTGTTTGAATGTATACATCCGCGAAGCGAATTTTTTAAAGTACATGTTAAAAATAATTATTTCACTAGTCTGTAGACCCTATAGCCTACTATTTTTATACATAAAACAAGTAACGTACCTATCTAAGAATAAATGCACAAACTTTGTAGCCTGAGCATAGAGTCTATCACATTTACCTAGTACGGAAAGGCTGTAACTATAGTCTATTACATAGGCCAACTACTATGAGCTTACCCTCCATTGACCTGATATTGGTTTAATGTTGGCCTACTGCTCTCTTTGTCGGCCCAATTTCATTCTGAAAAAAAATGCGATGGTGGTTCAACGTTATTCACATTATCATCGGGTGAATAGCTAGGCTGCACATAAGTAGCTACTTAAGTGAATGCCTCAGACCACCATTCTTCATCATATTGTGTAGGCGAAATGTGGGGCCTCAGGCCATCATTCTCTATCATTGTGTAAGTGTGGGGCCTCAGGCCACCATCTTCTTTAATTATGTATGAGTGGGGCATCAGGCCACCATCTTCCATCATTATGTATGAGTGGGGCCTCAAGCCACCAAGCACCTTCTATCAGTATGTATGGGTGGGGCCTCAGGCCACCATCTTCTATCATTGTGTAAGTGTGGGGCCTCAGGCCACCATCCTCTGTCATTATGTATGAGTGGGGCCTCAGGCCACCATCTTCTATTATCGTGTAAGTGTGGGGCCTCAGGCCACCATGCTCTATCATTATGTATGAGTGGGGCCTCAGGCCACCATCTTCTATCATTATCTATGAGTGGTGCCTCAGGCAACCATATCTATCATTATGTATGAGTGGGGCCTCAGGCCACCATAATATATCATTGTGTAAGTGTGGGGCCTCAGGCCACCATCTTCTATCATTATGTATGAGTGGGGCCTCAGGCCACCATCTTTTATCATTATGTATCAGTGGGGCCTCTTGCCGGCCCCGATGGCTCATTCGTATCGACTGGGGCTTGTAACCTGGGGGTACCAGGTTCGAATCCCGGTCGGGACGGATATTTGTCATCGTGGTTGTGCATATACAGTGCTCCAAACTGTTCAAAGGCATGGAGTGTACAGTGCTGCCTATGGTACTGTGCACTATAAAGAACCCTTGAAGTCATTCGAAATAAGAGTAGGGCATAGTCCCGGCTTCGGGCTTCCTTCTGTCGCGATATTGCCATGATTGTGCAGAAAGCGACGTAAAGCAATATTCATTTTTTATGAGTGGGGCCTCAGGCCACCATCTTCTATTATTGTGTAAGTGTGGGGACTCAGGCCACCATCTTCTTTAATTATGTATGAGTGGGGCCTCAGGCCACCATGCATGCACATTCTATCAGTATGTATGAGTGGGGCCTCAGGCCACCATCTTCTATCATTGTGTAAGTGTGGGGCCTCAGGCCACCATCTTCTTTAATTATGTATGAGTGGGGCCTCAGGCCACCATCTTCCATCATTATGTATGAGTGGGGCCTCAGGCCACCATGCACCTTTTATCAGTATGTATGAGTGGGGCCTCAGGCCACCATCTTCTATCATTGTGTAAGTGTTGGGCCTCAGGCCACCATCTCTATCATTATGTATGCGTGGGGCCTCAGGCCACCATGCTCTATCATTATGTATGAGTGGGGCCTCAGGCCACTATCTTTTATCATTATGTATGAGTAGGGCCTCAAGCCACCATTCTCTATCATTATGTATGAGTGGGGCCTCAGGCCATCATCTTCTATCATTGTGTAAGTGTGGGGCCTCAGGCCACCATCTCTATCATTATGTATGAGTGGGGCCTCCGGCCACCATCTTCTATCATTGTGTAAGTGTGGGGCCTCAGGCCACCATGCTCTATCGTTATGTATGAGTGGGGCCTCAGGCCATCATCGTCTATCATTGTGTAAGTGTGGGGCCTCGGGCCATCATCTCTATCATTATGTATGAGTGGGGCCTCAGGCCACCATGCTCTCTCACTATGTATGAGTGGGGCCTCAGGCCATCATGCTCTATCATTTTGTATGAGTGGGGCCTCAGGCCACTATCTTTTATCATTATGTATGAGAAGGGCCTTAAGCCACCATTCTCTATTATTATGTATGAGTGGGGCCTCAGGCCATCATCTTCCATCATTGTGTAAGTGTTGGGCCTCAGGCCACCATCCTCTATCTTTATGTATGAGTGGGGCCTCAGGCCACCATCTTCTATCATTGTGTAAGTGTGGGTCCTCAGGCCACCATTATATCTATCATTATGTATAAGTGGGGCCTCAGGCCACCATCCTCTATCATTGTGTAGGTGGGGCCTCAGGCCACCATTATATCTATCATTGTGTATAAGTGGGGCATCAGGCCACTAATCTCTATCATTGTGTGAGTGTAGTGCCTCAGGTCACCATTGTCTCTCATTATCTACTATTGTTAAACAGTTATGTACACTCCTGTACTCGTTTAGCATGTCAAGGTTGCGACTCATGCTAAATGTCATACACTGGACCCTGGCATTACAGCGTGCGGGGAGCTACCAGTGCTTAACGTCACAGCTGACCACTCTGTAAAGATTGATTACTTTGCCGTACGCTTCACTTCACCTTTTGCATTCGACAGCACCGACTAAAGCAAAAGTGAGTGTAAGCACGAGGATGCTAAAAGCCATAGACACCCAGGCCTTCTCTGACAGCATCAGCGCCTCTCAGCTTCAACAACACATAAGAGCTTTGGTCAGTGACACTGAGGCTTATGAACTTTACAACACTACTCTGAGAAAGCTCCAAGATAATCATGCCCCTGTCACTCAACGCACCATCACCACCAGATCAGAGTGTCCATGGTTTATCACCAACACCAAACTGGCGAAAGCCAAGGGATGAAACTTGAAAAAGCAGTGGAGAAGAACAAGTCTTACACTCCATGTTGAAATATATATTCAATATATTCAACAAGCTTCTAAGATCGTCTGAGCAAAGAACTTGCTATCTTGACCCAGTACCATCACACCTAGGCCTACTGAGGCAATGCGAGACTCTGGTGATACCAACACTCACTGATATAGTCAGCAAGTCCCTTACCTGTGGTATGCCATCTAAGATGAAGCAGGTAATAATAACATCATTATAAGAAAAACCTACCTGTAAAAAAACTGTAACACCGACCTGTATCCAACCTCTCTTTTGTGTCCAAGTTGACTCAGAAACCCAGTTGACTCAGAAAGTGGTGGCTGGCCGTCTTATTGCTCTCATCTCCAGCGTAACAGCCTTCGAGAGCCTTTGCAATCAGCCTACAGGCATTACTTTGGCATCGAAACAGCCTTGCTAAAACTTTAGAATCATATCCTGCACATTATCAACAAACGCAAAGGAGCAGCACTCTTTCTTCTCAACCTGAGCGCTTCACTTGGCACTATATATATCGACGATGGCATCCTGCTTCACACACTCCAACACAGGGTCGACATTACAGGAGATTGTCTGAGGTGGATGGAGTGCTATCTCAGAGACAGGAGTCAAGCTGTTCGCATATCAGAAAAGCTGTCAAAAAACACTCTGCTGACATGTGGGATCCCCCAAGGCTCTGTACTTAGTCCTTTCCTGTTTTCAATATTCACTATTCCTCTGGCTCGTATCATCAGAAGTCACGGTCTGTCGTACCATATGTATGCTTATGATGCACAACTCTTCATGGAGCTATGCCGTGACAACAAATCTTCACAGACAGTGGACATTAGGAAAGTGGAGCGGTGTGTGGCTGACATCAGGGAGTGGATGCGGTATAACGATGACAAAATAGAATTTATTTTATCTCATCCTAAAAGTACTCTATTAAACTCCCTCAAAGTGTGACAGTAGGAAGAAAAGCAGGATATCACTATCTAAGATCGCAATGAATCTGGGTGTGATTTTTGATACCACCATATCACGCAGCAAGCATATCACAGGTATGCCACGAGCTGCCTCAAACCACCTCTGTGCCATTGGTCGTATCCGAAAATACCTTGATCGTCAGAGCACCAAGCAGCTTGTTTATGTGCTTGTGATATCGCGTCTGGATAATTGCAACAATCTTCTTTGCGGTCTGCCAGACCACTAAAGCAGCTGCGTCTGTACAGAATGCATGTGCCAAGATGGTCATGAAGTGCTCCAAATGTTACTATATAACACCATCACTAAAGGAGCTCCACTGGCTACTTGTACACGCTCGCATTAAGTACAAGGTTATTTTCTCACATTTAAATGCCTCAACAACTTGGCTCCTGCTTATCTGGCAGATTTATTTAACACTTTATCATCCTGCACGATCACTCCACTCAGCTGACACAAGATTTATTGTGGTACCTCCTTCAGGCAAGAAACATTATAAGAACAGGTCGTTCACTTATGCCGCTCCTCTGCTATGGAACAAGCTTCCAGAACACATGCGACTGATAGACAGCACTGCACATTTAAAAACAGTTTTAAAAACATTGTTCTTTACTAGATAATTTTATTACCTTATTAATATCTACCGTGCTATTAGCTTATTAATATCCACCATTTTATTAACTTATTAATATTTTTACCTGTACAATTGAATTTACATGATGTATGTAGCTTATTTTCTAATTCGATGTATTTTACTATATTATAACTTTACAATCAGTATTATAAGTTTCAGCTACTATATTATAACTTTACAATCAGTATTATAAGTTTCAGCTATAGATTAAAAAATGCTACCTGTTCTTTTACTTAACTTTTACATAGCTTCCCCTACTTATAATTTTATCCTGTTTTTAGTATTTACAGCGATGTAGAACATTTTTGGATGGACCGCTTTATAAATGGTTTTCGAGCACCAACACCAACATCACACCACCACCACCACCGCCACCGCCGCCACCACCACCACCACCACCACCAACAACAACAACAACAACAACAACAACAGCACAGCAGCAGCAGCAGCAACAACAACAACAACAACAGCAAGCAACAACAACAGCAACAACAACAACAATCATAATAATCATAATTTGGGGAATAATAAGAATAAAAATAATCCAATCTAATAGTAAATTATGGTATGCCCACCCTACTTTAAGTTGGGACAAAGATTCTGTATATCTTATATCGTTGGGAATTGAGTTCAATATGTTAACACCTAGGTATGATAGGGATTTAGAATGTGCTCTTGGAAGGTACAATTTATTCTGAGCAGAGGATCTGAGGCTATAACTTACACAATCTGTTACATTTGTAAACAAATCTTGAATATAAGAAGGTGCTTGGTCTGTTTTTCTTTTAAAAGTCAGACAAGCTTGTTTATACATGACTAATTCTTTAAATGAGAACCAATATTTTTTTTAACATTTCTTTACTTGGTGATAATGGATCAGCATAATATTAGTCGGGTCGCTTTCTTTTGCAATTTCGTTATGACATTTTCATTCTCTCTACACCCAGCTCCCCAAAGCGATATTCTATGATGGGTTTTATATAATAATTGTGGAATAAAACTTGGGCCCAAGGATGGTATTCTACTTAATTTAAATAACAACTGAATGACAGAGATTATTAGCCGATCTCGTCATGTGACAGGCTGAGCTACTCTTCGATTGGTCGGGAGTAGAATACTAGACTTGGTCCGATATTTGTGTATTCTACGGAGAAGTGAAAGTTTAAAAGAGACACATTGTTTTACATGAGCAACTTGTTTTTTCCACGAAAGTGTACTATCATTAAAACGCCCACCAATTTAGCATCTTCAACTATTAGTTAAGGCACTTTCCTCAAGTTAAGGCACTTTCGCATGAGTGATTTGCTCTAAACCCGGATTGTCTTTTATTAAATAAATTGTGTGAGGAAAGGTATCCGTACAAATAAACTGAAACATGTTTTCCTAATATTTTGGAAGAAATTCGAAGAATAGAAATTGGTCTGTAATTATTTACATAATTTTGGGACTTTTTCTTCTAAAGTGGAATTACTTTGGTATGTTTCCACATATGTAGAAAACCACGTACTGATTGTATGCTTAAGTTACATCATTGAATCTGATATCAATTGGAGTTCCGTTACTTTTTGGAAATAGAGCCTGAATGTCATCCAATCCTATACCTTTTTAATTGGCATAGTATTTAAATATTTTATGACAAATTCACGACTTATTTGAGGAATTGAAAAGTATGTTTTATTTGGTACTTTACCATCGACATATTGTTTACGTAATTTGTTGGAATAAACGGGTGTTGTTTCAATTCACTGCCAGTGACACGTTTCTCTACAATATAATAGAAATGGTTGTTAAAATGTTCTGCAACTTATCTGAAGTCAGTTACTTCTTTGTTGTCAGGAACAATCTTATTAATTGATTTATCTGATATTTGTTTAATTCCATAATTATTTAAACGAAGAAACAAGTTTACGTGGATCATCTATGCACGGTTACACACGTTTCTCGTGATATTTTGATTTATTTTCCCTCAGCATAGTACGGTTTCTAATATGTTTGTAATATATATGTTGTCCTTTGCGCTTTGCCAATTAAATCTCTCATGTAAATTAAATCATGAATTATCCAACCAGGCTGTTTTCCTTTGACGTTTCCTGTTTTCAAGTATTTCGTTATTAGTTTTGTTTTTATGATTATTGTCAGTTTCTATGGGGGAATATACAGGAAAGTGATCACCAATTGACCATTGAATGGCATCTGAATGTTTGATATTTACATTTGAATTGACATGTATATGATAAATCAAGGTGCTTGTTGATACAACATCTGACAGACTGTCCATGATTTTACATGCGGGTGATTACTGTCAGGAAGTAAATCTTTGTTGAAGTCACCTAATAATATTATGCCCTTATTTTCAGAGCAGGCAGTGTCTAGGGCATCTTCCATAATAGTTAAGCCAAACATTAAATGGAACAGTGAGCTCATTTGAAGGTCTATATGTGAAAGAAACTAGTATTTTCCTACTTATAAAAGCTCTAACCAAATTACTTCAATGCCATTTCGTTCGAATTCACGCCGTCTGGTGTAATCAATATTATTTATTATGCATACCAATAGACCGACCCTCTTTCCCACACCGAGTTCTATCTTTCCTTCCAACATCATGGCCCTCAATTAATATATCCTGAACAGAAATTGTATTGTTTAGGAATGTTTCACAGCAGCAATAAACATTGAAAGGGTAAAATGAATGAATATATGTTCGGATTTCATATAATTTGTGATAAATCCTTTTTACATTGTGATGCGCAAAAAGATAAATATTTTACTTTGAAATATACTTACAGTCACTACTTGATCTTATAGATGAGTTATGTACACTACACATTGATTTACCAATACAGTGGTGGTGATCAGTAAATTGCCTATTTATAAATGACGTGAGTTCATGACAAGAAGATTGATCAACAGTGTGCGACTTGGTGACTCTTCATGATGAGGTGATTGATTTTCACAAGGTGAATGTTCAAGCCATTGAGTGGAAGATTGTTCATGCACAATAATGTCGTGGGTCGCAATTAGCGGAACAACATGGACCATCATTTGTAAATGACTTTTAACTAAAACTTTTCAAATGTTGACTACACTATATCTTATGACAAATATTTCACATTAGTCATGTTAGAAGATATTGCCAGATATTACGCATATTAACCCATTGAGGACCAGATTAAATTGCTGCAGTAATTTTGCTGAGACATGATTAATTTATGACGTCATAGTATTATAGTTGTTTTTAGTTCCGAACATATCAATATCCGCGACTGGTCCTGGGGGAACAATCAGGAGTCCCGTAGGCTACATATCCGGAACTGGTCATCAACGGATTAAGAATTAATAATGGCTGCATGTTGGCCATTTTTAATTTGGTCAAGTTGAAATTTGTCAGGGCATATCACCCCCTGAAACCGCACATTTTTTATGGCAATGGTCTAGCTATCTGGCAAAAAAATAAATGCAGATTATTAGTGAAATTGATATATGGTATAACTTTTGGACCGATATATATAGGAAATTGTTAGTGAAATGCGAATATTCGGTTTTAGCAGCACAAGGGTTAAAATACGTCAGTTTAACGACTTATATCTTGTTAAAACAACTTAATATAACGCGGTACAAGGTTTTGTCATTAAATGGACTTATTATAAGTCGATATAACGAATTACACGTTGTTAAACCGAATTATATAAGTCGATATAACGATTTATAAAATCGTTAAAAAAACAGGTACAAATTACATATTCTCCTCCCACTCCTCCACCACCTTTTACTCAGCCACCACCTTTCTTCTTCCTTCTCCTCTACCTCTTCCTCCCCTCTTCCTTCTCCTCTTCCTTCTCCTCTTTCTCCTCCACCTCCTCCTACATAATGATAGAGGATACATGGTTGCCTGAGTCCCCATATTTACACAGTGATAGGGAATGATGGCCTGAGGCCCCACTCATATATAATGATATAGGATGGTTTTCCTGAGGCCCCACTCGTTCGTGATGATAAAGGATGGTGGCCTGAGGCCCCGCATTTATATAATGATAGAGGATGGTTGCCTGAGGCCCCACTCATACATAATGATAGAAGATGGTGGCCTGAGGCCTACACTTACACAATGATAGAAGATGGTTGCCTGAGGCTCCACACTTACACAATGATAGAAGATGGTGGCCTGAGGCCCTACTCATACATAATGATAGAGCATGGTGGCATGAGGCCCCACTCATACATAATGATAGAAGATGGTGGCCTGAGGCCCCACACTTACACAATGGTAGAAGATGGTGGCCTGAGGCCCCACACTTACACAATGATAGAAGATGGTGGCCTGAGGCCTCACTCATACATAATGATAGAAGATGGTGTCCTGAGGCCCCACACTTACACAATTATACAGCATGGTGGCCTGAGGCCCCACACTTTCAAAATGATAGAAGATGGTGGCCTTAGGCCTCACACTTACATAATGATAGAAGATGGTGGCCTGAGGCCTACACTTACACAATGATAGAAGATGGTGGCCTGAGGCCCCGCACTTACACAATGATAGAAGATGGTGGCCTGAGGCCCCATTCATACATAATGATAGAAGATGGTGTCCTGAGGCCCCACACTCACACAATGATAGAAGATGGTGGCCTGAGGCCCCACTCATACATAATGATATAGCATGGTGGCCTGAGGCCCCACACTTACACAATGATAGAAGATGGTGGCCTGAGGCCCCACACTTACACAATGATAGAAGATGGTGGCCTGAGGCCCCACTCATACATAATGATAGAAGATGGTGTCCTGAGGCCCCACACTTACACAATGATATAGCATGGTGGCCTGAGGCCCCACACTTACACAATGATAGAAGATGGTGGCCTGAGGCCCCACTCATACATAATGATAGAGCATGGTGGCCTGAGGCCCCACTCATACATAATGATAGAACATGGTGGCCTGAGGCCCCACTCATACATAATGATAGAAGATGGTGTCCTGAGGCCCCACACTCACACAATGAAAACGCATTTCTTCGATCTGGCTTTTCCGCCCTAGCTCCTCTGCGTCCCGGCTCCCTGATGACGACCATGCTTATTTCCCTCGACTCTTCTTTGGAATTTGATAAGGATGGATTGCGCCTCTGAGCTCGGCCCTCCGAGGAGTTAGGCGCTATAGAAGTTTTCATTTCATTCATTCAATGATAGAAGATGGTGGCCTGAGGCTCCACTCATACATAATGATAGAGCATGGTGGCCTGAGGCCCCACTCATACATAATGCTAGACATGGTGGCCTGAGGCCCCACTCATACATAATGATAGAACATGGTGGCCTGAGGCCCCACTCATACATAATGATAGAAGATGGTGTCCTGAGGCCCCACACTTACACAATGATATAGCATGGTGGCCTGAGGCCCCACACTTACACAATGATAGAAGATGGTGGCCTGAGGCCCACACTTACACAATGATAGAAGATGGTGGCCTGAGACCTCAGACTTACACAATGATAGAAGATGGTTGCCTGAGGCCCTACTCATACATAGTGATAGAGCATGGTGGCCTGAGGCCCCACTCATACATAATGATAGAGCATGGTGGCCTGAGGCCCCACTCATACATAATGCTAGACATGGTGGCCTGAGGCCCCACTCATACATAATGATAGAACATGGTGGCCTGAGGCCCCACTCATACATAATGATAGAAGATGGTGTCCTGAGGCCCCACACTTACACAATGATAGAAGATGGTGGCCTGAGGCCCCGCACTTACACAATGATAGAAGATGGTTGCCTGAGGCCCCACTCATACATAGTGATAGAGCATGGTGGCCTGAGGCCCCACTCATACATAATGATAGAGCATATGGTGGCCTGAGGCCCCACTCATACATAATACTAGACATGATGGCCTGAGGCCCCACTCATACATAATGATAGAGCATGGTGGCCTGAGGCCCCACTCATACATAATGCTAGACATGGTAGCCTGAGGCCCCATCTGATACATAATGATAGGGCATGGTGGCCTGAGGCCCCACTCATACATAATGATAGAGCATGGTCGCCTGAGGCCCCACTCATACATAATGATAGAAGATGGTGTCCTGAGGTCCTACACTTACACAATGATAGAAGATGGTGGCCTGAGACCTCAGACTTACACAATGATAGAAGATGGTTGCCTGAGGCCCCACTCATACATAATGATATAGCATGGTGGCCTGAGGCCCCACACTTACACAATGATAGAAGATGGTGGCCTGAGGCCCCACACTTACACAATGATAGAAGATGGTGGCCTGAGGCCCCACACTTACACAATGATAGAAGATGGTGGCCTGAGGCCCCACTCATACATAATGATAGAAGATGGTGTCCTGAGGCCCCACACTTACACAATGATATAGCATGGTGGCCTGAGGCCCCACACTTACACAATGATAGAAGATGGTGGCCTGAGGCCCACACTTACACAATGATAGAAGATGGTGGCCTGAGACCTCAGACTTACACAATGATAGAAGATGGCTGCCTGAGGCCCTACTCATACATAGTGATAGAGCATGGTGGCCTGAGGCCCCACTCATACATAATGATAGAGCATGGTGGCCTGAGGCCCCACTCATACATAATGCTAGACATGGTGGCCTGAGGCCCCACTCATACATAATGATAGAACATGGTGGCCTGAGGCCCCACTCATACATAATGATAGAAGATGGTGTCCTGAGGCCCCACACTTACACAATGATAGAAGATGGTGGCCTGAGGCCCCGCACTTACACAATGATAGAAGATGGTTGCCTGAGGCCCCACTCATACATAGTGATAAAGCATGGTGGCCTGAGGCCCCACTCATACATAATGATAGAGCATATGGTGGCCTGAGGCCCCACTCATACATAATACTAGACATGATGGCCTGAGGCCCCACTCATACATAATGATAGAGCATGGTGGCCTGAGGCCCCACTCATACATAATGCTAGACATGGTAGCCTGAGGCCCCATCTGATACATAATGATAGGGCATGGTGGCCTGAGGCCCCACTCATACATAATGATAGAGCATGGTCGCCTGAGGCCCCACTCATACATAATGATAGAAGATGGTGTCCTGAGGCCCTACACTTACACAATGATAGAAGATGGTGGCCTGAGACCTCAGACTTACACAATGATAGAAGATGGTTGCCTGAGGCCCCACTCATACATAATGATATAGCATGGTGGCCTGAGGCCCCACACTTACACAATGATAGAAGATGGTGGCCTGAGGCCCCACACTTACACAATGATAGAAGATGGTGGCCTGAGGCCCCACACTTACACAATGATAGAAGATGGTGGCCTGAGGCCCCACTCATACATAATGATAGAAGATGGTGTCCTGAGGCCCCACACTTACACAATGATATAGCATGGTGGCCTGAGGCCCCACACTTACACAATGATAGAAGATGGTGGCCTGAGGCCCACACTTACACAATGATAGAAGATGGTGGCCTGAGACCTCAGACTTACACAATGATAGAAGATGGCTGCCTGAGGCCCTACTCATACATAGTGATAGAGCATGGTGGCCTGAGGCCCCACTCATACATAATGATAGAGCATGGTGGCCTGAGGCCCCACTCATACATAATGCTAGACATGGTGGCCTGAGGCCCCACTCATACATAATGATAGAACATGGTGGCCTGAGGCCCCACTCATACATAATGATAGAAGATGGTGTCCTGAGGCCCCACACTTACACAATGATAGAAGATGGTGGCCTGAGGCCCCGCACTTACACAATGATAGAAGATGGTTGCCTGAGGCCCCACTCATACATAGTGATAAAGCATGGTGGCCTGAGGCCCCACTCATACATAATGATAGAGCATATGGTGGCCTGAGGCCCCACTCATACATAATACTAGACATGATGGCCTGAGGCCCCACTCATACATAATGATAGAGCATGGTGGCCTGAGGCCCCACTCATACATAATGCTAGACATGGTAGCCTGAGGCCCCATCTGATACATAATGATAGGGCATGGTGGCCTGAGGCCCCACTCATACATAATGATAGAGCATGGTCGCCTGAGGCCCCACTTATACATAATGATAGAAGATGGTGGCCTGAGGCCCCACTCATACATAATGATAGAGCATGGTGGCCTGAGGCCCCACACTTACACAATGATAGAAGATGGTGGCCTGAAGCCCCACACTTACACAATGATAGAAGATAGTGGGCTGAGGCCCCACTCATACATAGTGATAGAGAATGGTGGCTTAAGGCCCCACTCATACATAATGATAGAAGATGGTGGCCTGAGGCCCCACACTTACACAATGATAGAATATGGTGGCCTGAGGCCCCACTCATACATACTGATAAAAGGTGCATGCATGGTGGCCTGAGGCCCCACTCACACATAATGATAGAAGATGGTGTCCTGAGGCCCCACACTTACACAATGATAGAAGATAGTGGCCTGAGGCCCCACTCATACATAATGATAGAAGATGGTGTCCTGAGGCCCCACTCATACATAATGATAGATGATGTTGGCCTGAGGAAGAACAATGGTAGACATTTATATTTTCTTATAGCTGTTAGAAATGGACTACAATATTTCATAGAAATCGTTTGAGAATTGATAGAGATTCATGCGAAAATCATGAAATATGCCTAGGCCGACAGGTTAAGCTGGCGTGTAGTACTAGCTAGCCTATTCACGCAATGATGGAGTAGTGATGGGCCCCCGTCACACAGAAAACGATTGATCCAACATCGAATAAAGTACTAGGCAATTATTAAGATGATATCTTATCAATACATTCAACTTTTTGAAAGGATGCTAGAGTAATCGACACAGCTGGAAGGCCCTAACAGCCTGGTTTCAAGGCTAGCTATCACAAGCAATCAAACAAACAAATCACATTCTTGTATTCTTGCGCGAATTAGTTTTGGTGGCCTCAGGCCCCATTTCAGCGATGTAAACTGCGGGCTGCATATGGGTGAGACAAGTGCAATTGATGAAAAACGCACCAGCGAATCCACGGGGACTTTTTTGTTTGATATCAGAGCCAGGTCAGCTTTGACACTTATGTTATAGTCAGATGTGTGGTGATGAACAGTAATAGGGGCCTATATATATATATACAGATATAACCAGTGGTTATACAGACACCATCAGAGTCATAGGCAGCTCCGCCTTCGTATGATGTATTGTTGGAGATTTTAATTGGCCCGTATTCTCGTACAAGTTACGATATATCGTAGGCTTCTGATTGGTCGAAATGGCCATCTCGACCAATCAGAAGCCTACGATATATCGTAACTTGTACGAGAATACGGGCCCTGCTTGTATTATCGTGCCCTACTAGCCCAGGCATACTAGCAAGGAAGTTATGGCTTAATTTACTTATATTTTAAGTAGAGTAATCTATTTTTTTATATTAGCTCGTATTATTGTGCAGCACAAGCCTACTACAAAGGAAAGTATGCTTATTTACGTATATTTCATTTTAATTAAAATACAAACGTTTCCCGGAAACGTTTACAAAGTAACATGACTTAGGCCTACCGATGTCATACACATTTAACATTGACTAACGTTATCTTCTATCAGTATCAGAATGAGGTAACATTATATGTTGCGGGGAGTGGATGTAATTAAGTTTGTTTACTGTGCATGAGCTATGTTATTTTATCTAACCTACCGGTATATTACTACAGTCCTAACGTATTACAATACGCATGTATAATAGTATCCTACCATTATACTGAGATTGAGGACCGAAATCATGTGTCGGATGGCTGCACACAACTTCACGTTTTCATTATTTGAAACGAATACTTATGATGCATCAGTATGGAGACCCCTGTATAATTTAAATATTATCATATTATTTATTACAGGCTGTAATAAATGATATGATAGGCTACCCCGGTACGTCTAAATATTAGGAGTAGTTTTACATGTTTGTGTAGTCCCTATATTCATTTATTCGAAATTGTATTGTATTGTATTACAATTTAGTAATTCTCAGCCAGAGTATTAAATTGTACTTAAATAAAAAAAAAAAAAAAAAAATGGGCGCTACTTGACAAAAAATAGAAAAAAATGTTTTACCCTGTTGATGAGTGGTCATATTGGTGGCGAGCTACACACATAGGGCCTATACCCACAACATCTTAACGACGTAGCTGAAAACGAGCTGAAAATGCTTAAATTAACATCGATTATCAAAAGTTACTGATTCTAAAAGAAAATATTATTGAAATGCTACATTGTGGCCAAACCTTAGCCGTGAGCGCCCATAGTATAGGCATCTGTACACGTACGTATTGGTACCTGTGTAATCTGTAGCTCAAACCCTCAGATTCAGCACAGTTTGGGCTATTTGAAGCGGGGTTTGTAAGCTACAATCTGCTGCATTATATTGAGCGAATATATAGTTCACTTTTATTGTAAAATCTCGCATACATGTAGCCTAATGTATATTTCATTGTTTTATTCTAATTTTGTTTGTAACTTAAATAGTGTTAGTCCAGGAGAAATAAGGTTGCACCCTAAACAAAATGCAAAAGTAATAAAATATATACCAAATGAATGGTAGTGGGCATCTTTATGACATATAAAAAATCTAACAAAAAATAATTAGTGGAAAACCTTTTTCTAGGCGGGGGGAGTAATTGACATTATGCATACTGCAGAATCCGAATTGGCAGCATTTCGATTAGGTTTTAAATAATTGTCAGCCACCATGCGAAAAGTTATACAGGCATACTAGCAAGGAAGTTATGGCTTAATTTACTTATATTTTAAGTAGAGTAATCTATTTTTTTATATTAGCTCGTATTATTGTGCAGCACAAGCCTACTACAAAGGAAAGTATGCTTATTTTACGTATATTTCATTTTAATTAAAATACAAACGTTTCCCGGAAACGTTTACAAAGTAACATGACTTAGGCCTACCGATGTCATACACATTTAACATTGACTAACGTTATCTTCTATCAGTATCAGAATGAGGTAACATTATATGTTGCGGGGAGTGGATGTAATTAAGTTTGTTTACTGTGCATGAGCTATGTTATTTTATTTAACCTACCGGTATATTACTACAGTCCTAACGTATTACAATACGCATGTATAATAGTATCCTACCATTATACTGAGATTGAGGACCGAAATCATGTGTCGGATGGCTGCACACAACTTCACGTTTTCATTATTTGAAACGAATACTTATGATGCATCAGTATGGAGACCCCTGTATAATTTAAATATTATCATATTATTTATTACAGGCTGTAATAAATGATATGATAGGCTACCCCGGTACGTCTAAATATTAGGAGTAGTTTTACATGTTTGTGTAGTCCCTATATTCATTTATTCGAAATTGTATTGTATTGTATTACAATTTAGTAATTCTCAGCCAGAGTATTAAATTGTACTTAAATAAAAAAAAAAAAAAATGAAAATGGGCGCTACTTGACAAAAAATAGAAAAAAATGTTTTACCCTGTTGATGAGTGGTCATATTGGTGGCGAGCTACACACATAGGGCCTATACCCACAACATCTTAACGACGTAGCTGAAAACGAGCTGAAAATGCTTAAATTAACATCGATTATCAAAATTTACTGATTCTAAAAGAAAATATTATTGAAATGCTACATTGTGGCCAAACCTTAGCCGTGAGCGCCCATAGTATAGGCATCTGTACACGTACGTATTGGTACCTTTGTAATCTGTAGCTCAAACCCTCAGTTTCAGCACAGTTTGGGCTATTTGAAGCGGGGTTTGTAAGCTACAATCTGCTGCATTTTATTGAGCGAATATATAGTTCACTTTTATT
Source organism: Flabesymbios commensalis (assembly GCA_964017125.1). Taxonomy (NCBI): domain Eukaryota; kingdom Metazoa; phylum Annelida; class Polychaeta; order Terebellida; family Flabelligeridae; genus Flabesymbios; species Flabesymbios commensalis. The sequence goes on along the minus strand of OZ024914.1, from coordinate 55,770,409 downwards.
GTAAAATCTCGCATACATGTAGCCTAATGTATATTTCATTGTTTTATTCTAAGTTTGTTTTGTAACTTAAATAGTGTTAGTCCAGGAGAAATAAGGTTGCACCCTAAACAAAATGCAAAAGTAATAAAATATATACCAAATGAATGGTAGTGGGCATCTTTATGACATATAAAAAATCTAACAAAAAATAGTTAGTGGAAAACCTTTTTCTAGGCGGGGGGAGTAATTGACATTATGCATACTGCAGAATCCGAATTGGCAGCATTTCGATTAGGTTTTAAATAATTGTCAGCCACCATGCGAAAAGTTACATCACGCCACGGCGGCGTTATTACAATTATTAATGACGTAATTTAAAATTGATTTCTTATTATTACATAACAATTTTTTTTTAATTGAAATGATTTTTCAAAAAAGTTAAATGAGACAGGAAGATCATAGCTATCAAATCTACAGAATCCGTTAAGAAGATTTGGATCTCACTGCCCCTTTTGGGTGGCATCACATATGTTTTATTGTCAATTAACCCTATTTGAACCATATATACTGATACATGTACATCGTATTTTTGTAACGTCATATATATACAGAAGTAATGGTCAGGATAATTGTGTAGATCGTTTGAAAATCTACCACTTAATATAATATTGTCAATGATAATAATATCACCAATAACATGGGGCCTACTGCTCCAGGAGCCGAGGTCAGAGTGGAGAGGCAGGTATCGCCAGGAGGCTCGGGTCCAAAGGATTAATTATCTATTGTTTGTTGATCTGTTTCGAAAGCTAATCAAAGCTGAACGCCTTGGCAACTGGGACCTCCATCTGCAAAGCCTGTATCAAATATCCCCCTTCTTCGCAGTATCTGGACATAGATTGTACCTCAAATATGTGGATCACCTTCAGAAGATGGCAAAAGCTTCCCGAGCAACAACATGAAATCCACCAGCACTTCAAAGAAGGCCTCCATACCATTCGTTCATTGCTGTTGTTCCAGGTCGTTCCCCAATTTAGTCACTGAGCAGTGTCTCACGAGGAGCCTCGTGACAACTTTATTACTAATGTGAAGCACAGCACAAGTGAGAAACACAAGGAAGCCACTCAAGACTATCAGGGGATGCAAAAGCACACAAGAAGTGCTACTTTATCCATATGGAACATCGCAACTGGAGTTACAGCACCACCATCTGTTGTTTTACATGAATCTAAGATCATTAATGGCATCAAGCAAATCTTGGCCTCCACAGAGGGACACTCATTTGCCTCATAATTATGCCGGATGAAAGACAAAGCTGTCACCATGGAGTCAAAGTCGGCCATCAAAATTCAAGAGGCTGGTGACAGTTGGTATGAAGAATGGCGAGTTACAGACCTTGACCATGAACTTTGTCACCAGCACATAAACATTGATCACAAATGTTGTCACTACCCCTAGCTCTGTTTGTCAATACAAATACCACAAATTCGAAATACCACAAAATCTATTTTAGAAGTTGCTACATGGTGTTCTGAAGCTGTTCATTCCTGCACCATCTAAAACAGTGTAATATGTCTTAGATTGTGACGCTTCCTTGCACAGTATCCCGTAGACTAGAGGAAAAACGTATGATCAGATCTTTGGGCAGTAGAGCTTATATGTCACGAAGAAGTACGAGAGAGCATTTTTTGTGTTTTGTGCGTATAGTGACAAACCAAGCACTATCATGAGCCAATAAAGATGATATCATCTCTGTGAAAAGCACTTGTTTGTCTGTACAAGGGCATGTCTCTTCATGCTATCAATGTTCTCATGTGTGAGAGCTGCTACAAATATAGCTAAACCTGATGCTCTTTCCTCTACATCAGCGTATATCAAATATCACAGCCTTAGATACAGCAATTGTTAGGTGTCGAAAAGTGTTCTGTGGACTGCTCCTGCAGGAAGCATCGGATGACCTGCTCTACTGCTTGCTCTGAATGCAGTGGTATATGCCCCTAAGTGCTAAGTTTTAATGACATTGATTACATGAGTCTGACGAGGAGGCATCAACGGCACTAGATTGATTGTATTGCTCATTGTTACAGAGTTAAAAGGTTGGAAATTTAGAATAAATAGATTTGACAGGAAATCTCACCATCCTCAGGAGGTTTTCCTGGCCCAGTTTAGCCTACATGTGCACATTAAGGTGGCCTAAAACCGTATTCATTTAATTTTTATTTAAGTGTCTCGTGAATAATGTAAGAAGTTTCACTGAAAAAAAACTGTGATGTTACATGTATTGTATTAGTAGTAAATCACACATATCTTTTCCATAGTCACTACATTGCAGCTCAATTTATGATTATGTACTGGAAAAGAGTATATTTTTCTTATTTTATCTGATCATATATAGTCTACCTCACCTTTTCGTGTAATACTACAGGAAATTTTTCTTGATATAATAATGTTTAGAGAAGAAATATCACAGATAACGCTTGTTATCCTGATAAGCGTAAGAACAATGTGTCCCCCCCCCCAGAAAAAATTGTTCCACTCAATATATTTTCTTACATTTTGTATATGTTATAGAAGAATGTATGAGTCATTTGGTATATCGTTTATTACTTTTGCAATTTGTTTTGGGTTGGGCCATATTTTATCACAGATCGCATGGACTAGGTGTTGAGGAAATGGAATGAAATGAATCGGGCTTTAGGCCACCTTTGTGCACATATAGGCTGAACTGGGCCAGGAGAACCTCCTGAGGATGGTGAGATGATTGAGATGACACTGTCCTCCAGACACAGGATTCGAAATTCGAGCCCTGGCGGTCTGAGGCCGACCACGGTCACGGAGGCTCCCCACAATACTTTCACACGTGAATGGGGAAGAACCGAGCCCCGAACTCTGGCGTGAAAGGCAGCAGTGCTAACCACTACCCTAGGACCCCCGCCCTATGTGTGGAGGGTCTACGAGAATGAATTAAATTATTTTAATATAGGCCTATAGGCATTTCATGTTACAGTTCACATTTGAATATACGAAAATGAAATAAATTATTTAAATATATAGACATACCATGTTATAGTTCACATTTGAATATTTACTACATAAAATCTTATCTAGCTTAAAGAGAAGTAGAGATACATTTATTTATTTATAATACACACAAAAACCATTAGTATGGCTATTTTTTGAACAGTCGAATACTGCCATTAGGCATACAACGATTATATGGAACGCCAAGTAGGACGTTTGCTCACATTTGTTATTCTTTGGTCCATGCTTACCATTCGTTATACAAGTTTGTTATCATTCTCTGGTTAAGGCTGTAATGATGTAAGTTTTAATTCTTTTGTGCATTTTTGGTCATTCTTTGTTCGTGTTTGTCATTCTTTGGTTCATGTTTGTTAATAATTGGTGATGCTAGATTGAAAACCAAGGGTGGTTCCAGGACGATCAAGGATGCGAAGGCTAATTTCGACTGAACAAAAAGAACGTGTGTCTAATGAGCCCAAATAGTTCATTTTTAGACATAAAAAACACATTCAATATATATTTCTTCTAGTCTGTTAATCCCATATAATTAACAAATGTAAGCCTCACACTAACCAAAACATCTGGTTAAGGCGTGTCTTTGTCAACGTCATTTTTGTCATTGCTATACAATTATTCTATGAAATGTGTATCATTGTTGCGCCCCTCTGTTTATTTGATACTAGTTGATCTGATCAATGCTTTAATTTTTAACCCTTTTAATTTTTCAATCTAACCTTTTCCTACCATGCATATATCTTGAAATATATTTTTTTTTCAGAGGATACCATAATTCTAATTTGATGGAAGATGTGACTCTACAATTGATATTATTTTGTAAGCGAACATGGCGGAGATAGACACAGTACAAGTGCCTAAAGTAATGTTTGAGTGTCAAGTGTGTCTTGAGCGATACAGAGAACCACGCAAGGATCCGCGCATATTACCATGTGGACATACTTTCTGTCATATATGTTTACTCGCCATGACTGAAAAAGGGCAAATAAAATGTCCGCTGTGTAAAGATTTGCATCACGTGCCTTCACATGGTTTCAAAAAGAATTACTTTCTGGCCGAGATGCTGCACTGTTCTGAACACGACGACCATGTCGGAAACACATCTGAATGTGTTAGGAGCCATTATGAAGTAGATGATAAGGCTCACAGACTGTTGTGCTCTTCTGAGAAAGAAAATGTATTTCCTATTGGATGTTCGCAACAAAGCGCAAGACGTCGGACAAACGTTGTGCCGACGACTAATACACGTCCTGAAGTCACACGTAGAGATGAAATAAATGATGCTGACCAAACAGCTAACATTCAAGTTAACATTGGTAGAACAGTGCTTGTGATCCTGGTTCTGCTATGGCTGCTAATCTTGTGGGCTCCAACAGGCACACCATCAACGAAATTGTGAACTTTAATATCAGCTCATTCATTATGTCTTGCAATAAATAATGTTGGGCCGCGTCAGCGATTCAAACATCTGCTATAATTTCATGCATTGATAAAATGGAAAGGACAAAATCGGTCGAAAAACACGTTAAAAGAATTGTAAAATTTAAAGTAGAGAATGATGTATTGGACACATGCTTCTCAGGGTAAGCCTATACTTTTAAATATAAAATATGTAGCACTTTCCAAAGGTGTAGATCGATCATGGGATGAACAGAAAACTACTAGCGTTCAATAGTTATTTCTCATTGGTCTTGTATTTTTTGTTAATTAGAAGGATTGGCGATATTCAGGCCAACTGAGAATGCTTTACAGAGCTGAAAACATGTGTGTAGATAATAGATATAGGAAAACATTTTTGGTAAATTTGTTCGAAGTTTAAAAATAACTGAATCATGTTTTCAAAACACACAGAAATGGGCGAGTGGTAAAAATCAATTGATAATCATATTTGACTGGCATATTTGGAAATCACCATGTGGCTATTTACCGCATATATAGCTGATTAGTGGTATATTTCACATCTGTATACATTTTGTTAGTCATACCTAAATTTAGCATAGTACCTTTCAACGCTACACCGTTTGACAAAAATAATTTAAACTGAGCTAGTATTTTTTACACTATTAACCCTTGAAGTGCTAAGCTGTGATTTTAATTTTCACCCACTTGAAGCTGTGTCTCGCTACCGCGACCCACAACTTCAAGTGGGTGAAAATGTTTAAAATGTGAAAAGTTTGGTGTTTAAACACTCATCAATTTTTATTCCAAGTAGCATCGATTTAATCTGCGAATAAAATGGATTACAAACGACTATTTAGTGGTGAAAGGGTTATTCACTATTTAATGATGATTAGTTTGCTTCCGTAGCCGTAGTCGGATCTTGTTTTCATTACACCCACCCCCCCCCCTCCCTCCACATAGCATTGAAAAAACACAAGAAAATTTCTCACAGAAATAGAAAATGTTGGTCGGAATTTAACTCCCCTTTTCATGACATTCCAGAATAGACATCGCTAAATTATAACGGGTTTATAACTGCCTTGCTAGAGTCGTAACTAAGGCCACACGTTTGGGGCGTTTTTTTGTTCCTTTGCTAAAATAAGTAGGCCTTCATTGACTTCCTGTCAAATTTCGTAGTAATTTTAAAATATGCACTTTAAATTTCCGAACCTTAAAACAAAACCAACCTGCATATCTCGCTGACTTTAATTACTCGTTCGGCCGAAATAGCCAAAATATGTACGCTCCACAAATTCAAATAGATTATGAAAGCTAAGACTGGGTCAAGAGCTTTTTCAATATTCCGCCCAGTCTTGTGGAATGCCCTGCCTGTGCCCATACGGAATGCCTAAATAAATTTTACATTCCGGAAATTATTTAAATCTCACCCATTTGATCTGGATTTCCCGCCCTAGCTCCTCAATGGCCCAGCCCCTTGTTGACGAATCTGTTTTCGTTTGGATTGTGACGCATGATCATGCTTAGCATTTGTGAGCCTCTGAGCTCGGTCCGCTGAGGATTTCGGCGCTATAGAAGTTTGGTTGGTTGGTTTAAATCAACCCTCTGTTACTGCAAGTCGACCATTTTGTATTTTATATCTGCCTAATTTGTCATGGGTTATTTTCGAGCCCCATAAGACATTGAAATTTATATTTATGATTTGAATGGAATCGGGAAAGTTCTGATGGAAACGCGTTAGCGAGAGCTTCTTTGTTATTCCACATGGTAATTAAAGGGTCGATTATATGGGGATTAACCAAATATTCGAGTCAGTGGTACGTAATCCTTTCCTTGTTACTGAGGGTGTGTGTGAAGTGTGACATACACCCTTTCAATTCCAACCCAGAAAACACGAAACAAAAACAATATTTTGAATTTGATCAAGTCGAAATTTTTTAGAGCATATCCCTACCTGAAACCACACATTTTGTTTTATAGTGATGAGCTAGCTATCTGGCATGGTTTGTCAGATATCACACATATTAAAGTTGATTATGGCCGATAGCTGGCAATTTCGAATTTAATTGAGTTGAATTTTCGCAAATTTTGTTTTATAGTAATGGTCTAGCTATCTGGCACAGTTTGCCAGATATTAGGCATATTAAAGTTTATTATGGCCGATGGTTGGCCAATTAATTAGGTTAAATTTCATAAACCCCAAAAGGCATATCTACACCCCCTGAGGGATGTGTGTGTGCAATGTGAAATAAATCCACTCATGGGTTTCCGAGAACTGCTTCGGAACCGAAATGTGGCCAGAAATATGGCATATTAAAGGGACTGGCCCAGGCTAAAATCATCAAAAAATCGGTGATTTTATTTCGGGTTCTTAATATGACCATATGATGTAAACATGTACATAGACTAGAACTGCAAATTTTTATAATTTTTGTGCTGCGCATTCATCAGTTAGACTAGATATAGAGACGAAATTCCCGCATTTTCTATTTTTGACATGGTTGTCAATAATTAGAATTCAGGAATTTCGTCTCTATATCTAGCCTAACTGGTGAATGCGCAGCACAAAAATTATAAAAATTTGCAGTTCTAGTCTATGTACATGTTTACATCATATGGTCATATTAAGAACCCGAAATAAAATCACCGATTTTTTGATGATTTTAGCGTGGGCCAGTCCCTTTAAAGCTAATTATGGACGATGGTCGGTCATAACATTTGAGTAGTAGAAATTTCAAAAAAACCAAAAGGCTCATGTACAACCGCTGAGGGATGTGTGCATGCAAAATTAAAAAAAATCCATCCACGGGTGTCCGAGATCTGCTCCGGAAACAAATTGCGGACAGACGGACGGCGGCCATTCGAGGCCACACCTATACTGCCGCCCCAGCTTTGTCGGCGGGCGATAAAGAAACGTAAGTTTGCTAAGCATGTAAAAACTGATACAGCAAAAACAAAAACACAAAGACACAGTTGGATTTTATGTTTTATTCAATTCTCCGATAACAGGAGCAGATAACATAAGCCAGGGCAACTCTTGACGAATAAAGCATACAATGGCACTCCATTAAGTCTTTCTGACACACAACAGAGTGCACATAAATGGTATGGAACACCACTCATGTCGTTAGTTAACATACAGTGTGAAACATTTACAATGTGAAACGTCCCTTCGTCCATACATACTAATGACGAGGAGAATGACGTGCTGTAATTCTTATCTTTTACATAAGGCATGGAAGTACATCTGGTTTCATATTTTTTCTGGGTGATTTTTGGTGGGATGGTACATCTCCCACTGGGTTTCATTAAATATATTCATTCCAAAAAACTTTTTATTTTTAAATATTTTACGAAGACACAATTATGTAGGACAATGAATGATAATTATTTTCAAGTAATTTCTAATTTGATGTTGGCTTGAGCATCATCGTTTTTCACAGCCTCACAAGGTTAAGTCAAAAAGAGTAATAATTTGTCATGTTCAATAAGAAATATGGCAGTAGTTGTATGTAGTTTTGTAGTGTAAGTTATCTGATTAGTTATACTGTCATGCAAACCTAAAAGGCAGTATCTGCTTACAGTAAGCATATACTGCCTTTTGACTTTGCAGAGCAGCATACTATACCTGGCACTACAACAGGCAAACCGCCAGGTTTATCATCAGAAAATTTGAATTTTCATGTCATGGAATGCATGTGCTTTCACAAATGACTAATCATACCAGTACCATTAACACCAAACATAACACAAAATGAGAACAAAGAGATTAAAAATTAAAGGGACATTTAAACGTCTGCCTTATTGTACGGAGCAGCCAATAAACCTAATCATAGTTACACACACTACTTAAGGATCCACAAAACAAACAAAAAATACAGAGTTGCGAGCGATGTTATGGTGACAAATAACTTCAAGTTTGTCTGCTTAACCCTTGTGCTGCTAAGACTGTATATATATACGTTTTCAAGCAAATTTCAGACTAAATAAAACATATTTTGCGGTGGATGCTCAGTTATTCAACTAATTAAATAGGGGAGATCTCTACTTTTCATAAATAATGTTATTTTTCATTAATTTGAAGCTGGGAATTGCGTTCGCAATTCCAGCTTCAAATTAATAAAAATACTCACAAACAATTCAGCAGTACAAGGGCTAAGATACTGTTCCTACATACATACCACGTCTAGTGCATCTCGTGTTACACTGGGATAAAATATATTTGTCAGTGAATATTCTATACGAGTAATATAACAGCCGGATGCTTTTGATACCAAGACTAGCATTCAAAGGAAAATATTCACCTAAAGAACAAAATTCGTCCACCTGGATGTGAAAGGGTGTAGCTGCCACTTTGTGAAGTGGCAGATACACCCTTTCATTTCCAAAATGACGAAATGGCATGACTACACAAGGTTCCAAGCAGGATGTTTAAACTGATAATGAGGGTCCACATGGGTTAAAAAACGAATCAAACGAACGGCAATCGTATGTTATTAGGGTTCGAACATCGAGGATTTCATCTTGTAAATAGTGTAAAAAACGAACTAAAAAATTTATATCTATTTTTATCAATATTTATATCATTTTTCCCTTATAAAAAGCGAATAGCGAGGCAAAAAAAAGGGTAAAAAGTGAACAGGGAAGAATCCATAATTTCCAGGTCCCATGTGCTCCCTCATAATGTATGTATTCAGACAATTTTAAAAAGGGAGAACAGAAAAGTTCTTCCACTTTGCAAAACGCATACATCCATCTGGTGTCTTGCCACACACACATTCTTCTTAGTGAATTATCATTGTTAAAGCTGTTTAGAACAGTACGCCAGCACATTGAGATCAGACAGATAATATGTGAAGTGATTCATTAAATTACACCAAAATCTCCCTTGCAATTAAAGGGTCACATTGCTCAGCAAGTTAACAGATGCGATCATCTAATTCCAATGGAGTGAAGCTTTCTATAAATAACAAGTGAAGTGATCAGATGTTAAATAGTGATGTTAGTAGTGAGTTGATTAAAGCTGGTGTAATGCAAATCTCACGCTATTCCGATTCAAGCTACAATCCCTTACAAAATAAACAATCTACAATAAGAATGATTCAGGGCCTCTGGGCCTATTAACACACCCCTACATCACCTACCTAATATGAAAAAGACCCACGGCTACCATGCTAATCCAAAACCGAACACCACACGGTATACCAATAATTAAATATGATAACTCCCAGATTTCGTTAATAATATCAGAATGATTTCAGAATTATTTAAAAAATAGTACAATGCTTGTTGAAAATAAGTTACTATTATAATAAGTATTGAGAATTAAATCTCTTTGTTATCTCAGCTGTCATACTGATGATATAGAGCTTGAGGCAGAACAATATGTGCTCTTGGATATGAAAGGGTGTATCTGCCACTTCACAAAGTGGCAGATACACCCTTTCATGTCCAGGGGTGCGATTGTTAGAGCAGGAATCACGGCCTACCGCGGTCAGTCACACAATACATAACAACAAACTGAAAATAATAATTATGATTTTAAGAACAGACACCTGCACAGAACTTGACATGCAACAACAGGTATTTATTTTCCCCAAAATCAAAGCACCGTCTAAATATCACTTGAATGAAATGCAGAACAAACCTCACTAGATAGCCGTAGAATTAAAATGTCTGAACAAGAATTACACTAAATCTTCAGTCGAATTTTGATTATAACCAATAGCACAATATAATAGATTTATCGACCAACATAATAATTTTTATTTATACATTTAACTACTGCAAGTGTGGCAGCCCTACATGTCATGCGATTCAATTCGTCTGAGCGATTCAATTATTAAATTAAAAATTGTCAGTCACTTGAAGCTGTGGCTCGCTACCGCGATCCACAGCTTTAAGTGATTGAAAATAATCAGTTTCACAGTTTTAACCATTAAACCGCTGAAATAAATAATTTACATTTTCAGCCACCTTAAGTTGCATCTCGCTGTCGCAACCCACATCTTCAAATGGGTGAAAATTGCTCTTATTTGCTAAATTTGGGACCGAATATTTGAAAATCTTAATGTTCAAACACTCATTTCATTCCCAAACACAATGATTTGCTCAATTAATAAAACAGATTTAAAACAACTCTAGTCGTGCTTAGTAGTTTAGGGTTGAACGTTTTGAAACTGCTTAGATGAGTGGGAATAAAACAACAGAAATAATCGCCATCAGCGCTCAAGGCGTTCACTTTTATGTCACAACTTGTAATCAATCATACACAATCATAGGTACTGGTCATCATGATAAAATGAACAAAATCATTTGTTTGGTCAAAGAAACAAATCACAGCACCAATTATAACGACCATGATTATCATAAAGGATCTTTGTATATACCCTCTCCAAACAAGGCCAAACAAATGCTGTCATGTCCCACATATATAACATCCCTATACTGCTCTGGAAAGCCAAAAGGCAATATGTGCTTACTTATAAAGTGAACAGATACCATAGTGCCTTTTGACTTTGCATGGAGATGAGCTTGCAGTCGCTTATATATAGGTGCATTCTACAACAAGCCATTTGATGATTAAAAGCTTTAATATTATACATGCATTTTGTCGTATTTTATCCGCCTGTGGAAGCAAAGGGTCACACATTGTCAGTGTGACCCTTCGGTTGCAGTGGATATTGTCTAGTACGCAGCCACACAAAGACTGTGTATTTACCTATAATCTAGAGTATCACTAGGTTCAGTGCACACACATTACACACTCATTCTGTATAATCATTGTTCTACAACCGCTGGCTGTAAACTTGTATGTACATTATGTGCTTCACATACACACAAGAAGTATGTACATATTACAGGCATACACACTGTACAGTTATTTCTCTCTTTCTCTTTGAATAATCTGTACAACACTGTACTCCATGATATGTATCACAAACTCCCACCTGATGCATTCCTCATTATATATTGACACCTTGGGATGCAAGGGTCATATCTCTCTTTATATAGTGTAAGATATCAAGCTTTATGTCCCAAGGTAATATTCTGTAATTAAACCTTCACACAGTTATCTAACACACCTTTGGGTGAAATCATTTGACAATTATGGCATATAAATAGGGCTATTGTCTATGATTTATATGTAATGCTATGAGTGGAGTCAGCCTTTTCTATCACTGTATTACAGATTAACAGTCCTAACTAAATTTCTAGAATATAATCACATACAGTCACAAAAGGAAAGCAGTTCCAAAGAACAGGGCAATTTCTCCAGCTCAAAAGGCATAGGAATCATATCAAGTTCATAATAATTCTGGTAAGGCAATAGCACCAGGTTGACCTCATGCTGGCCCAGCATCTGCGACGCTGGCACAGCATTGGGCCAACATAGTCATTGAAAGATTCAGCTTAAAAAGAAAACGCTAATGTTTCAAACCTGAACAATTAAGGGTATTGAACGTCAGTGAATATCTAAAAAGTAAATTTCTCAGATCATAGAAGCTTCATTCCATCGAAAATATCAAAGGTGGCCACAAGGAGAGAAAAAAGTACATGATACTGATGTCAAAATGAAAATTGAATAAAACCGATATTGCTCAATGTGCTCTGCAAGACAGGTACATAGAGGAGCAATGTGCAATTTGGTTACAAAAATATTGTGATCACACACGTCAGTGGTGTTAAAGATTATTGCCCGATACACCCTACTGAAGAGCGTAAAATAATGGCAGCTTCAATGAGTACATGGACTCACATTAAAAGTCACGTTGGAAGACAATGTAATTCACTACTTGTGCTGGTTGCTCTATATTGATGAAGAATTCTTTTTGAAACAACAAATATACGCCTTAAATGTAATGGTTCCACCACTAAGTTGCGAATCACATATTTTGCTATGAGGCTGATATCGCATTTACAGAAGGTGAAATTTTATTTATAAAATACTACACATATCGTCGCCTCAGAGCTAAAGGATCCTATCTGACACTTGTCAGAGTGGCAGATAGGATCCTTTAGCTCCGAGGCGACGATATATACATGTATAATTATCCTCTATGTCTCAGAACTATTGAATTTAAATTTATAGTCTCTTGAAGTTGTGTCTCGCTACCACGACAGACAACTTCAAGAAGCTGAAAATGTATGTGATTTGTGAAATTTAGGTTCTAACATATATCAGTGTTTCAAGATATTTCGTTTTTAACAACTGGTTATAAGGGGCTTTAAATGTGCTAATCAAAACACAGAATGTCTACTGTAGTCGACACCAGTGCTCTACATGTTCTAGGGAGTACATAGTTCTGATTACAAACAAAAGTGTCATGTTTTTATTTGATAATCTATGTGCTCTGTACCTGCACGGTATAGTACACAGCTAAGTTATATTGAGTACAGCACATTTGTTTAATTATTGCTTTCACACAAAGTTATGCCAACAACTATCAGAAAAAATCATGCACAATGGTACTTAAGACAATAAATACCGCAACACAATAAAAATCAAACATGGGTGTTCACAACTTTAAGAATAACAAAAAAAAACAGAAAAAAAACATTTGAATAAATTAGTATCACCAGTTGTCCAAATTGATGACAATTCTACTGTTAGGATATTTTTCAATCCGATACTTATTTCATGAAATATCACTAATAAAATGAGGCTACTTTAAAATAAATAGATCTTGCCAGATATCTTCGATTTTTACTGACTGATTCATAACAGATCTTTGTCAAATGGCGGGAGAAACAGGAAAAGTTTGTTCAGTATTTTAGTTATGTTATTATTAGCCGGATATGACAGCTCTATTGTAGACTAGATAATATATCAAGGTATTTATATACAGTCATATAAAGTTCCCATCTAGTTCTATTATTCACAAAGGCAGAGACAGAATGAAAAAGGCAAAGAAAAAACAGTGCACACAAAAAGTAAACAGAATTTAAAAGTTCAAAATCGAGTTCAAATAGCACAACTAGTTCAATAACTCCTTACCTGCTATCTAAGTTAAATTTTCACCCAGTTTCGTCTCTCTGCCGCGACCCACAACTTCAAGTTGGGGGGGGGGGGGGAAATTACTCATTTTTGTTTAATTTGAGACAAAACATTTGTAAACCTTGATTTATAGCATTTATGATGATTTCAAATTGAAAAAACCCTTTGGTATCCATGGTTTATACAAAAAAAAAACAGTGATGTAATGGTTAAAGGGTATCATTGTTTCCTTCTTGAGATGAAGGTATTATAGACATGAGACTTGAATGGAATCTGGACCCAAGTCAAATATAAGATGTTATTCTAATATTTATTGAGCAGTAGATGCATGCCTATAGTGTTACTGAGTACCAGTTAAGAGAACATTTTTGTAATACTTCAGATGTCATAGGGAGTCTTTCACTAGTTCTTCACTAGTTTGTTTTCGAGAAAAAATCTTGAAAACAAATGAGATCATTCTTCATTCTACAGCTAATGTGTGTGGATTGTATCGATACCTTACTGATCACAACAGATTACTAACTGCCTGAAATATGCATCAGCTAATTTGTCAATTATTTTATTTTAATTATTATTGCCATTGGCATTATGCAGCATTGTCTGCTTAGCTAAACTCTTATTGAACAACTGCAAAAATGTACAGCCACAAGAAAAAAATTTCCATAGCTGTATGTCATTGTACACTGTTGAGTAATAGAAGCCATTGATATCATAGTTTAGGGTACACATTTCTTGACCCTCATGATGCCAGGATCGTATATGCGTTTTCAAGCATATTTCAGACCAAATAAATTCAACTCAAATTTCTAAAATGTTTTGCAGTAGATGCAATTCCAGCGTCAAATGAATGAAAAAATGGTCCAAAACAATTCGGAAGCGTACGTGTTAACAAAGAGAAATATGGAATATGATACAAGAAGAAAAAAAATAAACCACTAATGATGTATGTTTATATAGAATATGAAAGTGAATCCATTATTATCATAATATGTGTTGACAAGAAAAGCCTGGTTCATTCATTCCAAGTGAGACGGTGACAATCAGTTATCTTTGGTTGAAATAAAAAGAAAGTCAAGAGAGTCTGTGGCAGGGACGGCTATAGCTGATTGGAGATTGTACAGTTATCAACCAGTGTATTATACTAGGCAGTGCTGTGCAAAAGGCAGTATCTACTCACTTGTATAGTAAGCAGATACTGCCCTTTTGGCTTAGCACGGCAGTATATTTATCCTGTAACACTTGGCGGACACTGTAATACTGCTCTGCAAAAGGCAAAGATTACTTGTAAAAGTAAGCGGTTACTGCTTTTAGGCTTTGCACGGCAGATGACAAGGATAGAGGCTGCCCCTCTGGGTGATGCACCAGTCTAATGTAAATGTCATTATTGAGAATTCAAATGATCATCCGCTTGATAATTTAGAAGCAATTGCGTGTTGAAAAATATTGAAGTGTACACGACACAAATACAATATAATTTCAAACATAATTTCCTTTTTTTAAATATCTAATTGGAGTGAGAATTGCAGAGTATTAAAGTCACAAATTTTAAAGTTTAAAATTTTCTAATGTGCATATTTATTAAACTATATATATATATATATATACATACCCGATGTATATAATGTACTATATATAGGGCCTATTTGCAAATTAAAATGTATTTCGCAGATAGAGTTATAACCTGATAACACACAGAATGGTAACCATTGTAACGTGAAACCTGTGACGAGGAAAAGGCGTGGTCAAAAAAACATCCCTACTTAAGTACCCTGATACAGTAAATATCTGCATAATTAGCATCAATCACCACCCATCACCTGGTGTGTTTGAACCAGCACACCAATGTCAAGGCTAGTTCACAATCCTGCAGTGCACCAGGCATGGATACCACACCTCATTTGCATGAATTTGAATACAACATGCCTTCGACTAGATTTTCCACACAATAGTCAGTCTATATCTGTCTGTGTGTCTGGCCTGTAGGCCTGTCAGCTGCAGCGCGACACTCGCAGTCAGCTAGGTAGCTCTGGATCGGTGTCCTGGTCATTTACTTATTATACTACTCTGCAAAGCCAAAAGGCAGTATCTGCTTACTTGTAAAGTAAGCAGATACTGCCTTTTGTTTCGCACAGACCCCTCGGAGTCTACTTCAACGTGAGGGTTTCGGGATGAGCTGATGCAGCACATGATGCAGCGTCTCTGATAAATGTCATCTACTCATTATTGCATCCCTTTGGATATAAAAGGGTGTATCTGCCACTTTGTAAAGTGGCAGATACACCCTTTCATACCCAAAAGGGCGTATTGATAATGTAAATCAAGTAGGATTTTTGGCAGAATTCTCCAGACATATCTACAGCAGCCAGGGAGATATTTGATCCCCAAATAAGTCGCCTAATTATCACAAGTTCATGGGGGTCATCACTTCCTGGTGCTGTATGTTCACATCTCTCTTTGTAATGTACTTTCTTTCACAAAAATTATAAATCTAGCCTGCTTTTCTGCAGCCATTTGATCGCGTGCACGACTGTAGTTGGACTGTTATTATGGCCACACTGCATAAAACAGCAAAGCATGTGTCAAACAATCAAAACAACAACTGCTTGGAGTGGCACCTGGTGATTACTGCTGACATCACAGTCTGATCAGAGTAACACCTGGTTACAAATGCAGACACTACACTGCTCTGCAAAACCAAAGGGCAGTCTCTACTTACTTGTAAAGTGAGCAGACACTGCCATTTGGCTTTGCGCGGCAGACCACCTTTTTGACCAGAGCATCATACCTCAATATTTGACCAGAGCACAACCTAGTGATTGCAATTGGTATCACATGTCCACCAGAGTCCCCTGGTGATTGTCACTGACACGATGCCTCTCCGAGCGGCAATCTAGCCAGCACTAGGATGCTATGGGAGGTGGAGGGGGAGGGAACTCCTCTTGACTATTCATGTTCTCCTTGTTCTCACTGTCTTTGGTACGTTGTGGTGGAGCCGGGCACGGCTCCGTGTTATTAGCCGTCGTCACCGCGCACGGGGGCGGCAGTATATCTCCACCAGGTGGGGTGACGGCATTGTTCGTGTCGGTCGCCAGGGGTGGAGGCGGAGGAGGTAAATCACTGTCGGCCTCCATCAGCTGCCTGATGCGCGCCTTCCTCAACCCCTGGAAAAGGTCCTCGAGCACCTCGGACTCCTTTTCTTCCAGGAGGTCGAACGTGCGGGCGAACGTCATGAAGTGGTGGAACAGCATGTTGAGGTGAGCCTGGAGCGTGAGCCTCAGGATGTGGGTGTAGTGGGCGTGGTAGATGTGAGCTAGAACGTGGAACAGCAGCCGGTGTAACTTCTTCACTGTCTGCAGGAACGTAGTGGGGAACGCATTACCTACAACAGAATCATACACAATCAAGATAACACTCCCAACTAAACCGTTAACAACCCAGTAAACAACAAAACATTTGCATAATATTCACACAATGTCGGACCAACGTCGAAGACGTTGAGCCGACGTTGTATAAATGTTTGCTGGAAAGTGGCGTGATAGCACAATAGTGCGTACTGCCACGTATTATACAGATACAGATATACAGAACAATCATTCCCCCAGCAAACATGAGACGTTTATCCAACGCTGTACTAATGTTGGGCCAGCGTCGCAGACATTGGATAAACGCCTCGTGTTTGCTGGGCCTGCAGGTAAACAACTGTAATCGTTTTAAATTTGCTATGCTGTACACTAAAATGACAAATTTAAGGACACAAGTTAATGATAAGGCACATACTTATATCAAACAATCCAACGTTCAACAATTCACTTGCAATAATGAAATCCACTCGAAGTTGTATTCAGCTAACTACATGACCTACCCCACATAACCGGGCTGCCTAACTCATATCGCGGCAGACCCGGTGACAATGACCGTCATTTTATGAACACAACCAGCCGTATAAAAATGAACACAACCGTCAATTAAAGTTGTGTTTTGCTACCGCGATCCACAACTTCAAGTGACTAAAAATAATTTGGCAAAAAAATTAAGTCACATCATACATCAGTTTCACAGATTTGAAGACATTCTTCAGTTCTAAATACTGGATGCACAACTGTGATTAAAATCACAGAAACACTAGTATAATCAGTCCAGTCGACGTCAGTGATCTAACTAAGGGTTGTAAAAAGTGCTAATGAATAGGTCTAAAAGCGATAAATCATTACAGTTTTGATCTGCTCTTACACAATTGCACAATAAGACCCTGTGAAACCGAATCAATACGATCTGAGAGGAACCCTGCATCATACATGCACACAAATTCAATTACAGCACTATACTTCCATGCAATGTCAAAAGGCAGTATCTGCTCACCTGCAAAGTTAGCAGATACTGCCTTTTGGCTTTGCATAGCCGATACGTGATAACGACAAATCTTTGTGTGGCCTTTTTGCAGCATTTGTGTAGTGACACATCTAAAACCCAGAGGTGGTTTCCGCAGTCTTATTTATGGCATTCCGGGCTGGCCTTTGGTACTGACAGGGTATTATAGCTGGACAACTACATCCGGCAACAGTTCCGTGTCATGGACCATCTCAAACAGCCCACCCCACCCCTGATTATGATCACGGCAAACAAAAGCTGAAATATCTCTTTGATACGTGATCATTAGTCTACTTTTGGATCATTTTGGACAAATAAAATGATTAAAGTCGGCTAATCAACATTATTCAATTGTTATTATCCCTGGTAGATGAAGTATTCAATCGTTCAACTACTTGCAGTGACGTCTATTCACATTGTGCAGTATACAATTTTAAGGAATCGTTATGTCTTGCATGGTTTAAAACGAGCAAGACACGCCGATTAATTACGCTTGTTCAACGCCGTCTCCCCCCCCCCCCCCCTTGTAGCGACGTTGAAAATACGTTATTTTTCAATTATCATCACAGGACATAAAAATTATAGTTAACTTGTGAAAATGAAAGAGCCCAGCCCAACTTCAATAATTCCTCGTACTTAAAAACCATAATTTCCAACCATCAACAAAAAATACGGTTCTTCATTAGGACACTCGTTAAAATTGGGTGTGACTAGGAAGCATAGTGTCGGTCTTTGTGAAAATAAATCACCAAGCCTGATATGTTTATGCAATAATACACATCAGAATATATTAAAGAAGACAATGACGCCAGGCTCCCTGTGAAGTAGGAGTGTCCGACCTTATCAACTCATACCAGTAAATATAGAGATAGAAGCATGTTTCACGGAAAAGAAAATGACAAAGTCGATTCAGGAAGTTAGATTGTAAATGAGATGCGATAAGAGATCTGAATAGCGCGTCATCACACGGGTTGACTTGGGTCGAACAAATAAACCGAAAGTCTGCGGTAAAGGGTTTTACCACAAACTTCCTCCATTAAAAACACCAGTATCGGCGGGGTCAACCCTGCCAAAAACCTGTAACTCTGACCTATGACAGATACAGCACTGACACTCGAGTAAGCTTCAAACCCTGTACCGCCAAATGATTCAATTTGAATTTTCACCCACTTGAAGGTGTGTCTCGCTGACGCGATCCACAACTTCAAGTGAGTGAAAATTATTCAGATTTGACAAAATGGAGGCCAACTGTTTGCAAATATTGCTGATTGATGCCACATTTTATCTTTAACATGTTTAAAAGGTGGTACTTAATGTGAGAACCCGAATATATGCGGCACCGGCGGTTAAAGGGTTAATCCCCGTCGTTTTTAGTAAGGTATCGGGACATTTTCCGAACAATATAATTATATATACTAGTATATCGTCGCCTCGGAGCTAAAGGATCCTATCTGACACTCGTGAGAGTGGCAGATAGGATCCTTTAGCTCCGAGGCGACGATATATCTACCTATATAAACTTAGAAGGTATCCCAAGATGACAATGTTCTACCACCAAAGTTAAGTGAACAAAACTAAAACCTCTTAAAACTGGACTATATTTCTCAGGGGATCTGCAAAGATATTAAACCCTTGAAGCTCTGAAATACTTTCACACAACCCATAAGGGTTTTTTTTCAATTTGAAATCATCGTAAATGTCTTACTTAGCTCGTTCTGCTTCATTTAAATACCTATGTTATTGGTCTACAGCCGTTATAGATATGTTGACCCTTTCAGCGTGGGGATCGTATTTAGACGTCAAATTCTGACGTTTAAAGTCGATCCTCGCGCTGTAAGGGTTAAAGTGGGAGCGCGCGCACTCATTAAACAACAATACAATGCTGAGACCCCCTCTGTACTTTTTCATGTATAGAATCGGATTCTATATTCAGTATCATTATCAAGATGCAGTGAATCGAGTTCCCGATGATCACGAATTAAGTCACGAGACCAATAGCTCAGTGCGACGCTGGCCCAGCATTGGCCCAGCTTTGGCTCAGACCATCGTGTTTTCACGAGTACTCCCTTTATCCCAGAACTCTATATAAAGTTATTGCTTTGTTAAGTCAGACAAGTGAGAACCAGTGACTGCGGGGTGGTTATCGTACAGGCCTGCACAGCAAGCACGAGTCACTGCGCCAATGTTGCTTTAATGTTGGTCCAGCGTCTTCGACGCTGGCCTAGGATCAATGTCTCATGTTTGCTGGGGTGTCTTGTGCACTGATCACAGGTTCACGTGTGGACAGGTTCTCCACAGATGAAAGCTGCAAACGTCCTAATAATGCCGCTCTGCAAAGTCAAAAGACAGTATCTGCTCACTTGTAAAGTAAGCAGATATCGTATTTTGCACGGCTGAATGCTAGCCTTGTCAATCTAATTTGAAAGGCAGCCAGATCGCACAAAGAACCCCCTCGCTGGATCCAAGGAGGTTATATATAACATCCTTGCTGGTCGCAGTAGACACCATGCGTTGACACAATGTTGGGCCAACGTCGCAGAGACTGCACATACATTGAACTGGCACTGGGGTAACACCTCCTGTTTTTTCCAGGAACGGAATTATTCAGTACCCCATAAGTATAAAACACGAAATCATTAACCCTTTGTTCGCTCACGTGCTCCTTACGAATATATTTAATAAAATAATCATTCGCACTGACAACTTTCTATAACAAGAAGCCAGCCAAGCAACATAAAACCCCGCCCCCGAAACGACACATTATGCAGTAACATACGTGACACGGCAACCGCCAAAACACAACCTTGCTTGACAACCACAACAGGCGCTTTCACTATTGTTTTTGCCACGGTATTTATGTTGACAACGTATATCTACGTTTTTACCCGCAGGGTGCCAGCGGCTAAACGGTGTGTGCGCTATACATGATAATGTGAAAGCAGCCTGGGCGCGGGTGTAAATCACTGACCTGGATCGGGGCCAGAACAACATCACCCGTGCTTTATTAACACCGCAATTTGCCAGGGACTACTAACCAGGCCATCCTGTGTGTCACTTCAAGTTCTAGGGCGGAAAAATCCGCCTGTCACCTTCTGATTATAAATTGACAGGTGAAATGCTAATGCTGGTTGGGCAATGGATTTCACTGATATTGTGTTTCCCTCTTATGAGTGAGCGCCAACGAAATTATGCACATCATCTAGTGCAAGTGTATTAACCCTTTAAACCCTCAAAATGCATTAAAGCTTCATTTTGCATCTGTGATGAATGACATTCCTACACCTATAGGACGAAAATTTTGTATGGAGCTTTTTTTGGTGATTTTTTTTCAGTTTCATTTGTCACCACTTCAAGTCATCTTTACCCACTACATCAATTCGCGGCTTGTATAGTGGACGAAGATGACAATGGTGAATTAGGCTTGAAAGGTTTTCTTGAACCTTTTTAGGCGTCCGAAACGTTGATACCTTTGATAGCATTCAGACATTGTTCCCCAAATCAGCGATCCTATCTGATTCTGCACATTCACAATACACAATGCTATAACGTATAATTTGTTAGCAGTACATATCGTGACTAACAGTTTCAGCTCATTGATTATTTTGTTAGTTATTCATACCGATCGTTAGTTTTGATTGCCGCCGAGCCCTCCAGCGCAGTGTAGGCCTATGCAAAATTAGATATGAATACAATTTGGTAAATTGATGCACGGAAGGAAGAAGGTTAACAGTTCAACCGAACGTGGGTGAAAATTAATCAGATTTTTTCTAATTAGTTATATACCCACGGTGCTAAATACATATCCCACCATTTAGTGCCACCAAAATTGGACAAAACGACCATCAGTGTTTAAAGAGTTTTCACAGTGGATAGGGTGATTGTCATGTGACCATAGCTAGAGATATGGCCTGACACGGGAGACCTATGTGTACTCAATCCGCGTATAGATAGATACTCATGTGTACTCACTCAGCGATACTCGATAGATACTCGATGTGTACTCGCGCCGCTTATAAATGAATACTCATGTAAATAGTTATGTGGTGACCAGTGTTGGAACACACCAAGATCATATTGACATAACTCGGTAATACAGTATACATATTATACAAGATCATTATTATATCATTAGTTATGTAAGGCTGTAGTGGCAGTTCTGATGCTTGCCAACCCACAAACTGCAGACATCAATTAGTCGTCAATTCAATACAAATGACGAGGTAGTCTATAATAATGCATAGGGGTCGTCATTAAGTACACAAGGCCCACCTCTATAAATGCATAGAGTATTCTCTCTATACCCATATCAATTCATGTTAACCGTTTAATTAACCCTTTAACCGCCGGTGCCGCATATATTCGAGTTTTCATTTTTTATTAGCACATTAAGTACCACATTTTAAATATGTTAAGATAAAATGTGACATCAACCAGCAAGATTTGAAAAGAGTTGACCTCCATTTTGTCAAATCTGAATAATTTTCACTCACTTGGAGTTGTCGCGTCAGCGAGACACAACTTCAAGTGGGTGAAAATTCAAATTAAATAATTTGGCGGTTAAAGGGTTAAACGATAAATTAGGCGTCGCTCCCGCGTACTACAATTTTGCAAAAAATGGTCAAAATTGCGCACAGATATTGGTTGAGCACATGTTTCGTATTTTCCTTATGATTATTATAAAAAGGATGCAAACCACTGCAACGCTTTATTAGCGAAAACAAATTCGCTTTATGAGCGAAAACAAATTCACACTGAAAGCAGTAGGCTTACACATTAACCCTTTGCCTGCTACACGAGACAATAGTCGGTTTTAATCAGTTTTATTAGTCGATTTAACCACTGTTATTGGGAATAAAATGACTGTTTAAAACACTTAGATTTGTAAATGTTCGGTCTAAAAGTAAACAAATATGAGTAATTTTCAACCACTTGAGGTTGTGGATCGCGGTAGCGAGACACAACCTCAAGTGGTTGAAAATTTAAATAAATTTACTTAGCAGGATATGATTTAAGAAAGGTAAGCGTGTTTTTGTAGATGTGTACTGCGTTCTAGTCTTTGTCATTTGACCTTCAGGGTTATCCACGGCGGATGACGCCACTTGAATAAAGACGTGTGACATCACCCTGGTGAGTAGACATACGAGAGCATACACTCCTGGCGAGTAGAGCGGTACTACAGCACGCTCTGACACGAGGCCGTCACCCAATAGTGTTTTAAAGCTGGGCCAGAGTTGTAGACGGTGGACCAGCATTCAAACATTGGGTCTATCCAATGGGACAGCACGCACCGACAGACACTATTTTTACCTATCCCGCTGATAACAAACTGTGTGGACTCAGCAGTCACTTTACAATTTGAAGGAGAGATAGCCATTAAATTTGCTACATTGTCATGATCACCAAAACCTTAGTAATTTCCCCACATTTTAACCCTTTGCCTGCTGATCACGACAACAGTCGTTTTTAATCCGTTCTATTATCCTATTGAATCAGTGTCACTGGGAATAAAAGACTGTTCAGACATCAAAATCTGTAAATGTTTGGTCTCAAATTAAACAAATATGAGTAATTTTCAACCACTTGATGTTGTGGATCGCGGTAGCGAGACACAACCTCAAGTGGTTGAAAATTCAAAATAAATAAAGCAGGATAAAGATTAAGTGCGTTTAAAATTACTTAAGTCCAGAATTTGAATCAAAGCGAATGCTAATCTAACAAATTAAACAATAATTTTTCTTTCAAATTGTCTTGTTTGACGGACAAATAAAAACGGCTGTAGAGGCTCCTAGCGCTTCAAGGGTTAATCTTAGACTCGGTAATCTGAAGCTCTCGTTGTCAATGCAAAAATAACGTAGATTCATGACAATAATATTATTCCCACTAAAAACTTAGGTTTTTTTCCACAGTTTCCAAGAGAGGGCAAGTGGGCTTTTTCAGCCTATACTCCAGTTTTGTTATTAATGGCGTCTAAAACGCGGCAGTACGTGACAAGAGACAAAGCGAGTGAGTGTCTGTGAGACTAGCAGAGTCTAGCAGCCATTAGATGTTGAAGCAATGTTGGTTTAGCGTTGGTCCAGCGTCTGGACCAACGTTAAACCAACATTGATTCAACGTCTTGTGTCCGCTGAAGAGGCAGCACTGTCAATCCCCTTGGTAAACAGTGAGAGAGCCAGAAAGTGTACATTAGAAAAAACTAAAATCACTGGGTGTCACACGTCGAGGGGTGTGGACAAAACCCGGTAATATTAAGTCCAGGGGTGTAGAAAAATAATGATTGAGTGAGAGTTGAACGGTTTACTGCCAAAATAGAAATATCGTACTTTCAACTGTGATTTTGTTAACTTCTTTCTATACCTGAACCAGCTGTAAACCGAAACGTGTTGAATAATTGTTTTAATAATTATGGTGTGGTCCAATTTACTGCTCTGCAAAGCCAAGCAGTAAGCAGATACTGTCGTTTGGTTTTGCAGAACAGTATTGCGTGATACACTTCAATGTTGATATATTTTTATGTTGATTAGAATATAGGGCAGCAACCCATAACATTCACGACAAACTTACAGCAATTATACAAAAACTATTACACAATAAATTGTGAAGCTCACGTGCACAGTTATAATAACTACGTTGAGTGTTGCATGATTTACATGAAAGTAATATTTGACAACACTTGACTTTTGTTTATGACAGTAGTTTGACATAGAATGATAAAGAGCTGTCATCTCACGAAACAATTACCAATTCTGTACCAATGCTGGGCCAGCATCATGGACGCTGGCCCAGCATTGATACAGCATTGGGGGGATTTCTCGTATTTGCTGGGTTTGGCTCGGTAGACCTATGTAGACCATAATGTTAGTTTTTGACCTAGCGACATGTATGGGCCAATTCGGGTTATGGGGTGATGAATGAGTCATTCTGTACAATCTGAAATATCAGCACGTGAGTGAGTGAGTGAGTGAGTGAGTGAGTGAGTGAGTGAGTGAGTGAGTGAGTGAGTGAGTGAGTGAGTGAGTGAGTGAGTGAGTGAGTGAGTGAGTGAGTGAGTGTCTAGCTTTGCCTTTTCACAGCTAATAACGACTATAGTCGTTTTTATCTCGTTTACTAGCAGTTTCAATCAGAATTATTGGGAATGAATGAGTGTTTGAACATCAAGATTTCCGGAGATCCTTTGTATTAGCATAGTTATGTGCTACTTAGAAAATTTAAACAAGATAACTTGGCGGGTAAATGGCGAGCATGAGGACTGTTAAACACTGAAGATGTCAGAAACTCCATCAAGTGAGCGGCAAGGTGACCCGCCTATTAGTACAAACACTCATCATGTAACTAAACTGTCGAGGTATGTCAGTCGTTCAATGCCATTCAAGTGTTGACCTCTCGATTCTGTAACCGATTTGAAATCTACTGATTTGCATAGCCGTTCAAATCCGAAAGGCAGTATCTGTTTATTTGTAAAGTTATCAAGTACTGTCTTTAAATATCACTGGTTTGCACCACCCAATTATATTTCACTATCAGTAATTGCATTCTTTAACACAGCGCTTTTGTCAAAATGTCCAGGGACGAGATTCATCGTACATTGTTCATAAAAAACCCAAACCCAAGCTTTTGTTAAACCTTCTCGTTTTGCCCGTTTTTAAGTCAATTAATGGAATCATCCTTTCAATGTTACCATTGCTAAATGATTTGAAGATGTCAAAACAGTGTGCTAATAAAAAAATGTATTAAATGTATCAAAAGCTGAATCATTTAAAATTACTTACCTAGTTAAATTCCCTGAATTTAAGAATCTTGATCAACCTATGTTATTTATTGATGTGTTTGTACTTCGATATAATTTGTTAAAGAGAATGTTTGTGCGAAAGAGATAATCACTGGAAGTGGACGACATTAATAAGATAACAATTAGTAACATGTGGCCATATTAGCGCTAATCAATGAATCTCATTAACTACATGAATAGTTGAAAATTACCAATCTGTGTAACCTAGGTTACTAATGTCAATAACAAATCAGCCAATTATATATATCCTTGGTTACAATTAATAATATAATTACCATCAGATTAACTTCACCTGTCTCTGGATTGTCATATTCCCCCTTTTAAAATTATAAGTTCTACCCAGAAAAATGGCCAAAACATTGCAATTCATTTTAACGCTGCTCACGTGCAAGCCGTTTTTGTCCTTTTTACTTGACCGTCAAACAAGACAATTAAAAGCAGAAATCACAATTAACCTTCCCAGATTGGGATATGATTTGATTCAAATTGTGTAAATGTACATAAAGTCGTGTGGCGGACCAAATGAACCTTGCAACTAAAGAAGTATGATGTTTTTTGCACAGTAGGGTGTAGATAGTGGGAAACAGTCGGGTGCAATTTTTCCACCCCTGAGAATGTCCTGTATCGGCCACATTTTGGAAGCCACTACTGAAAATAACATTTTCTTCAATAAATTTAAAAATATTGATGGTATTCTGTTGAACTAAGCGCCCACACCCAGGTTTTCAAGGTCGCAGAAGCGAATAAAATTGTCTTGAGGTTGATAAATGATACTGTATTCAAATTACTAAATCAGATTGATGGCAGTCACTGATACGTTAAGTAATTTTCACCCACTTAAAGTTGTGGGTCCAGGCAGCGAGACAAATCTATAAAACCTCAAAAATGCGAAGATGACACAAATTGAGAATAGGAAGAGTAAAATCTGCCACGCAAGATTTCACTCTTCCCATTCTCAAATTGTGATGACCAATGTCAGCCTATCATGACCACTTGCCGTAGTTACGTACCGTATTTAGTGGGGAACAGGGCTTCGTCGGTGAGGGCTTTCTCCGTGTAGCTCATGGCGTATTCTATGTACTGTGGCGCCCCGCATCTCAACTTCTTACCCTTCTCGTCCACCCACTGGTATATCCTGCAATAGAATACAACATACATATGAGGCCAAAAATAATTCCTCTGTTTCCGATTACACTACTGCCCTACCAAATTTGGTGATTTTTTATTTCTCTATTTTTTTTTGGGGGGGGGGGGGAGATACCGTTTACATGGCCCTCCAAAATAGGGTAGCTAGGGGAACTTTTTGCTAGTTTGCAATTCCACTTCTAAAGAAACTACCAAATCATCCCAAAAGGGCTGTTCACACAAAAATACACGATGATAAACAAATAAGGGAGGGACGTTAAAAACCCCCATTTTTTTGCCATAAAAAATTAGGGCCGGGGGTTGAAATAGGGTCGGTCGGGTAATCGGCAACAGAAGAATTATTCTGTTAGGGCCTGAAGGCTGATCAAGGAATCCCTTATTGGATCACGGTTCTACTTATTTAATCAATATTTGATGCAAACAAACGAGTCTAAAAACCACATCGAAAATCCAGATAAACAGACGACAATATAATCAAGTCTCAAAGTGATCAGTTGGTCATACCTGTGTGATAAAAAATATAAACAACCATGGCGAAAAGATATATCTAATAGCAGAAATAGATTCTCTCTTTATCTATTCCTGCTAATACGTATTTGTTTTAATGTCATCAAATACTGTGTATGTACAGTATATATTCTTTGTATATAGAGTTACGATTTGCGGTGATAAATAAAAATGGTATGTTACTAGTATATCCACAGATAAAATGCATAATATAATATGTATCCCATCCTTCATAATATTTGACCTTGAATCAGCGAGAAATAATTGTACTTTTTTTAATCAGTCACAAACCACAATTACCACAATAAAGATAAAGCGGTGAAATTAGCAAATACACGAACAACTCAGCTAAGAATAATAACAATTTCGTCACCTTGGTATTAAAGGGTCGTATCTGCCACTTCGTAAAGTGGCGGATACCACCCTTTGATACCAACTCTGTGCTATTATGTGTACTTACGTGTTGCCTGGCCCCGCCATGGACGTACACACTGAAGGTGTACACAACTCCGATAACGTACCGTACATCATGTTGATGTGCTCAAAGAAAGACACTGCTGAAAACAGACAAGAGTACACGGAATCAGCTTTATGCATTCCACCGGTCATTTGATGTCATTTAAATAAATACATATTGTCAATCATTTTTCATAATATTTTTACCCGTCAAGCGCTAAGTTATTTTATTTAAATTTCCACCCACTTAAAGTTGTGCGTCGCTACAGCGACTCACAACTTCAAGTGTTAATTTAGGACCCAATATTTGAAAATCTTAATGTTTAAACACACATTTCGTTCCCAATAACAGTGGTTTTTTAAATCGACCAATAAATCTGATTAAAAATGACTACAGTCGTGCTTAGCACTTAAAATGGTAACGTACAGACAAAACTAATATTTCATTCAATCAATGTTATTGACATACTAGAAAAGTCAATACCAACTAAAATGGCACACAGTGAAAACACACAATATAAAATTACTGAATCATAACAATATCGCGGAGAATTACAGCGGCGGAATACGAGAATGGGGTTTGTATCGCAAATTGCATTTTGTGACAAAATTGCTACCGACAGAAACCCGGAGCTGCAGCAAAGGCCTACTCCTTCCTAATCACGTTAGGATTTTATACATCATCCACTTGGACAACATAGAGGTTCACAACGACTAAGTCCATATAATTATGTAATGTACACCCGTCTCATCTTCCCTAAGCAAGGCTAGGCTTCTCTGAGCTGAAGAAGCCTAGCCTTGCTGTAGGGAAGATGGAAAATCTATTCACCAGATAAAGGACAGCCGCCTCCTGCAAAGATGTTTCACAGACATTGAGTCAACACTCGGCCGGCTAATATTCTTCTCGAGGCGAATATATTCCGACATTTCACTACTCCTTGGTGGAAGTGAATTCATCATTTAATCCGCCTGGCTGCGGCAACATCGACCAAACCGGCAAAAACGATGCACTGATTCAACGTTGGGTTGGTGTTGGGCCAGCGTCGCAGACGCTGGGCCAACACCAACCCAACGTTGAGTCAGTGTATAGTGTTTACTGGAAAGCGGGCGCAACGCGAAACACTGGACTCGTGAGTGCAAGATTTGAACAACGCCGGGGAAGCGACGGAGTGGTTGACCCGACGTTGGCCCAGCCTTATATTTTCCGTGTTATTACATTGTGAGAACAGGGCCGCAGATTATCCCAGGAGAGAGAGTCTGAGAGGAAAGTCAATGTACATATCCCATTCATAGAAAGGAGTCAGACTGAATTAGATCATCCCGCAAATAGTCTATTCCCTGAATAAAATGTGCAGTCTCGCCTATAATCATGATAATGCCGTGCAAAGCCAAAAGGCAGTATCTGCTAGCAGATACTGCCTTTTGGCTTTGCAGAGCAGTATAATAGTCAGCAAGAGAGGTTTCATTTGTCACATATATATCAAGAATTTTATACAAATATATAAAGTTCTTGGTCACACCTTACCTATAACATCTAATCACTAATCTCGCACAAAAAAAATCAATACAATACGGCGGCCCCTAGAAATTAAAAGGTCGTATAATCTAGGGCAGATACGAACTTTTAATCTTCTGAGAAAGATGTGCTGTAACACCGCAGGGCAACGTTTCAGAAGTGAATAATAGATGCGGAGGTTGGCGTAACGTCACGCTAATTCCTGGATTGTAAAATAGCTGGGTTTTTTAAACACGAGACGTCCATCCAAGAATTGTGTGAACGTCTTGTGTGTTGGGTATTCCTGCACAATATCATGGAAAAAACATAATTGATTTAATACCATATTATATCCTGACTGCACTTTTCAACCCTTTAGATCCTAAAGCATCATTTTACGTCCCTGAAAACAGACATAATTTTCCTATAACAAAAATTTCCGCGAAACTGGTTTAACAATACATGGCAATTTTCTTTAATTTTTTACCCACTGCAAATCATCTTCATACACTATCGCGGCTTGTAGTGGATGAATATGACATCGGTAAACTCAGCCTTGAAAGGGGTAAAAATGTGACGTGAAGATATCGGGACAGGTTTTAAATGTAAACTATCTATTTTTGCTATAATCCAGTGAAATCTAAACCCCTGGCGTGAAATTGTCGATATTCAATCACGCATATCCACGCAGTGTCTTTTGAGTAGTAGACTTTCAGAATGTATGGATTTATTGTGCGCAGTTTTTACATAACCAGATAACACGTGTGGTCTGAGTCATCTTGTCAAGCAAAGGCTAATCCACGTAAATCGCAGTGACGCTTGAGTGCGCGGACTCCTGCTGGGACAACCTCAGCCATTTTTTTCTACAATATTAATATAGTTATCACGTCAATTTGAAGTAACCCGTATTTATCCAAAACATTTATAAATTGCCAATCTCGTAAGTTCAATACCGGTATGTTCATTTCTCTTCAATTGGGAGAAACATAAAGGTTGGAAACTGCCACAGACTTGAATAACACCTCAACCCTTTCAGCGCGGGGATCCACCTTTTGACGTCAAAATCTGAGCTCAAAAGCCAATCCCCCGCACTGGAAGAAAAACAAATTTATAATGGCCGAGCACCCATAACATAGGTATTCAAATGAATCAGAAAGAGCTAACAAAGACATTTGTGACGTTTTCAAATTGAAAAAAACACCCTTTGGTCTCTGTGGTTTGTATAAGTATTGCTTTGTGAGGGTTAACGGCGGCCATCTGGTGCAGACGATGTGCACATAAACAGCTGAGCAGCCCCACATAAATCACAATATCGATTTTTCATATAAATCAATACAGGCGAAGTAGCGGCACAAAGAAGCAAGTACCCCGTTGCCTATGTGGGCCTGCCAAGATATTGGTGGGGGGGGGGGGGGGGGGGCAGTGTCCCGGGGCAAAACGCCGCCACTATTATGACGTCATGTTTGCGGGGTGTATGTGGCTTCTTAGCTCTGTATCAGCTACCTTTTTTAAATTTTCACCAACTTGAAGTTGTGACTTCAAGTGGGTGAAAATTACTTGAGTATCCACAATTTGCATCATGACATTACATGTATATATATGGTATTTAATCTATAGCAAATTTAATAGTCACTTCTCCGTCAAATTACGTTGTACGGAGGACAGATATAAATGCTGAAAACGGACACAGACGTGATTAGCACCTTAACCCTTTAACCGTCGGTGCCGCATATATTCAGGTTTTCATTTTATTATTAGTACCACATTTTAGTACCACCTATTAAACGTGTTAAAGATAAAATATGACATCAATCAGCAATATTTTAAAACAGTTGACCTCCATTTTGTCAAATCTGAATAATTTTCAGTCACTTGAAGTTGTGGATCGCGTCAGCGAGACACAACTTCAAGTGGGTGAAAATTCAAATTGAATAATTTGGCGGTTAAAGGGTTAATGTTAATTAATGTTAATTACGGCTAAACAACCCTTTAAGCGCCAATCAACACGATATTCTTAGCTTATGATAGCAAATAACGTATTTTCTTATCTATCTGTAATAATTGCACATTTTTATCCCAAATTAACCCTCTAGCCGCTAAATTATCTTATTTAAATTGTCACCCCTTTCAAGTTGTGGGTCTCGGTAACACCAGCAAATCTTGATGTTTAACCACTCAGTTCATTCTCAATAACTGATTTAACCTACTAATAATATTAACAACGATTCTATCTCGCTTAGCGGGAAGGGTTTTCCATCCGTTTGAAGTTGTCGGGCGCGGTAGCGAGACACAGCTTCAAGTGAGTGAAAATGGCATTTGATATGTTAATTGACTCCACGTTTATCAGCAATGGAAAAGTAGCCAAATAAAACGAATGCATCTAAATTATTCATATCTCCTAAATAAAATGTGACTGCGTAAGATGACGAGGTCAAGTATAGTAAGTAAAGCCCGCATGTAGATGTATCAGAGATGTAGATATCAGATATTAAACAGTCCATTCAGTTCATTTGATCTAAATCATATTGAGCACACAGACAACGTAATAACTACCCAGCAGACAAGAGACGTTGAAACAATGTTGGTTCAATGGCCCACCGTCTGCGACACTGGCCCACCATTCAACAACATTGTTTCAACGCTGCTTGCACCTCTGAGTCATCAATAGACAAATGCGGCCTACTGTGTGATGAATAGATATCATCCAAGCAAAAACGTGAAGGCGGCCCAATGCTGGTTTAATTCTGGTCCAACGTCTGCGACGTTGGACCAGAATTAAACCAGCTTTGCCCCAACACCTGTGTCTTCTGCGTAACAAGGCTACGCTTAGTACATCAGAGGCTCCTTATGGCCGGTTAGTCACCAAAATCTTGACATGTATATATTTGGACCAAGATGACTATATTATGTCTTTCACTCAACGCGAACACTGAGATGGGTTTGGCTTGGTTAACCCTTTAAGTCCTAATCACGTCTATAGCCGTTTGCATCCTTTATATTTCTCAAACAAAAAAAATTAAAGGAAATTTCAGCATTAAATTTGCAGGATTTGCATATACTGTGATTCAAATTGCACAGACATAAGTAATTTTTACCCACTTGAAGTTGTGGATCGCGACAGCGAGACACAACTTCAAGTGGGTAAAAATTGCATACTATTATATCGAGCTTTAAGGGTTGAACATGTTGAAGAGAAAGGATACTTGGAAGGTTAAGTGTCATTATCCATTATACGAGAGCAGGCTAACAAAGAGGGGCCGCTGTTATGTGTATACAATAGATACTGACAATAAGTATAATAGGTGGCAATCACGCATAATTTTGACCGCATCATTATCTACCCATGATCTAATATTTACAGTGGTCTATATCATAATTAACCCTTTAAGCTCTAAATATAACCGTGAATAATCGCAATAAGTCGACCATTTTGATTTTTCACCGGCCATTATTGAGCTTGTCCAAGAACTGCTTATTAGTAACATGCATAACAAACTTGAAGAGGATACTTGTGAAAATGTTGAAGTTATCGCGCCTACAAGGTCAAATTATTGACGTAAAATGAGAAAAATCGCAATAAATCGGCCATTTTGAATTTTTTTTCAGCCATTATTGAACTTGTCCAAGAACTACTTATTAGTAACATGCATAACAAATTTGAAGAGGATATTTGAAAAACTTTTCAAGTTATCGCGCCCACAAGGTCAAATTATTGACGTAAAATGAGAAAAATCACAATAAATCGGCCATTTTTTTTTTTTTTTCCAGCCATTATCGAACTTGTCCAAGAACTACTTATAAGTAACATACATAAGAAATTTGAAGAGAATATGTGAAAAACTTTTCAAGTTATCGCGCCCACAGGGTCAAATTATTGACGTAAAATGAGAAAAATCGCAATAAATCGGCCATTTTTTTTTTTCGGCCATTATTGAACTTCTCCAAGAACTACTTATTAGTAATATGCATAACCAATTTGAAGAGGATATGTGAAAAACTTTTCAAGTTTTTGCGCCCACAAGGTCAAATTATTGACGTAAAATGTGAAAAATCGCAATAAATCGGCCTTTTTTTTTTTTTCCGGCCATTATTGAACTTGTCCAAGAACTACTTATTAGTAACATGCATAACCAATTTGAAGAGGATATGTGAAAAACTTTTCAACTTATCGCGCCCACAAGGTCAAATTATTGACGTAAAATGTGAAAAATCGCAATAAATCGGCCATTTTTTTTTTCGGCCATTATTGAACTTGTCCGAGAACTGGTCATTAGTAACATGCATAACAAATTTGAAAAGGATATGTGAAAAACTTTTCAAGTTATCGCGCCCACAAGGTCAAATTATTGACGTAAAATGTGAAAAATCGCAATAAATCGGCCATTTTTGTTTTTTTTTGGCCATTATTGAACTTGTCCGAGAACTGGTCATTAGTAACATGCATAACAAATTTGAAAAGGATACGTGAAAAACTTTTCAAGTTATCGCGCCCACAAGGTCAAATTATTGACGTAAAAGGTGAAAAATCGCAATAAGTCGGCCATTTTGAATTTTTTTTCAGCCATTATTGAACTTGTCCGAGAAGTGGTCATTAGTAACATGCAAAACAAATTTGGGAAGGAAACATGAAAAACCTTTTCAAGTTATCGCGCCCACAAGTAAATGTTAACGCCGACGCCGACGCTGACGCCGACGCCGACGCCGACGACGCCGAACTTCAATTGCAATAGCCCATCTTTTTTAATTAAAATTAAAAGGCGGGCTAAAAATGGGTAATTCTCACCCACCGGAATTTATGGGTCGCGGTACGGGGACACAACTTCAAGTGAGTGAAAAATTAAGTGTATTCATAACAGAGGCACAGCTCACTCATTTATCTGAGCAACTCGATTCGACCGACACTAGTCTATAACGTAATCAAATATTGCTTCAAGTCATACTGGTATTATCCATTGGCGAGAATGACCTATTTGTAGTTTGTATATCCATTATGTCTTTATAAGACACGAGCGAGAGCTCAAAGTGAGTGAATATTATAGCTTGACGTTGATTCCTGCAAAATAATGGCAATATCGCGACAGTATCATAGACAGCACTGCACTGCACACTTCAGGCCTTAGAACAGTTTGGAACACTCTACATTGGCACAACCTCGATGAAAAATATCCGACCCGACGGGATTCGAACCCATAGCACACCTATGATGGGAGTTTCTAGAAAACAACCGGACCAAAATGAGCCATCGGGGCCGGTCAGAAAGGGAGCTACATACATGTACATGTTTCTCACAACCCTTATAATTAGTATTCATCATCGATTTTAGAATGTGAAGCTAAGCTAATTTACTACTACACCATGCAGATCGATCAGCCCTTATTACCATGATTACATACTTGGACATTTAGTATGTATGTTGAACTGAATGTTGAATAAATTATCTACACTAAATTATTTAAATACATATAACAGTATTTAAATAATTGGTTGCATATTTTTATGCTATATCAAACAAATATAAAACCGCTAAATATCAAATGTGAATAAATATACTAGTTTTTCACCCTGCAAACTGCAGAAATGTTCTTTGATTTTTTTCTCCGACATTTTGAATCAAATAAAAGGGAAAATCATAGTGATACGTTTATCAACATTAAATACGGTGTTTAAGAGCAAAACCGCGTGCATATGCGGTGTCGCCGTTTTCTAAAGAGGCACTCAGGACCCAAAGGGATAACGCGGTACTGTTGAGTAACAGTTGAGCATCACGTGACGCTATGAGTAGTATACATGGTATAGGCATCAGATCAATACGCTAGGTGAGTCACCAGACCTGGTCGTCGAGGAGGAGGCCAGGTTTTCCTACACCCAGTTTTACCAGCAAAAAAACACACCCGGAATCGATCGCGTGTGAACTGTACACAATTGATCGATCCCCCAGGGGATTATGTACCCCAGGTGATACTGCCCCGGCGACAAACAACACAGCAGTTCACCCGATGCTGATTTAATGTTGGGCCAGCGTCTGCGACGCTGGCCCACATTAAACCAGCGTCGGGTTGACGGCTCTTGCTTACCGGGTGAGTGGTTGCCATCGCGTTCGGTAAATCACCCAACTGGGCCGGAAAAATAACTCTGTATTATTCGGAAATTATTAAAGGGCGCGATTTGTTCAGAAATTGAAGTATTAACCCTCTGAGCGCTAGGGACGACTATAGTCGCTTTAGCGTATTAAATCAATATCATTGAGAATGAAATCGGCGTTTGGACATCGTGATTTGCAAAATGTCTCGTTTCAAATAAAACAAATGTATAGCTTAAATCGTTTTTTATTTTCACACATAAACGTGTTTCTGTTGACAAGTTATATCACTATATGAATGACCTTCAGAAGTATTGCTAACTCGATGTAACTACGAATACGTACTACTTCCCAGCTTCAAGTGTAAGAAAGACGCCGTTACAAAACAATTTTATATTTCTATTTCATCAGAATGAATGACAGTTTTATGGCTCCTTTTAAACATTTTTTCCGGTATTCATTCCCCCTATTACGGGATAACTTGTGTCTCGCATGAAGGTCTTCACAAATTAATCATGTTTAAGCGGCACCAAACGGAAACTCCCCGTCAATTGAATTCGTCTCAGGATATTCAACTTGCCGATTCTTGGAAGAGAAAAACAAGGAGGGATAAATATATTGTATCTAGTCTAGTCTGCGGAGATTATCCTGCGGAATTGGTCATGACAAGCCGCGTATTTTTAGTGATGATAGGTTGCTCGTGCTGACTCAGCAGCCAA
Organism: Flabesymbios commensalis; assembly: GCA_964017125.1. Lineage (NCBI taxonomy): Eukaryota > Metazoa > Annelida > Polychaeta > Terebellida > Flabelligeridae > Flabesymbios > Flabesymbios commensalis. The sequence goes on along the minus strand of OZ024914.1, from coordinate 55,734,445 downwards.
TCAGCAAACAGGAGATGGCTGGGTGCGGGACAGGTCGACAGGATATTGGATATAAAAAGGTCGTAGTTTTCGGGCGATCAGACAGTGTCTCCTCAAGTAAAGCACCCCGCCCCCCTCCGGACAAATTGTCTGGGAATGAGGAGGACTGCGCAAGCCGCTAAACACTGTCGTCACCCTATTGGTCGAGATTGAAATCTCGACCAATAGGGTGACGGCAGTGTTTCGCAGCTTGGTAGAACAATCCAGGCGGGACTCTCTCGTAGGATGGCTGTCTTCCGGCGGTTTCACTTCCCGTTCAGGAAGAAGATGGACAACTTCCACAAGCCGTGGATGTATGGACCAGCAGCAGACTATAATAGTCCCCTTGGATATAAAAGGGTGTATCTGCCACTTTACAAAGTAGCAGATACACCCTTTCATATCCAAGGGGCCTATGTGGTGGACGAGACGGGGCTGATGGCAGCCTATTTTATCTCTCGCCTCGGGGGTACAACAAAGCCAGAGAGGCACAGTTTTGCTGCCACGTTTAGTTACGTTGCATATAATTGTGACCTTTTGCTTGACCTTCTGTCGTTTGCAGCGTATGATCCATCCGCCGCGGGGGTTGTGAAACGATATCGACCAATGGCAATCTCGACTAATCCGAATCCTAAGATATATAGTAGCTTGTACGAGAAAACGGTCCCTGCAATACCATCAGAATAATCAGAATCTCTGAATGTCACCATGAATTTAATTTTAGAACTTGGCAAAATTAGCGGGTTTTTTTCAATATATTACACTACATTGTAAATAAATCGTAGCGAGAGCATTTAGTCAGATATCTGGCTTAAAAATGGGTGTGGAGGGGGGGGGGGGGTCAAAATTGATTCAATCGCTCGAATTAAGCACACTGGCGTTTCAAAATATGTGGTATGTAATTTGCTTGTTGTTTAAACCCATGCCATTTTCATTTGATATAGATCTATATAATTCCCCCGACTTATGAAGGGTGTTTAGTGCCCTGGCTGGTATTTGCTTCTAAAAGATGTCTTGAATTGCAGTGGTGATATTATATAACAGCTACAGTGACAAAATGGTTTACAACTTAAACCAACGACAATTTTTGAAGGATTCATCATTCTGGACAATTTCGATGATATTTGAATGGCTAAGGTCGCAAATAGGTGTGGGGGAGCCGATCAGCTGCAAGAACATCTGGAGAAAGGTGGCATAATATATATGTAATGGACCAATCACAATAATCCTGACGGCGGCTTAATAATCAGTTGTGTAAGACCAGATGGTAATGATCAATACGTCCATCTTCTCCATCTAGTTATTACGCAATATTACCAATAACTACAAAACGAATTTATTTGCCAGACAGAGATCCCACGTGACGCTTTCTGTCCACTAGTGGTCCGAGTTAAACCCTTTGGCTGCTGATCACGACAATAGTCGTTTTCAACCCTTTAAGCCCTCACAATGCATTAAAGCATAATTTTACATCCCTGAAAAAACACGATCTTTTTCCGTACAACTAGGGGGTTTTAAAAGGGAAATTTCCATGAAACTGGTTTACCAATACATGGTAATTTTCTTTAATTTTTCACCCACATCAAATCATCTTCATTCACTACAAGTCGAGAATTGCGGCAGCAATTCGCGGCTTGTAGTGGTAGCGAGACACAACCTCAAGAGGTTGAAAATTTAAATAAATTTACTCAGCAGGACAAGGGTTAACTAGTTTAGAAATTAGTTTAGATTATGATATCCTAAAAAAATACGTTTGCACCTCTACATGACACGTTATTGGACATGCATGATTGTCACACTGTCATACAGACTTACAGGTTAGGTTGAGTTATGAAATGGCTACGTCCTTGTTCGTCACAAATCATAATATTTACACTCACAACCAGGTATGTGTACTCTGGGACTACGTAGCAGTTTATCGGAATGACATCAAATCAATGGCTTCATGCCGGAGTCAAATCAGTCGAATCATCAAATAGCTTGATCTGATCAAGGAGGTTATATATAACCTCCTTGATCTGATACAGCTAATTAGAATGCATGACAAATTGCCCACGTATGTAATATGACCTAACAAATCCATCTGACAGCTTAGACAGCCGTGGTATTACATCATATATGCTCCGCAGTGGACTACACAGCAAACACAAGGCGCTGTTGACCCACCGCCTACAACGCTGGGTCAACATTAAACCAATAGTTTACTGTCACTTGAATTTGTGGATCGCCGTAGCGAGACACAAATCCAAGTGACAGAAAATGTAAATACAATAGCTCAGACCTTTTAAGTCCTGGGTTCGTTTGAAACAGAAGAAATACATAATATGTCTGTGTGCATGTAAGTATTATTACTAAAATATGTATCTAAAAAACATCATTACGTTTTTCAGTTCATATACTTTTAAATTAGACACACACATAAAAACTTATACCAGATGTAAGTCAAGACCGCAAGAAATAGACCTGAAAAACTATTTATAAACTATTTGTCCAATATCAATTTAGTCTCATTTACTTCTTTTTCACAAGAAAATGATACCGTCGATTATAACGTCGACGCAGAAGAAAACTACCTTTGCTTTTACAAAGAATATAGAACTGGCCAAAGTTAGCTACCGCGAGACAGTCCTTTAAGTACAAAACTTCCCAAGTTAAACAGGACATAATTTAGCAGTGGTGGAATACATGTTATAGGTCAAGGTTAGGAATGCACTATCCGTCATAAAACAGGAAGTCACTTGACTTTGGGTTTTGTCATCTTGTCTGCGTGATGACCACAGACATCGTATTAAGCTGACGTCCATTCTAAAGCACCTTGATACAGATTCAGAGCAACGTAGATTCAGTTTGGCAGTAATTTTGTCGAATATGAAAGTAAAATATTCAGTTTTACAGAATTCGCATTTTAATGAAGGCAAATTACTTCTGGGAAATGGCGATGCCAAAAAATCCCCCTGAAAAAAATGTTTAGTGAAATAGTATGTAGGCGTCCGCTGTGAATGAATCCTGACCATAAATCATTTTCTCAATTCTTCCCACATGACTTCAGGGTATTGTGATAAACAATATTAGTCGCCCTTCTGCAATGTGAGCACTGTAATATAAATCACACCTACGCAATAATTCAGCTCGCTGGAACGTCAGATCAAAGAGCAAACAGGAGATGTATAGGTTCAATGTTGGGCCAGCAGGCCCAACAGCAGCGGATCAATGTCTCTTGTTCGTTCGGATAGGCCATCTTATCATTCAGGAGTACAAAGCACAAAGAAAATCAAAGAGTTTGTGCGTTTTTGAGAAATTCTCTAACAATTCATAAGATCAGTTTTCAATCAACATTTTGTAGCAATCAAAGCCACAATGACAGATGTGGAGTTTGCGATAGATATATTCTATGTTTAATACCAAATTCAGACTGTCGGATCGGCTGACTGACCCGTGCAGGATATTAAAGCTGTTCTGCCTGTTGGCTTTGCAGAGCAGTATACTGTGTCATAGAATGCTTCTTCTGATGTCAGGCTCGACCTTCATGGCTCATAGTCTCCTGTTCTCATTCAACCGCCTGGTCTTCTGTTCTATTATGGACCCCCTTTTGTTTTGTTTCTCTTGTTCTACACGACGTGGAGTCCCATTCCTCTGTTACTAGGCATGTGGATCAAGATACTTGACCCTCTGAAGGTGAAGACTAGAAAGGTAAGGTGACTGATCACAAACTACTATAGTCGTGCTTAGCGGTTAAAGGGTCAAAGAAAGCACAACACCCAGAAGATTTATGAATAAATAGGGTTCAGAGACTATCGTCAGACCACATAATAAGTGGAGATAGATCCATGGACGGTGAGACTTGAATCCACGAGGAAGATTTCTTTTAAAGCAGAATTTCTATTTGAAAATATCGACGGGGAAGATAACTTCTCTGAGAGTGAATCGATTAAATGACGGTATTTTCAAAGCGATGACCCAGATGTTAGGTACGTAATTGGTCGAGATGGCCATCTCGACCAATCACGTAACATCTGGATCAGTCCGACCAACTTCATCACGAACCTCAGGTCTCCTAAAAAAACGGGACAAATGTATGGTGTTTGCAGAAGGAAAGTCCGCTATCATGCCAAGACAGGGGATGGTGAGTGGCAGACCTTCTTAATGTTGGGCCAGCGTTGGCCCCGCATTTCAGCCGGCGTCTTATGTCAACCTGCCCAACTGAGAGTTGATTTATGCCTCAAGAGTCAAAAACTCGTGCAAACCAGCCGCAGTAATTATCTGGTCACCACTTTTTGCTATGTGTTCAAAGGCAGCGCAATAATGATGACATGCATGCAACGTTGGCTGAAGGCCGGACCAACTTATCAGATTCCGGATCAACATAAGTCTCATAATTGGCGTATATTAGGATCGTACAACGTTGCGCCGCGCCATTCTCGGCTGCATTGTTTGCGCAGCATCCATCACGGCCATGTCATCCGCGAGGATACGGACCGGGGGACTAAACCGCGCTGGGATCTCGTGTCAAGTAAATAACCCGCCCTATCCGGACCGGAAAATCTTTGAACCTTCTGGATCGCTTTGAGGGTCCGATTGCCCAGGAGTGGAGGGCGGAGCGCGCGCAGAATCCAAACCAACAGGTATGTGGCTAGGAGGAAAAAACATCTTGCCTACAGCAAGTCTATGCTTCTCGAGAAGCCTAGCCTGTTATGGCGCCCACTGTTATGACGTCTGACCTCATTTATAATGCAGGCCTGGTCTCTGTGGACATGGTGGATGGAAGAAGAAGAGAAAAATGCCAACCCCTGCCAGCTGGTGCTAGAGATGCGCAATGACAGCACGTTAGTTTGTTTTTAGTGCGAATGCCAATAAGCGCAGGGCAGTGGTCAGTTACGTACAGGTAATTGGAGCGTGTAGTCTTACTGTGAATAGCTAACAAGGATGTGGTTACAGAATGTAACCACATCACTAGCTAGCAGGTCAAAGTGATGTGGTTACATATTAGAGTAGTAACTTACTGTGAATAGCTAACTATATAGTGCTGTGGTTTCCTTCATGTAATCACATTCATGTAACCACTTCACCGGTTAGCACATCACAGTGATGTGGTTACATATTAGAGCAGTAACTTAACCCTTTCAAGCCTGAATTTACCATTGTCATCTTCATCCACTACAAGCCGCGAATTGCTGTCGCAATTCTCGACTTGTAGTGGATGAAGATGACTTGATGTGGTTAAAAAATTAAAGAGAATGGCTATGTATTGGTAAACCAGTTTCATGAAAATTTTCGTTCTAAAGCTCCTAGTTATAGGGAGATTAAGTCTGTTTTCAGGGATGTAAATTGATGCTTTAATGCATCGTGAGGCCTTAAAGGGTTAATGTGACTAGCTGACTAAGTGAGGTGGTTACCATATAACCAGTCGCAGTGATGTGGTTACATATTAGAGTAGTTACTTACTGTGACTAGCTAACCACTCATTACAGTTGAGACCATGTGGTAATTGGACTAAGATGTCCACGTCGGCGTCGCCCACGGCTTGTAACCTCTCGTTCACATACTGCTCCTCTAGGTAAGGCTTGTTCTCTTCGGGGGGTGTCAGACTCTCTTTGCCGTCTCCTTTCCGTCGCCCTTTCCTGCAAACACAAATAACAGCACAATACGTTAGATTCATGGTCGGTATTTTACGTGATGACAGAGCTGCGACCTCGATAAGCCTAGCCTTGCTGTAGGGAAGATGGTATTTTATAACATATATTGATAGTAATTCTAAATGGTATTACAATCAATGTAACAATATTCAGCATGTTAGGTAATGCGAGTAAAAGAATGGGGTTTCACGTTTAACATGTTCAAGGATGTTTGCGACAATGGTCAATCCAATGTTTTTCGAAAAGCTTGGTGCAATATGTAAGATATATAACGTACACGAGAAAAAAAGATATATTCCCGGTGATCGATAGCAGACAATCAATCATCTAATGAAAGAGCTAATGAATAAAAATGATTAACTACATGGATGAAACACACTATATTAAAAAGCGAGCGAATGAATCATCGGATAGGCGAACGCCAGAGCAAACGGACCAAATAGAACGTCATTGCAACGAGGGGAAATCAAGTAAAGTATGTTTCTATGTATAATTCAATGCGTGCGGAACAAACCAAAGTAAGTTGTTTTTAATATTATACCACGCTCCTGGCTAGAGAAATTGACCCTTTAAGCGCTAAACACGACTAATCGTATCAAATCAATTTGAACAGCAGATTAAATCACTGTTATTTAGGGATAACATGTGTTACAACATCAACATTTGCAATTTTTTGGTCTAAAATTAAACAAATATGAGTAATTTTCACCCATTTGAAGTTGTGGGTCGCGGTAGCGACACACAACTTCAAATGGGTGAAAAATGATCAAAATAAGATAACTTGGGGGACAAAGGGTTATTAAAGATTGATAGAATCATTCAACTAAAATGCTTTGATTTGTGACGTCCGGGAGAACAGAAATCTGTGGGTCAAGGATAACCCTGTAATATTATTCCCGATGCTCAGTGTAAATGCGTGTGTGACAACAATATGCCATTTCTGCAGAGCATTCCATTTACATTCATATCTGGAGCGATGTACATTCACACACAGAAAGCGGCTCCCCACACAGGGCGAGACGTCGATCCTATGCTGGTTCAATATTGGACCATCGTCTGCGACGCTGGTCCAACATTAAACAGGCATAGAATCGCCGTATCGTGTTTCTGCTGCGAGCATACCCCCTGTATTTATGAAATGAATCGGGCTTTAGGCCACCTTTGTGCACAAATTGGCTAAACTGGGCCCGCCCCCTGTATTTATGTCACAAGTGTAATTTCTATGTAACAGTATTTTACTTTGATGCCAATAATAAAGAAACAAAAAGAAATTTACAGTTTTTTTTAGAAAGAATGAGCGATTTTATAGAAAAGACTTTTATTTGAAGAGCTTTTGTATGTATCACAGATATAAATATTGCAAACCTTGCTGAAAGTAAGCCTACTATTTTCTCTTTTATTGTTGCCATTAATTTCTTAGTAATGACATTTCAGATAATAATTTGATCTGGACAGATCGCAATAATCGGTACACACTAGTCGCGATGTGCTCGGCATTATTATCACCAACAGAACAGTGAAGTCAAAACGAAAGTAAACTTATACGCCTAACAAAACGCTTAGCAACGTGAAAAGCAGCTGTAAATTTATCTTGAATGCCATGGTACTTTTAAAGTCGTACACTTCAAGTGATATATATATATGTTAGAGCTTCACAGAATTAGATCATGACAACCTTTGGAGCTTAGAGTGGATCGTATCAATTTAATTTGATGTCGTAATATCCGGTTTGAAGTGCGCATAAATACCCAAGGACATTTGGGCGGTTGGACACCTCTATCTGTTAACATGCTGGCGCAAATGTCAGGATAATGTTGGGCCAGCGCCTGCCACATTGGCCTCTCCTTTACATAATATTGGGTCGGTCAGCAGGATAGATGTAGTATAAATAGCTGTGATTGAGGATGCGGTACTTATGGTCAACCACTCCAAATCACACCACTTTTAATGGTCGGCCTCAACACTATCTGGTTGACCAATCAGCGGAGGTTAGAGTGGACACGTGACACTATGAGGCGAGCGGGGAACACGAGACTTTGATATAGTTCTTGACCAATGATGGCGCAGCGTCGCAGACGCTGGGCCAGCATTGGTCCAGAACTGGATCAGTTTCGTGTTTGCTGGGAGTCGAGTACTGTAGTGTCAAGGTGACAACGCCTGCGGCTACTTATGGGGATCATTGTAAATAAAACAAACTACGACATGTACACTGTGTGCTGTCAACAACAACAAACACTCACCCATAACAGCAGAATACTCAACTTAACATGCTCAATGACTTATTATCTAACCTCACGCATTCAACTTTACACAAATCAGTTACGTGTAAGAGATTGAACGTTTTAGAGAACGTTTCATGTTCTCTAAAACTTACAATCTCTTACACCAAAGTGATGTGTGTAGAGTTGAATGCGTAACGTAAAGCTCACATAGATTAAACCTGTTATTAATTAATATTTTATCCAAATAAAGTATAAAATAATGCAATTTCTTGCAATATTATAAATTCTTTTAGATGGGGCTTTGATCAATCACTATCATATTCATAGCTGTTTTTACCCACACTGATATCGTTATCAACTGGTTATCGTTATCAACGTGAATCAAGATTGTGTTCTGGTAACTGTTTATCACCACATATCGTCATAGTGGTATCAACCCTTGTCTTGCTGAATTGTTTCTGTTGTATTTTTCATTCATTTGAAGCTTAAATTGCTAACGCAATTTCCAGCTTCAAATGACGAAAAATATATCTTTATATGAAAAATAAGACATATCCCAAATTTAATTATTTGATTTACTGAGCATCTATCACAAACTATTTTAATAATTTCAGTAGCATTGTATTTTGTTTGAAACTAGCTTCAACCCGTGTATATAAGCTTACAGCAGGAGAAGGGTTAAGGGGTCACATCCTCTTGATAGTATTAACCTTTAGAGCACCGAGGTGAAAATGTATGTGATTTGGGAAGTTTAAGTCCCAATATATATCAGGGTTTCAAGATTGAAGGCATATTTTACTTTTAACAACTGGTTATCAGGGGTTATACAGGTGCTAATAAAAAGTACACAAAATATCTACAGCAGTCGACATCAGTGTTCTAAGGGTTAACCCTTTCAAACCTGACTTTACATTGTCATCTTTATCCACTACAAGCCGCGAATTGCTGTCACAATTCACGACTTGTAGTGGATGAAGATGATTTGATGTGGTTCAAAAATTAAAGAAAATTGCCATGTATTTGTAAACCAGTTTTATGGTTGTAGAAAAATTCAGTCTGTTTTCAAGGTTGTAAAATGATGCTTTAATGCACCGTGAGGGTTTAAAGGGTTAACTATTGACAGCGTCGCGATATCATGGATATGTTATTGCGGGTGTAAATTATTTATCCAGATCAGTTTTCGCATGAAACACGGCACCTCATAAAGGTGTGAGTTTTTCAGCCACAATCAATATTCACCTCCCCCGTGTAATCGATAACCCTCAATCCCACAGCCATGTCTTGTGATATCGATATGCGAAGTGCCAAACCTTGTATTTGTTGAGTATTCCATGATCATTATGTGCACAGTATTAGGGAACCTTTCGTGGACCACACGAGACGGGGGGAGAGGGGGGGGGGGGCTTCAATTTGTGGGTATAAAACTATGGATGTTGGCCCAACGGCTATGATGTGTGGTTAGTATTTGAAGTAAATATGGTAAAAGTATGTAACACAGATTTTTCTGCATAAGTGGGATCCGTCCGAAAATGAGTGAAAGAAATTATTAATCTATTTTGTGCACAGACAGGCTAAACAGGCTCAGTGGTAACTCCCGAAGAAAAGAGAATGGTTGTGTATTCTTATTTATTACAAATAAATATATAGTCGAGATCTCGAGGCTGAAATAAAAAAACTCCTGAAGATAAACCCTGCAAATACAAAACATCTCCCACTGTTAGTTCAATGTTAGTCCACCGTCTGCGATGCTGGCCCAACATTGACCCTATGTTACCGAGGACGAGTTTGACAATGAAGACCCAGACATTTAAACTGGGTCAGTACGGCAGACTGAGTTGCAAAATAGAAGAGACGCGATTTGCCCAATGTTGGTTTAATGTTGGGCCACCGTCTGCGACGGTGGCCAAACACTAAACCCACATTGAGCAAATGAGTCATAATTTGCTGGGAGAGGTTCTTGTGCTGTCATTAATAATATGATATAATTAACAACTAGATCACGTTGACAGGAGAACACACTACATTAGGTGATACATCAATCTCAAGAGGCACTCCACCAGAATACAAAAAATAAACTTAACCAGTCGAGTATGACACACGCCAGTCCTTTTCAAGGCAAAGTGCTGGGAGTGAAACTTGAGTGAGTGACACTCACGTCAAATATCATCAACGTGTATTCCCAGTCTAGGGGATTATAGGGAGATACATGTAGGTCGTTTTAGCCTTATTTTAACTGTTAAGGTTATGAATTAACTTATTTATATAAGTGATTATATGTAAGAATCAACAAACGCGAAGAAAAATGGCAACATAACGCGCATTTAGACTATACGCCTACATACCTATTCTGCTCTGCGAAGCAAAAGGCAGTATCTGCTTACTTGTAAAGTAAGCAGATACCGCCTTTTGTCTTTGCATGGCAGCTATATACATGTAAGAGATTAGTGGCACCTGTCAAAAGCGGAGATTCCCACCAGCTATATAGAGATATGACGCTTAACAATTACTATTGTGGAAGAGATACGAATAATTTATTATTCATGTCAACTGAACCGAATCGTTCTTAGGGGTATAGAGTCGTCATTATCATTGCTTCAGTTACTGACTTAATAGATATAGCTTATTATGACAATATGTGATGTTATGTCACGTAACAGTTCAAACCTTATAGTATACATCAAACAGACACTAAAACGCTATGCAATACATAGTATAGTTATAATATAATGTAAAATCCTGCTAAATTACCCAACAAACACGATATATTGACACAATAACGGGTTAAAGATGGGCCAGCGTCGTAGAAGGTGGACCAACTTTGACCCAAAATTGGGTCAATGTATTGTGGTTGCTGGGCACTGCCCAAAATACATCAAACAGAGAAATCGCAAATAAATGTAATAATATAACTATTTTCATCCTAAATAATTTCTATATTTATAATCTACACTTGATATTGTGCGCCTCTGAGCTCGGTCCGTTGAGGATATAGGCGCTATAGCAGTTGAATGACAAAATTTTGACTTTTTTAACAAATAACACGAGGTAATAGTAATGTTGGAAATTACCCGAGACTACTAATAATTTACATATTTCGCCAGTTTAGTAAGCAAACCATACACATCACATGTACACAGTGTATGATATGATATGCGAATCCGGAATTTGGCAATCAAGGACGGATCGCTTGATTCCAGGCCTGCATGGAGCGTGTTAGAGAGCAGAGAGGACAGATACCAAAGATTTGCCGCGGACTGTGATACTCGCCCAGTAAACATGCTAAACGCAACACATTTGTATAACATTTGTACAATGTATTGTACAAATGTTATACAATTTTTTGGTTTTTACTGGGAACTCTCGGACAAAACTCCAGTGATATTGGCATTGTTTGGACCCGCCCATACAAACACTGATAAACTTGTTCTTATAGTTTTCCACACATGGCAAAACAGCACTGCTCTGCAAAGCCGAAAGGCAGTATCAGCTGACTTGTAAAGTTTGCAGATACTACCGTTTGGCTATGCCCAGCGCAGCGGAGACAACCACGTCTGCAAAAACTGGCAGCTGACGGAAAAACATTCAGTTTTCTACTCCATTAAAATGACAGTATGTGGTTCACTCGACCTCGCCGCACGCTTCGGCTGCACAGAAGAGTAGATTCAACGCTGGCCCAACGTCTGTCGACGTTGGCCCAGCACAAAACACGAGACGTTGAGTCAATGCTGTTTTAATGTTGGCCCAACGTCTGCGACGCTGGGCCAACATTAAAACAACACTGGCTCAACGTCTCGTGTTTGAGGCTGTACCGTCTGCCAGTGCCATTTACACTGTGACATATCCAGGACCTTAATAGGATGCGATATACCACGAGTCATTTACAGTGCCACAGGTCAACTATTAGCTGATTTAGCGATGTCATAGAATTGGTATAACAAGTGAACAAAATCTGAGTGTGCAGAGAAGTGTTTTAAACATATTCTAACGTTGCTGAATAAACGACGCACTGGTGTTTCGTGGCTTTATCTCACAGGAAGTGGGAAAGAGCATGCAGAATTATTCAAATTTCGTGCCCTGGCACTGAAACCGGTTTCGATTTTCAGGTTTATGGTCATAAAGCAAAAACACCTAAAAGCTTGATGCAACATAATTTAACGTGGCAGCGGCCCAGTCGAAAATAAATTATTACATAATATCCAGTATCGCTTACCATGGCAGGCCTGATAACCGAGGTTGGATATCGTCGAAAGAACAATCTAATCATTGTTTTGCTGACTCAGATATATTTATATATACTTACTACCCGTAAATTCTCGTGCGAATATAACATTTACAAAAATAAAACTGATATCGAACTCATAGAAGTAAGCAGAGTAATACAAATGAAAATCTGAACAATATCAGCCAAAGGTGGTACTCGAATGAGTAGCATATTAACCCTTTTCTCGCTAAGTAATTTAATTCATTTTTTCTCCCATTTGAAGTCGTGTCTCGACCCACAACTTCAAGTGGGTGAGACTACTCATATTTGTTAAATTTGAGACCAAACATTTGCAAATCTTGATGTTTAGACACTCATTTCGTTCCCAATTACAGTGATTTAATCCGCCAAAAAAACGGGTTTAACCCTTTGAGCCCTTACGATGCATTAAAGCAGCATCTTACATCCCTGAAAACAGACTTATATTTTTTTACAACCAAGGGTTTTAGAACGAAAATTTCCATAAAACTGGTTTACCAATACGTGGTAATTTTCTTTAATTTTTAAAACACATCAAATCATCTTCGTCCACTACAAGTCGAGAATTGGGACAGCAATTCGCGGCTTGTAGTGGATGAAGATGACTATGGTAAATTCAGCCCTCAAAGGGTTAAAGCGACATGTTTATATGCGGAGTCAACGACAATAGTCATGATCAGCAGTGAAAGGGTTAAACACATTCACTGCTAGGAACGGCATGCATGTCTTACTGGCTTAACCCTTTAACCGCCAAATTATTCAATTTGAATTTTCACCCACTTGAAGTTGTGTCTCGCTGACGCGATCCACAACTTCAAGTGAGTGAAAATTATTCAGATTTGACAAAATGGAAGTCAACTCTTTTCAAATCCTGCTGGTTGATGTCACATTTAATCTTTAACATATTTAAAATGTGGTACTTAATGTGCTAATAAAAAAATTAAAACCCGAAATTAAGCGGCACCGGTGGTTAAAGGGTTAAAACATATCCACAAATTATTGTCACGCCACATCCCTCTCACTTTGATGCACATCGTGCTTTATTAGTAGAATGCGTAGTTGTAAATCACACAAAGAGACGGGTTGCAAAAATCGCGAGTTGCGGTTAACACGTGTCGCGTTGTAAAAAACAGTTATCTGGCTTTGTGCAGATAGCGCTGATTTGGTCGACATAAATAGAAATCAATCTGTAACAGCCCACTTCCCAGCAAACACGAGACGTTGAATCAAATGTTGGTTGAATGCTGGGATTTTTTAACTTTTAAACCGCTAATCACGTTTTAACCCTTAGCACACTGATGTCGACTACAGTTGACTATAGTATTGTTTTCTCATGTTTTAATTGTGTTCACTCTTGTATAACCAGGTTTTAAATGTCTCAAATCTGTGATAATCATATACATTTCAACCTAGATTTTGCAAATTAAACTAAATTTTAGTCACTTGAAGTTGTGGATCGCGGTAGCGAGACACAACTTCAAGTGACTAAAAATTTTAATTTCTTGGCTTAAACATCAAGATTTGCAATTGTTTGTCCACAAATTAAACAAGTATGGATTATTTTCAACTTTTTGAAGTTGTGGATCGCGGAAGCGAGAAACAACTTCAAGTGGATAAAAATTAAATGATTAAATTTAGCGATTTAAGCCGAAGAGTCCAAATCACAGATGCATGTATATTTCTTGTAACATATGTCAAATTACGTTAGCGCTAGCATCACCCGGCAAAGGATATGGTGTCACATTGTATTGTTAGCAGTTTTGAGTTCGAGCTATGCACATATACGTTATTTGAGTAGGCTTATGCGTACTCTACAGATTTGATTTGGGTGTAGTTGTTAACATGATGTCTTGCTGCATTCACCATGAATTCGCCACAAACAATATATTCGCGCACCGGCTATGATCGACATAAATTCTACTATGCTTGGGAAACCAGTGTCTCACTACAGACTTTTTGTTTGTTGTCGGTGTATAAATATATATCAACGTTATGTTGTGAATCAGATGTTTGACAAAACATACTATTCTAACATAGAAAAAAACTTATTTACCTTCTTCCCCAAGGGAACAGAGCGATCGTGTTAATGGCGGCCCATCCATATTGTTTAATAGCAGACGAAGAGATAAATCCCATGTTACCTGACATGCATGCACATCTACATATGACAGGATCTTCAAAAGTCACACAGTCTTTATACGTTTCGTTGAGACTTATAATCCGTAATGTACACATTGCCGGAAATCAGAGGCACTGGGTGTTATCAGAAGATAAGGCGTTCACACAGTGCCTAACTTCACCTAATTAATCCCCAAACTAAACATACTGTTATCACAGGCGCCACTTATTGGCTCATGTGTATTTCTGGCTTAGAATTACAAGTACTTTATCATTCCATGTCACATTCAGTCGAGTAAGACAATTAATTTGTTCCACGCGCGTTTACAAATACTGAAATGTACTATTATAATGACTATTATATACAATCATGTTTCTTCGAGGTAAGCAGATTTGTTTATGAAAACAACAGTGTTTTAAACTTAAGACTTTCACAATTCTCAAACCTTTGGGGTGAGAAAGCTAAAAAAAACGCGGCGTAAAAATAAATAGATCCAGCATAAAGCTTATAAAAGTGCTGAACAAACTGTCCAAGATCTTGTAAGAAAACGTGTATGCAGTAATAGAGAAAGCTCACATAAACATGTACTTGGAATTGTTCCCTATTATACCGTGCAGAGAAAGTAAATAAACTGCAGGAAATTGGTTTCTAAATATGGGAATTAGCATTGACGTCGCATATAAACAATTCGTTTCTTGCAACTGTAGAATAAATTTCACTCGGATCAGTGGTGATAAAATATAGGTCTAACGAGAAAATGTACAGATGCAGTACCTAATCGCCTATCACGAACGTGGATGATCATAACGTAACAAACTGCGATGTAAAGACGTCACTGCATATTAATTTCCTGTAGGGATGGGGAAGTGGAGAATCCTCACAGTAAGCAAGGATTGTTTCCTGCAAAACCACAATGGTTTCCTATATGACTGATAGGGTGTCACAAAACAGTCGTCACCGTTATCATAATTAGTTGTGCAGGTCTGCCGCCTGATAGATTGTCACCGAGCATTCGAACCTCTTCAGTGGTGAGTTATGGTGGATCAAGTATATGTAGTTATAGTATCCTTGAGTGGACGCAATTTCCACCGACTCGAAGTTGTGTCTCGCTACCGCGATCCACAACTTCAAGTCGAAATAAGAGTACATTGTATAGCTGCAATTCAGCCAAAAAATAAGGTAGATAGTGCAATAGAACATGGGATTTGCGTACTTTCCGAAAATAGATTAAATGGGAATTATCACCACCCCTGGTGACGATAACGTGCGGCTGCTTAGTGTATTATCAGAGATTGGTGCAGTCTGGTTGCTGGGTGGGCTTATAACGCTGTGTGGTTTTTTTATTTTATCAGTCTGATAAGATACGCTCACTTCGATTAAGAGCCTTATATAACTCGTCCGCTGATTAGAGCAAAGTCAGACCACCTGAAATAACACACGCTACAGGCTTCTTCGCATAATGCAGCATATTCACAAAGAATACATGTTTACGTTACTCTGGGCAGACAAGATAGTGCTGCCTGGTTTTATAATTTGAATACAGTGAATACATGGCGATTTCATGGCGCGAAGCAAACTTTATCCCTTGTCTTATTGTTTTAGGACTCAACTTCAAACTTCAAAAAAATTTCACTAGAATGGAGCTTAACTCTTACAGCGCGGGGATCGACTTTAGACGTCAGAATCTGACGTCTGCAGACGTCCGATTCTAACGTCTATTTCCGCGCTGTAAGAATAAAAATATTTATAATGACCATAAGACACATAACATAGGTATTTAAATGAAGCGGAAGATCTTCAACTAAGACATTCATGACGATTTCAAATTAGCAAAACCCTTTGGTCTCCAAGGTTTGTAAAAGAAACAGCGCTTCAAAGGTTAAAGAGCAAAGTTTTTAGGACACTTTAACTTGCTATTTTAACAGTCAGCCCCATGAGCTCTGGTATATCTACGTGGAGCTTAATCTTATCATTACATCATTTTGTTGTAGCTAGGATTAGAATGATAATTGATTTTACACTTGTCATCATGACAATCGTAAATCAGGTTGCATGCTGGTAGGTCGTATTACAGATAATTTATGCAGATTATTCAAGACGCCATCTGCCACGCCCCTGATGGTTTTCCCACGTGAAGTGTATAATTTTGTAAAAAAAATATTTCCCCGCTTGAAGGAGAGTAAACAGAATCAGACAGACAAGAAATTCCGGTGAACATGCTTTGCCACCACTTTGAATATTGACGTGAATAAAAATATGGGCAACTACGAGTGGATCAATACATATTTGTATTACAGCCAACTGCTAATTTGTTTTGATAATTTAATCAATTAGGCCTTATCATTTTGCAGTTACAAAATCCCCAATATCTGGTGTAATCATCTGGTGTAATTAACCCTCACAGCGCGGGGATCGACTAGACGTCAGATTCTGACGTCTAAAGACGGTCTCCGCACTGAAAGAATTAGACCTAGAATATAGGTATTCAAACGAAGCGAAAATAGCTAACTATGACATTTATGCTGATTTCAAATTGAAAAAGACCCTTTGGTCTCTGGGTCTATTTAAACATATCTCAGCGCTTTAAGGGTTAATACGTCGACACAAGACATCACCGCTCCTTATTTGAGTAGCTTTAATAATTAAACGAAATCATGGTGATAATGATATATTTTTCTTCTGTACTTTAATATTAATCATTAGGGCACTGGTGTCGACTACAGTAGACAAATTCTGTTTTTATATCACCTGTATAACCCCTGACAAGCAGCTGCTAAAAGTAAAATATGCCCTAAATCGTGAAACACTGAAATATGTTGCGACTTTAATTTCACAAATAACATAAATTTTGAGTCACTTGAAGCTGTGTATCGCGGTAGCGAGACACAACTTGAAGTGACTCCAAAATTTAAATTGAATGACTCAGTGCTGTAGGGATTCATGTGTTGATTAGTAGTAATATCACTGATTGATAATCAGTGATAAATACGGCCATGAGGCACACGTGAGTAATGTGTCATGTGCCGGTGATTTAGAAGCTCCTTTCCACTGCTGTGACCAACCAGTGTATATGACTCAATGAGTCATGAAACACAACGATCAGCCCATGTCATGTGACAAACAGAAACACAGTAGCCCATACAATGGGACGTCTGCAAATTATTGGATCTGATAAGTAAATCGTCCCCTTTGATATGAAAGAGTGTATCTGCGACTTTACAAAGTGTCGGATATACCATATCCTATCCAAGGGGATGAAATATCATTGACCAAAAAGTAAAAAATCGCATGCATCTTAAAATCCAAAGTTTATTGTATATAAGTACTATGTATACTGAGGTCGTTTTCACAGCTTCTGAAAAACTGATAAATTGTTTTGAAATGAATAGGTGTCGCCTAATTTTTTTATACACCATATTAAAAGAAAATGTTGATATCAATGTAAATGCATTTGTTCCAGTGATCTGGATCGAGTGTGGGCGGGGGCCCTAGGGTAGTGGTTAGCACCGCTGCCTTTCACGCCAGAGTCCGGGGTTCGGTTCCCGGTCTCGGCGGTTTGAAAGAAACAAAATTGTTTCTTCCCCATCCACGTGTGAAAGTTAGTATTGTGGGGAGCCTCCGTGACCGAGAGGTAGCGTGCTCGGCCTCAGACCGCCAGGGCTCGAATTTCGAATCCTGTGTCTGGAGGACAGTGTCATCTCAATCATCTCACCATCCTCAGGAGGTTCTCCTGGCCCAGTTTAGCCTATATGTGCACAAAGGTGGCCTAAAGCCCGATTCATTTCATTTCATTTTTTGGATCGAGTGTAGGATACGCTCCACACATCAGAATGTCAATATTGTCGATTTATTAGAACCACACTACTACTACTACTACTACTACTCAAAGGCTCATTTTATTGCATCATACGGAACGTATCTCAATTATTTTTTTTTTTTATATGTTTTCTAAACCCACTAGCCTCGTGAGGCTGGTCGGAATGCTAAGACAAACAGCAGTAAAAAGTAAGCAGTTACTGCTGTTTGTCTTTGCAGCGGACCTGCCACTATTCAGACAGACGAAAACGATGCCATCCATCATGGCATTGTAGTATGACCTCACGTGACCGGCTTGAATGAACAGTGAGTCATATGATGAACGAGAATGTGAGAATGTGATTGGTCAGAGAACAATCACGTGGCGAGGAGTGTGTAAAACCCTTGGTTGTAAGAAAATAAAGTCTGTTTTCAGGGATGTAAAATGATGCTTTAATGCATCGTGAGGTCTTAAAGGGTCGGACGCTCATTCCGTTCCCGATAACAGTGATTTCGTCGGCCAATAAAAAGCATTAAAATGGTTTTATTAGTTATACGTACTAATGTTATATTTTTCATCTGTAGTTCTAATACTCGGGTGATGATTAATATGTATTATTATCACAGATCGAAAATCATTGATAATGCGATCATGAGGCACACGTGTAATCAGGTAATGTGTCAGGTGACAGTGATTTGACAAAGCAATTTAGGGGGTAACAATACGTTGTAACAATGCTGGTTTAATGTTGGCCCAACGGTGGCCAAAACAATAACCCGGCATTGAGTCAAAGCCCGTTTTAACAGGTGACCAGTATTCGACTCAATGAGTCATGAGATATAAAGATCAACTATATCATATGACACATTAAAACCAACCAACCCATACAATGTTAACAGATCGAAACAAAGACATTTACTTGATCAAAAGGGAAAACTCGTATCTCTTATTCCAAAAATGATTTTATTAGCGGATCAAATCACTGTTATTGGCAACGTACTGAGAGTTTAAACACCAAGATTTGCCAAATTTACAAATTAAGCAAATATGAGTAATTTTCACCCACTTGAAGTTGTGGGTCGCGATAGCGAGACACAACTTCAAGTGGGAGGGGGGGGGATTTTATTCTATTAGTTTAGCACTTTAGCTTTCAATGACTAAGTTTGTACCTACATGTAACCAACCCATACAATGTAAGAAACCTAACATAACGAAATAAGTAAATATCCTCGATCAAAAGTAAAACTCGGACCTCCTAATCCAAAATTAATTTTATTAGCCGATAAAATAACTGTTATTGGCAACATCATGAACGTTTAAACATTTAGATTTGCAAATTAAGCAAATCGGAGTATTTTTCATATACTTGAAGTTGTGGGTCGCGGTAGTTAGACACCTTAAAGTGGGTGAAAATTTAAATTATTATTTAATTGAGCACTGCAGCCTTTAATGATTAAGTTTTTACCTAAATTGACTATTAAAGATGCCGGATTGAGCAGATGGTACATTTGCGCGCCTCACCACTCTCTACCACTCTGCCTTGTCACGGCCACTGAGCTCACATTATACAATACCCTGTCTGATCCAGAATAATACGTGATCAGCATTATAAGCGGATTAGCCGCCATGAAGGGATCAGTCCCGTAGCCAGATACACCCGTAAATTACCAGGCGTGATCACCAGGTAATAACACAACAACACCACGTTGCTTCGATGTTGGTGTAGAAATCCGCGTTGGATAATAACATAAAAACATACGTTCATCGTTGGTTATGTGTTGGGCAACCGTCGCAGGTGCGGGGATCGACGTCCGATTTTGACGTCTAAAGTCTGTCCCCGCACCTGCGGCGGTGACCCAACATCACACCAACGTGTGTTGTTTGTGTTAAAAGTAAAACCCTCAACCAGCTTGAAGTTCATCAAAAGGCATCGAATAGTCAGAAATTTGAAGTTCTATAAGGTAATATGACAAGGGACTGATTACGCCCATGTTTATGATATTAGGGTTCGCATCATGCTACCGCACAAATACAAGGGTTGACAAAACAATACATCTGACAATGATGAATATATGAAACAAGATCTCTTAAACCATCGAAAAAAGCGTGAATTTAATCTCACTTTTCATGTCGTGACATGAATGTAATCGAATGATAACAAGATGCAGATTATAAAGTGTGTTGAGTGTGTTAGCAACCATTCACCTTTGTTCCTATTCTTTCAGGATATCATATCTCATCTCCGCCGTGACCTAAACTGCTCTGCAAAGCCTAAAGGCAGTACCCAGCAGGCACAAGACGTTGAATCAATGTTGAGTTAACGTTGGTCCAGCGTCGTAGACGGTGGACCAACGTTAACTCAACATTGATTCAACGTCTTGTGTCTGCTGAGTATCTGCTTACTTGTCTTTTGGCTTTGCACGGCAGTAATGTAATCTCTAGTCTCGTTGTTTCAAGACGTCTGAAATAATGATATTTGAAGGACAGAAAACATACAAAATACATTTTTACCCACACAATCATGATATCACGCTATTCTAAATGTAGGCTTATAGTTATATGACATTACGTTTTTTAGACCGGACTTCGACTGTACGATTTTTCAAGTACTAAGAAAGAAAAAATGCAAAAATGACAAATACATATACGCTTAAGTTTTTCGTCTCTGATTAATGTTTTAATAGTGTCCATGGTAAAAGCAACATATTTGGGCCATAGAAAACTGTCCAAACTAATCCTTGAAGCTTGAATATTGATACAATGAAAGAATATATAAAATACATCAAGTTTTTTCTAGTTTGCCATTGCTTTCTATGCTCACCGGCGTTGTCTCTGGATGCACAAAGGCCATAAATTGCCACCATTAAGGAATGACGTGTGGGTTTGTACGAGGCATTGGGACAGAGACCAAGGAGAAGCACGTGCAACACGTCACAATGGGAGCTAACGTGAGATCAGCTCGTGCAAACTCCCAGACCTTCACCCAATGCTGGCTTAATGCCGGGCCGACGTCCAAGACGTCGGCACGTCAATAAACCAGCATGGGGTCAACGATCTCGGGAGTTCTGCTCCGTGGTGGATCGTCCGTGGAATCAATCAATACCGCGGCACTCCGCACAACACTGCGTCATCCCTGATAACAGGCCTTGAGCGCCGGGCCGCGAGAGACAGGCCTAACATTAGGCAACGTTATGTAAAGGAGGGAAATTTCCAGATTATACGCAAATGCATTTAAATTACTATTCGCAATGAGAAATATAGCTCTGACAGCGACTCTTGACTACAATATGCGATGTCAGGGAATGGATTGAGATTCGCTTAGAATTTTTCTTACAAAATTAGCATTTCGGCTGATTGCGTGAAAAAGACACGGCAGAAATGCAGGCATGTTCTGTATATATGGCACAGCCAGAATCCTCAATGACATCCGGCTGGTCTGTCATACATTAGTCGGGATGAGATCGCCGATGGCCAGAAGGCACAGACACAATGCATGTATATGGCCCACTGGTACTCTAGCGCCGCTGGCATTGTACTCCGGTCCACTTAGAATCCGTGTCACTGGCCACCAGGATGTTTTCTTCCCAGTTCCAGGTGAAGGTATCATTTCCTGAATTGCATACCGCTCTGCTCCGCAAAGCCAATAGGCAGTATCTGCTTACTTGAAAAGTAAGCAGATAACGCTTTTTCGGCTTTACACATGTTACATGGCATTGCTCCACATTTAACTATAGCGAATGAGTCATTGTGACAAAACGGGGGTTGCTATGGCTACACACTCTATCTGTGTGCATGTTATGGGTAACGCCGCATTTGCTTAATCACAGACGGGAACATTAGCCAAATTGACAGACAGTCTGTTGCCATTTCAGAATTCCGTGTGAAAGATTATCCAGTTGTCCAGATGTAAAAAAGATAATTATCTAAATAAATTAACTGTTTATGATTAAAAACACACCTTATTTTGCGTGATCATATTATCTTCTTTGAATGTACTATTTATTCTCATCCCTGTGTAAAAGCGTTTTGGTGTCCAATGTTGTGTTTATGTTGGGCCAGCGTCGAAGACGATGGGCCAACATAAGCACAACATTGGATAACATCGTGAAACCGGCAAACGGAGTAAACAACCCAGCAAAGTGGATAAACCAGCAAACACTGGAATTTAAACCAATCTTGGGCCGCTGTGAAACTATTTATAGAACAACAGTGCTATAAACGCATGCATGGGGAGAACGCGTATCATAAAATCACCACTGATACAGATGGTAGTTCACATGAAATAACATCATAACACACCCATTATAATTGTACTGGTTGTCAGCGTCAAGGTGAAAGTCATAAGGGATAAGTGCAAAGCAAACAACCTCAGGACATGGTTTGGGTAGCCGTATATGGCTTGACTACAATGGCGACTTGCTGCTTCTCTAGAAATTAATTTAGCATATGTCTAGAGTAGAACAATAGCCGACATTCAATTATCTAAAGGTTTTGTCCGCTTAAAGTAAGAGTATAATATGGCAAATCAATTACTAGCGGTGTACCTACATTCAAAAGGTTGTGTGCATTTTCAATGGAAAACAATGCGCAGATTTTAAAATCATACCAATGAAAATTATCATCATCATGCATGTATTCGCTTTGTTTAAATAAATGTACCACCACCAGCTGACAGCCAAAACTGAAACATTAGCGGGAGCTAATTTGTGTCTACATTGCTATAGATCAGATTACACGCTTTCATTGTCAAGTTACCGTAACGCATCTCTCCTCAGAACCTGATTAAATAGATTTAACTTTTCAACTACATGTATTTTGCGGCGTAATAACTGAGACACGATGATTTAACAAAATTTATTGTATCCAATTAATAATCAGATAACAATAGTTGTAGCTTCACGCTAAGCATGCTTAGGGGTAGTGGCATTCTTTCTTTTGACAAAAACGTGAGGCCTTACTGCTAAACCTGAACAGTGGGGACAACATAGACAACACAAGCGGTTGTGCAAGGAGATGTCATGTCAATACATTCTTGTTAATAATTTCACATGCAAGTGTTGCTCCAAACCATCGAATTGTATTATGCATTGTCATCATCTAATAGAGACTTTACGCTACAGCCTCGCAGAACGGAATCCTGCCGGCCAAGGACACTAACGAGTCTGTAATGTATGGCGCACCCTCCACGCGGATTAAACCCTCCCTTGAATAATGCCAGCAGGGAGCAGGAAGCTCATCGGGAAAACAACATTACAGGATGGTCCGCCACTCATTCAACCAACATTGAGCCGACATTGGTTGAACGGCTCGTGTTTGCTGGGTCATGACTCTGAGCCTCGCAGCATGGTTACTCAGACATGCTGGCAGAACCATCTGGCTGCAGCCAGCCTCGCTTGAGACAATGTACATGATGTACGCAGCCTTGCTTGAGACAATGTACACGCCATTGTCTACAGCATGGAAAACGGTTTTTGTTAACCCTTGAAGCCCTAATGGCGTTTACAGCGGTTTTCGGCATTTTCATTTCTCCTTCAAACAAGAAAATTTGAAGGGAAAATGAGCAATACCTTAGCTACATCAGTACATTGGCGTATTTTTTAATTGCAATGTAAGTCACATTTTACTCACTTGGAGTACCGCGACCCACAACTTCAAATGGGTGTAAATAATGTAACTTAACGCCTTAAGGATCAAATGACTATATGTACGAAACAGTGCTCGTTGAATGTTGTACTAACGTCTTAGACGTTGACACAGCATTCAACCAGTACTGGACGAATTAGTGTTGTCCCTATAGCGGCGTGCCAGCAATCCATCAGGTGGCCATCTTTGAATGGTTTCCTACAGATAACGAGAATGACTCATCGACAGGTTAAAAGTTCTATTGAGTATCGCTTTGACTTTCAAGCTTATGATCCCAAGGTAAAATAAACATTTAAAGGGACTGGCCCAGGCTAAAATCATAAAAAAAATCGGTGATTTTATTTCGGGTTCTTAATATGACCATATGATGTAAACATGTACATAGACTAGAACTGCAATTTTTTATAATTTTTGTGCTGCGCATTCACCAGTGAGGCTAGATATAGAGACGAAATTCCCGCATTGCCTATTTTTGACATGGTTGTCAATAATTAGAAATCAGGAATTTCGTCTCTATATCTAGCCTAACTGGTGAATGCGCAGCACAAAAATTTAAAAAAAATTGCAGTTCTAGTCTTTGGACATGCTTACATCATATGGTCATATAAAGAACCCAAAATAAAATCACCGATTTTTTGTGATTTTAGCCTGGGCCAGTCACTTTAAATAAAGGACAAAAAAAAACGTCCCTTGTCATTTCCACCTGCTTAACATTGGGGGTTGTGAAAGTGAGACAAAAATAGTATGGCTAAAAATTCAATTTGACAATGCGATAGTGTAACCTGTTGACTTATTTTACATAGATGGAATAAGGTTTCCACACAATCTGTCACTCAGACAGGGCTCCCACAGATGAAAACATCATAACAAATTTCCCAGACTTTTCTGTGGCATTTCCCTGACTACTTTCCAGGTGTAGAGGTCATGTGGGAACCCTGTGAACGAATAATAAGTGTTTTGCTGGAGTGGC
This sequence comes from Flabesymbios commensalis, assembly GCA_964017125.1. Lineage (NCBI taxonomy): Eukaryota > Metazoa > Annelida > Polychaeta > Terebellida > Flabelligeridae > Flabesymbios > Flabesymbios commensalis. The sequence continues at coordinate 55,709,804 of OZ024914.1, read as the reverse complement.
TGACGTATATAATCATATGAATGATAAGCTACGTGTATAATTGGAAGTCACCTATTTGGGAACATGATCAGCAAACAAGAGATAACCATGATCACTATATATTATTATTATCTCTGGATTATTAGTTCACTCCTACTAGCGCAGTACCGCTCGCTCACTCACGCAGGCGTGCACTCATGGATCACTGAAGGTTATTAGCTGTTCGTGTTATCTTAGATTAATCCAGGTTCTTCTGAATATTAGTCTCGTGTAGCTATTCGTGGTCTCCTTAAATAACCCGAAAAACCTTTCAGTGCCATGAGCATAGTTCAACCTGTAATAACAATTTTCACGCTAAGTTATCTTATCTATATTTCCCCCACTTGAAGTAAGTTGTGTCTCGCTAGCGCGATCCACAACTTCAAGTGGGTGAAACTTACTCATATTTGATTAATTTAGGAGAAATAAAAATGCAAATCGTCGCCTCGGAGCTACAGGATCCTATCTGACACTCCTTAGTGCCCGAGCTAAAGGATCCTATCTGACACTCCTTAGAGTGGCAGATAGGATCCTTTAGCTCCGAGGCGACGAAATGTTGACCCATGTTATTCCAAAATAACAGTGATTTAATCTGCTAATAAAATATAATATTATTAAAATTGATTATAGTCGTGATCAGCTCTTAAAGGGTTAATCATATCTTTGTCTGTAGTGTGAGTGTCATACCTCTTTTCAATCCAGAGGTGACCAGTAAAACACTGTAAAGGAATAATATCCGAATTATGAGTATGTACAGAAAGACAGTATAAAGTCTCATATTTAAACTTATTTGACACGAAGACGTCTGTAGAATACGCCATCTTGTGATGTGTGCTGTGGAGCTCTCCATGACCGAGTACTGTGCAAATAGAGAAGTCACCAATAAGCTCTTGAGACAATAATAACTAGAGAGGAAATGATCAATCAATAACCGCATATGAATATGAAACACATTGTCATGTTGCGGCATCTAGAAGTAGAACATAAATACATGCTGCGCATACTGGATCAGCTACTTGGGTTCCTATGAATCGGGATTTGAGCAATTTTTAAAATACACCAGTGACGTCGGTCTATTGTTAAAACAGTAGATTCGGATCTACGAATCAACTGTTATTTTGTGCTGGTCAGGTCGGGCACAATATACGGTTTTAACCATGAAACTGCGTGCCTAATATTTTATGGTTCAGCCATACTGACAATGAAATTGAGTTTTTTGTATCAAATCTTGGAACATCTGCACATACTCTGTGTATTCAAGTAGAAGAAAGAACTCAATTACAATAGATTCGTAGATCCGAATATACTCGGCGCTTCGCACCTCGTACATTCGGATCTACGAATCTATCAAATATCGTTCTTTCTCCTTGACTTACGCAAATTTTTTAACTCAAATTCAAAGTGTGACCTTCAGACATAGGATTCAAACCGATAAATCTGTGTTCTGATGTAACGCACGTTCCACACAATACTGTAGTAAAGGGACATGTAGTAGCACATTTATGAAACCTCAAAAGGTCATATGCATAAACATGTATATGTGTAAATGTCGTTTGGTGATCTTTATCAGGTACATGTATCTGCGACGATGGACCAACATTGACCCAACATAAGGAGAACGTCTCGTGCTTGTTGGGATACATACATATGTCGCCAGTTTGTAATCAGCAAATGTTATCAAGGTCAATCAATCGGCTGGATACTCTGCGCACAAATGTCAACACTGCTGTGTAGAGACAAAAGGCAGTAGCTGCTTACTTAAAAAGTAAGCAGTTACTGCCTTCTGGCTCTCAATGGCAGAACAGTGAAATTACCATGTACGACTGATAGGAATCAAGCTGTACGCTGTATGTACCTAAATTAGCCGACACAAAAAATAGCACCGGATTGAAATCTCCTGGAAACAACATAACATCCTCTCCGGGACCTGTTGTCATATAGGAGTGTGATGCTGGGGGACGGTGCTTTTACATGATCTTTTGAATCCACTACTATGAACAATCGTTGGCTGTAAATATGTCAACCCTCTGAGCCCCACAGCATTATTCGTGATCCTTGATTTATCTTGAAATTATTTCATTTTTTAATGGACTATTCTAATTTTCAGTAGGTTCGCCTCGAATTGATCTGATTCAAAATGTGCCATGCACGTTTCGCATCAAACACAAGACGATAAACGTCAAAGACAAAGGCAACAATTGCTTACTTTACTGCCATTCAGCTTTGCTGCTCTGCAAAAACAAAAGGCGGTATCTGCTTCCATGTAAAGTAAGCAGATACTGTATTTTGACTATGCATAGCAGTACAATACACCGCGGTATTGACCTGATTTATACAGTCGATCTGCACTCTGTGACGCAATGTTGCAACAACCGCAGACTTGACGCATGCCTGTTAAGTTAAACTCGGAAACAACTATTGAATTTACTTGGCTGCAGCTGTCGATGCATTACAGCATGCAAGGAAAAGACGAAATTCTGGTGCAATGTTGATTTTGTGTTGGGCCAGCATCGCAGACACTGAACTAGCATCAAATCAACATTAAATCCACATTGAATCAATATATTGTGTATGCTGGCATTCTTAGGGCCACTCATTGGTTACGTATTTTAAATATATTTAGCATTTAATATTGACGCTCAAAATGCACCTGGAAGCTGTTTAATCCTCTCAAGCCTGCAATTACCATTGTCATATCTATCCACTACGAGTCGCGAATTGCTGTCGCACTTCTCGACTTGTAGTGGATAAAGATAAGTGGGTGACAAATTGAAGAAAACTGTCTTGTATTGGTAAAGCAAAGCAATTTCATGAGATTTACCTTTTTAAAACCCTTTAGTTATAGGAAAATTAAGTCCTGTCTTCAGTGTTGTAAAATGATGCTTTGATGCATCATGAGGGCTTGAAAGGGACACTGCCTGAAAATAGCCGCATATAATTTATGGTGACAAGTGTTAAATAAAATACAGGGACACGTTATTCAATTTAAGACTTTAATTACTCTAATTACTGATTATAATCACTGATCAGATCATGTCGCTCGTTAACGAGAACATAATAATGATAAAATAGGTAAACCTGATGGGAATCATACTTAGCCCTTACAACTCTGAAATATGTTTGTAAAAACCATGGAGACGAAAGGGTTTTTTCCAATTTGAAATCGTCATAGATGTCTTAGTCTATAGCTCTTTCCGCTCTATTTGAAGCTATATATTTTACTCTTTAAGTGCGGGGATTGACTTTAGATGTCAGAATCTGACGACTATAGACGTCAGATTCTGACGTCTAAAGTCGGTCCCCGCGCTGAAAGGGTGAAAGCCCCAGCATCAGCAGTGTGATTACATCTGATCATTTAATTTGTTGAACAGATGTCGTACAGATGTCAATTAGTGGCATCCAGGATGTCAAGGGTGCAGCAAAACCTCGAACCGGGACCCAGATGTTTGGAGCTAATCTGCTGCGCCCGCGGGGGGGCTGCCCCCAGCAGATACAAATACAGAGACATTCGCCCAATGTCGGGTCATTCCTGGCCCAGCGTCGCTGACGCTGGGCCAGCATTGACACGACATTGGGTAAGCCGGACCGACGCAGCTGGATATGAAGTGACATCTCAAAATATATCCCTTGATGACACGTGATCATGGAATGCATTAGGTATGTATCGATGCATACCATTCGTGAATTATATGATGTTTTTACACACTATTTTCCAATGAAAGTTGCTGTTAATTGTGAATGTCGCCATCGGGCACCGTCATGATGTTAATACCGATATAATAAAAAATATGTTTGGGGATATATAAAAAAACGTGAACAGCGTATACGTTAGGTAATATTGATTGGTCGAACGTTGGATCAACGTTGCCCGGCAATAAACCTTTGCCACACATTTTCTGGCGGTCTGTTTACCAACTTGCCATCACCAGCTGTCCAAAACACCACAGGCAATTCCTGTACAAGCCAACTCAGTGACTTCATTAGTGATACCAGCAGTAAGTAAGTGGCCAACATTTAATCTCCCGGAGGGGAGGGGGGATATTTAAAAAAAAATAATAGGGGGCAGACTCTGCATTGAATAAATAATATATTTCAACTGTTCTAGATAACAGGACATAAGATTTGAAATTTTCAGCGCGGTTCGAAATACTAGTAAATTATTTACCCCCCCCCCCCCCCCCCCTGTACATTGAATGGTGGTCCTCTAATAATCAAAAGACCTTGTCACTAAGCCATGACCGCTGTGGATCACTATGACCCGTGTATTACCCGCCGCGACAAGGCAGTATCTGCTTACTTGTAAAGATATTGGCTTGGCATGACAGAATAGCTTGCTGCTTTTGTCCTGCGTCATCTGAGTAACCTTGTCAGTTGGTTATAATTAGGATCGGCTCTAATTTTCCAAATTATAAATATGGAGCCAAATAAAGATCAATCTGTAGATTTAAGTGGGATGTGCCTCAGATCCTGAATTTAGTTCATGGGGCATTCTGGATTACTATGTACTTGCACGTTGCCTTGAGAAATTTACATTGATCATATTATTGTAATAATAATATGTTCATCATATTTATCTAACCTTCATTATACCTATCATCAGAAATAGATGCATTTCTGCTATCATACATCTTGCCAGAAATGCATCATAATGCAGATTTAAAAAGAACGAAGCCAGAAGGCTTTAGCAACTCATAGCTTAGCCTGGATTAAATTGCTCAGAAAGAATTAAGATAATTCTGAAACAGAGCAGGTTTAAGCAGTAAACATTGAACATGTTAAAAGGTATAATTTTGTCTTTGTTTGACATTTTAAATGTTTCCTCCTTTAGTGGAAACATGGATTGCCTTGAACTTCTGTTGTTGATAAGAGTATTCATTACACGGTGACGATATATAATATCGGGCGGTACTGATAAACACGGACATCTCGGTAAACATGAAACGTATAGACGAAGAGCCTATGTTGGTTCTATGCTGGGCCGGCGTCCTCGACAATGGCTCAGCATTGAACCAACAGAGGCTCAAACCTCGTGTCTGTTGGAAATGTGTGGGCACAACATCTCGAGAAAGGCCCATCTCACGCTAATAGGTGTGTCATACTTAACTATAGTGATACAAAATATACAACGTCACCCAAAATGGTAAAATTTGAAATGGCCGAAAAAATGGCCAATCATATGATAAGAATACATACGTGGAGAAGAACCAGCGTCTGAAGCTGAGCGGTTTGATCTTCCTGGGTAGATCTAGTCCCTGTTTCACGTGGGGATGCGAGTTGTAATCTGTAAAGAGCATCTTGTGTGAGGAGTTGGTGATTTGCTGGGGGGCCGCCGTGGTCATGTTGAGGTCCGTGGTCCAGCAGTCCTGCTGGTGATGCCGGGAGCTGGTGTAGAGCACGGGCACGCTGTCCGTATCCCTGGCCACGTCACGGCAACAACAAACACGGATCCAGGAAGGAGAAGCCACAGTGCGTCCACGTGCAGCCTGTGCCGGACCCTTACTGCCGCCTGCCTGCCCGGACTGGATCTAACTCACCGTAACAGATGTTTTGGCTGCTGGGGCCGCTTGTAGGAGCCTGCAGCGCTCAAATCTCTCCTCGTCCACAGCCTGTCTGATTGGTAGGCTCCTGCTGCCACTCTTGTCTTACGCTGCTGATGCTGCTGTGGCAGATGCTTTCTTCAATGGATTGTTGTCCACGCGGTAAGGCTATTTAGGGGCCTAGTTTTTGGTCCACTTTTAGCGTAGGCCACTGCTGCTGATCGGGGTCAGTGTATTGATGCTGCCACTGCCGATGTCACTTAGTTTCTTCAGCAACAGCAAATTCCCTTCTTTATTCAATGCGCAATTACACGACAAACGGCTAACAGGATATTGTCATACAGTGTAATATGATGGCAGTCACATACGCCAGACGCTAATGATTTACCGGCGTATAATGGTCATCACAAAACAACTCTAACAACAATCAGACAATAGGGGCGGCTTGTTGCTGAGGTTGACGATATTACATATATAGACGAGGTGTCATGACTACACACAGTGTATATAATGTGTACACTGCAGACAGTCACGGCTCATGACCACCTGTTGCATGCGACTTGCTTCGTGACCACTGCTGAATCTGAGGCGTCACGATCGCCTCGTGTCCGTCACCAATGATATCCTGTTACTCCACATGACACACCTTTGAAACACATCCTCAAAAAATCCGTGTTTATAATCAATGATATAATCGTCAATACAACCAGACAGCCAGAAAGTCAATTAGTCTCAGTCGGAGTTGCAGAAGCTTTAACCCGTGTCCTGCTAGATTTTAAACCAGATAATATGTCACTGAAGTGGATAATATAGTTTGTGGTAGATGCTCAGTCTATAGTCAAATAACTTAACTTGAAAGATTATATTTTCAGAAATATATAATGATTTTTCGTCATTTGAAGCTGGAAATTGCGTCAGCAATTCCAGCTTCAAATGAATGAAAAATACAATTCAACAGCACAAGTTTCAAGATAAGAAAGCAGACAGCTGCTTAGCTTCCCACTGTCAGGTTTTACAACACCATCAATCCAATGACGATGCTGAGAGCTTGTCTGATCAGTTCATATGGCTTGGTTTAAACCCTAATTTCGTTTACAGGTGTAGGTCGGTCAGATGCAGTCAGTTGTTGTTGTTGTTGGGTGAGGTGACTGTTGTGTTGTTCAGTCCACACAATGTGTCCTCAGCATGTGTTCATGTAGATAACATTGTACGTTATCTGAGGTCTGTATAGACAGCCCTGTAAGAGAGATGCCTGATCAAATCAATATACCGGCAGCCTGACCACCTTATACACCACCATGTACACACGTGTACAGCCTAAAATATAATGTACACTTAAAACCCAGTGTAATATCAAGTACATCTACTTAGGAAAAATGAAACAGAAATTTCAAATAGAGTATCTCCTTCATATATATATCTCGAACAGAAAAATATAGCCTTTTTTTCACAAAAATACCGAATCTCCTTGAGAAAAACATAAAATAGGCTAAGCTTGAGAAAATATCAGTTTTATTTAAAATGATTTCAAAGTTCTTGGAGGTTTTTGAAGGTATGTATTAAATGGCAACCACGCACCCTTTACGCTCCACACAGAACAAAAAACCTTCAAGAACCTCCTCATTAGTGTTTCTGGTAAATATTAATGTTATAATAAACATAATTTGAAAAAATAAGGACAAAATGAGAATTTTGCACGGAAGAAAAAAATTCATGTATACCTATACTTGATATCACACCTGATAACCCATACCACTGCGATCCTGATTGTTCAAATCCGGAATCAGCGTCTCCGGGCAGACCCTGTCGACAGCTCGGCAGTCATGAGCCAAGTGTCGCTTAAAAGCCTAACATGTGACCCTCGTGGGATGGCTTTAATGGCGCTTGATGAATGTCGCCCGGAGCCGGAGCAAGCAGTGCACTGGGAAGACTCTGCTGTATGAATGGCGTGGTGTATACGTCAAGTCGTTGTACACGTGGTCAACTGGGGACACAGGTGCTTCCCGCTGTGTGTGTTAACGTTGTAAAAACACCACCCACGTTGCCAAGGACGTCGCGGATGTCCACAATCCAGTGATGTCGTAGCTCGGACTTCTCTCCTGTGTCACATTGATTCTCTTCTGGCTGTACCTGCAGACGACGTGATCTCTCTGTCGACTCAGTTGACGAGCAGACGTAAATACACTTGTGACCGTATGACACATCCCTCGCGCCACCACCACCACTCTCTGTTTGCTAAACCCTCTCAGACCAGGAGGGGGGGGGGGGGTGGGGGTGGGGCATTCACACTATCAGTGTGTACAATCGTTGGTACAATGCTGTTTTAATGCTGGACCAGCGTCTGCAACGATGGCCTAACACTAAAGCAACATTGGAGCAACGCACCGTTTAAAAGCTCATTTAAAACAACTACTAAATAAATTGATTTCCCGAATCTGCTATATAATTTCACCCTTCATTGTATAATGTAGTAGTATTTTTTTATTGCTGAATGAACAAAACAGTATATATGCTTCTTGCTCCATGAAAAAGATATATGCTATTTATTTCCAAAAATCTATACTCATTTATGACAAATGATTGCGTCCCAGATTGTTGAAGTCGTTTTGACAAATATTTTTGCCAGTTGAAGGAGAAGGTAATTTTCATCCACCCCAGGGCGATGGCGCTTAACAACAGCTTGGAGCGGATGAGAATTTAAGTACACAACAACAGGGGATATAAAAGTGTTAAATCAACTGTATATCCCGTATCAGTCCCACAACTCAAGTCAACAAAAGAGAAAACACTGTACATTGACCCAATGTTGGTCCAATGTCAGCCAATCATCTACGACGCTGGCCCAACATTACAGCAACATCGGTTGAGCGTCTCGTGTTTGATGGGAAAAAAGCAACATTAAAACACGGGTCAATTCATCAAAAAACAAAGCCACGAAACCGAGCTAAACACTATCACGAGACGTCGACCAAATGCTGTTTCAACGTTGGGCCAGCGTCGCAGACGCTGGCCCAACGCTGAAATAGCAGTGGGTCGACGCCTCGTAGTTGCTGGAACGCTGTGGGATTTTTCAGAACAAAACGTTTTAAAAACAGAAGCGGCGGTCTGACACCGGGACCCCTGGTACAGTGATGGTGCTGCGGTGGGGGGTGACGTCATTGCCATGGTGATGCACAAGACGCCGCGCTGTGATTGGCTGGCTGGCCGTGGGGTGAGCCATGCGGCAGACCTCTTACACATGATTGTGACATGGAGGTGCGCCGCCGTGAAAAGGAAGTATCTGCTTACCGGAAAAGTAAGCAGATACTGCCTTTCGCATTTCAGAGCGGTATAGTGTAAACACGCGGCATAGAGCGCCGTCATCAAGTGGAGTTACCTTCTTCAGCCACAATGTTTACCTTCAGTTGAACCTTTTAAGCGCTGAGCGCGACTATATAGTCGTTTTAAATCCGTTTTATCAGAAGCTTAAATCACAGTTGTTGGAATAAAATGAGTGTTTAAACATCAAGATTTGCAAATGTTTGGTCTCAAGTGAAACAAATATGAGTAATTTTCACCCACTTGAAGTTGTGGGTCGCGGTAGCGACGCACAACTTCAAGTGGGTGAAATTTTAAACAAGATAACTTTGCGGGTAAATAGTTCATAAATCACAACCACACGGGTCGGCTCGCACCATACAGCGAAAAATATTTATACAATAATTTGGACTCATAATAGATCCAGAAGTCTGATGTCAACAACTTATTCCGTATTTACAAAGTAATATTATCATCCAATTGGAGTGGCAAATATTACATCTATTGAAGGTACTCCGACCCACATATCAACCAATAACAAAATATAGGCCTAGCCCTGTGTATGGTATTTAATTTATCATCATTATTATGCGAACAATGTTACACTCATTTGCATAGCCAATATATTATGTTTTTATTGTCAGCATATAATAGTCGTATATATTATTGTAGAGACTATTTGCTTGTTAAAAATGGAAAAATCTGCATTGAGAAAAGGGGTTTGAACGATTCTCCACACATATACATTGGAAGCTGCTATGAATGCTCAACATATTATTGACACATACAAGAACATATAATTTTAAAGTTAAATATGTGATAAATTTCTCAGCGAATTTATCTGGTAGCGAACTTTACAGTCACGGATCATGAACGTGTGCGCATAATAGCAAGTAAGATACACAAAAAAATAAACTTTTAACTCGAGAGTTTATTTTTGTGAGCACAAATAAAATGTCAAATATTTTCTCTGTCCGAAACATTTTAACCCTTGTGCTGCTGGAACCGTATATACGTTTTCAAGCGAATTTAAGACCATATAAAATACCACCACAAATATTTGCACCATATCTTGTGGTAGATGCTCAGTTAATCAGATTTACAACTCAATATGGGATATGTCTATTTTCCATTAATAATATTATTTTTCATTCATTTGCAGCTGGAAATTGCGTCAGCACTTCTAGCTTCAAATGAATGAAAAATACTCACGGACAATTCAGCAGTACGAGAGTTGAGCATATCGCGAGCAATGTAACATCCCTGTTTGTTACGCTATTTTACCTGATTATTGCTTCACCTCTATATACGGACAACCCTCCAAGATGTCTATGATATTGATACGGGAAAGCGGTGCATTGTACTGGGGGATCCGTTAATTTATCCATCGATCTACTTGTTTTGTCACCTCACCATCGATCTGTGTCAGGAGCAATTTATACGTGCGAAATCAAATAATGGCAAGTGACCGGTTATTCTGTTAAAACGATACATTGATTCAATATTGTCTGCGACGCTGGCCCATCATTGAACCAACATTGTATCAACGTCTCATGTTTGCTGCCTAATGAGTTACGTGGGATTCTGCACTCCGACCCAATAACTGAATAATAATAATATACTGCGACAACACAAGCTCGAGCCAGGACAATATCATGCTCTTTACAATATGAAATATATATATTTCTATAACTCGTTCATCAAGTACACGTTTGAGAAACAATTTTTAAAGGTTACGCACCCTAGTAAATATTTTCGAATGATGCTCGTGTAAAGCCAAAATGCAGTAAAGTAACAGTTTAGTTTTCAACAGTGCTCAAGCCAGGGAAATAGTAAAATTTTGGTTCTATTTTCTTTTGTTCAAGTATAAAACAATCACTGCCTATGGGTTTTGCACGGTGGTGTTGATCCCCATTTTTTTAAATCATTTAAATTGCGCTCATTTGACGTTGTGCGTTGCGCTCACACAACATCAAGTGAGCGAAAATTACCATTACCGACCTTAGCAATTAATGGGATTATTATTTAATAACAAAGTTACCGCACACGTGATTAACCAATACATGACGCACGGGTGAACAAGATAATTACGTTATTTTAATTTCTTCGGGCAGCTGACGGTGCAGAAAATTAAAGCACCCGTGTGCAGGTGTGATGTTACCCTGAGAATAAAGAGGCGACCGTGTCTGAACGTCACCGCCCCACCTGGTGACTATAAATAACAAAGCAAGCTCAAATATTGATGCACAGTATCGGACAGGAGTGGCTGTGATGGAACTAAAATTGGCCCTCTGGGAATTCGCTTGAAGACTTGCACTGATTGATTCGGATTTTCCACAGTACCTAGCCTTCCATAGTTACAATGTCATAGCCTACATGTGCAATTATTAGAAAAGGGCAAGTCGAAAGCAGCCGACAAATCAGTAACAAAAATGGCCGTCCACATTTGAAAAAAAAAATTATATGGAATAAGAAGGATTTCCATCTGTCTTAAATTTTCATGTAATATAAAGTATAATTTTATGACCTTTGCTATAAATATTCCTCATCATTGGATGTGTGTCAAGCAAAAGACAAATTTCAATAGATTATGATAGCAAACGTTACACGTGGTGTATATAGTGACTGCCTAAAATGATTCATTTTGCATCCTCGCATGATGTACATATATATGATCTCATCCTTGTATGATATATATCTCATAAGCTGTGTGCGAAGCGTGACGGCCTAATTTGGTTGTGTCATTTTGTCATTCACGCGGTGACCTGTCACTGGCGCCCGTCGCGCGGTCACGCCCAGCAACAAATTTATGTTGAAATAACAAGTCTTATTTTAACAAGAGAGATATTTCAACCAAGGAGAATAGCGAAAGAATGAGTCGTGGTTTGACCTTTGGGAAGCCCTCGCGATGGCGGTTATTTTTTAATCTTAGTGAGGCCCAGATCTCCCGACCATGTAATTTGGTTAAAAAAACGTCTGTCTGCATGTGTCTATCAATTTTTTTAATGGAAATTTTCACTCACTTGAGGTCGCGTCTCGCTAACGCGTTTCACAACTTCAAGTGAGTGAATCTTATTCATATATTTACACAAATCGAATCTAAGTATTTTACCCCTCTAAACACGACTATAGTCGTTAAAAAATAAAAGGAATGTTTAAACATCACAATTTGAAAGTGTTTCAAAACATTAAAACAACATTCGGTCATTTGGTCGACGTCTTGTATATTAATAGTATAGTATAGGCCTTCTATAGAACTCTCAGTAAACAGAAAACATTTATGGGACATTTGTACAATGTTGGACCAGCGTCGAAGACGTTGGGTCGACGTTGCATAAATGTTATACACACCTTTGAACTCTTAGTAAACATAAAACATTTGTGTAACATCTGTACAATGTTGGACCAATGTCGAAGACGCTGGACCAACGTTGTATAAATGTTATACAAATGTTTTCTCAACTTGACTGGGATGTTGTGTGGGATCCCCAAGGCTTGCCCTCTTCAGGTCCCACTGCTAATGTATCTTAAGAGCACAAATCCCTGTAGAGCCTTGGATCACCGGCCAAATCAGGAGTTCCAAGAAAAGAGAATCACTTGTCGTTTTTTGTGATGTATTAGTTTTTTTGCACGATCTTTGCAATTCGGAGAATACTCTTATATAAACTCTGATAAAAGATGGCAGAAAAAACATTCATTATACAAATTACACTAAAATTGATTGACAGCAACTCAAGACAATGAGAATACCCTCGGCTTTCAGCTTTGCCAGACAGCAACCAATGTGTAAAATTAAACGGGTACCTAAAAATCGATACCACGGTAAACCGGCAAACACGAGACATTGAGCCAGTGTTGCTTCAATGTTGGATCAGCGTCTGCGACGCTGGCCCAACATTGAAACAACACCGGGTCAATGATTATGTCTCGTGTTTACTGGGAAGCTGGTAGAGATGTCATCTTGGCCATTATTATATAATATATAAAAAGTGATTTAGAAATGATCACGGCAGATATTTCTAATCGCCATATTCTAGTAGACTTGAATTTTATAAATCTGTCATGCTTACTTACATAATGATGCAGGTGGACCGACGGGACAAATTGTTGGCCGTTCTCCAGAATGGACGAGCACATGTACATTGTATTCCGTGAATTCTCATGTATACAATATCAAGAAAATCCATCGTGTAAACTACTTCTCCCCCCCCCCCCCCGCGATTCCTTAGAGAGTAACAGACACATCTGCCAGGGCTGAGAAACCCGTTACCACAAGTACGGTCTGTACCAATCTCCCGACAATAAAAGCGTCATGATTGAGCCGAAAATGGTAATTTGACAACATAATACATACTAGTACTGAATACGGATAGCCAGTTGATTTTACATTATCTTTTTAGGTGATTCTATTCTTTCAGCACGTTTGGATGGGTCATCCACCTAATTATACTAATTGAATTGCTGCAAACTTCGTCGATATATATTGGAAATAATAAAAACAGCCTTGTTCAATGTGAAATATTTGTAGGACACAATTATTATAATTATTAATATTGTTTCACATTGAATCAGATATGCTATACTACATGATACCAAGAACTTGATGATACTGATCGTAAAATAATTTTGAAAAGCGTAACAGCCAACTGGATGTTGAAAATGGTATCTACCATGCCCATGTATATGTGGGCATCTACACGCTTTTCATCTAGGAAAAGAAACCAGCAAACACGAACCGCAGACACAGTTCCCGATTGTAAAAAAATCTCCCAGTCTCCCATGAGCTGATGCCAGACTTCATGGGCCGCCTTCTGATAAAAATGTTCTTCTTGGTAATCATGATTCTAAATGTAACCAGCGTTGCTTGAAAGCTGACGTTGACCCGGTGCTGGTTGAATGTTGACCCAGCGTCCGAGACGCTGGGCCAACATTCAACCAGCACCGGGTCAACGTCGCATGTTGGGAGTGAGCGAGCGGCACTGCGCCTGGGAGTGAGCGAACGGCACTGGCACTGCAACCAGCTAACACAAGACGTTGTCACCAATGTAGATTCATGTTGAGCCAGCATCGTAGACGATGGGCCAACAATAATCCAACATTGGTTCATTGTCTCACGTTTACTGGGCAGACTGTCTCTAATTTGGAGATCTCTACCCCGCATCTCTGATTAGCAAACGTCTGCTGAAATTGGGCTGAATTTGGAGAATTTACATTGCTGTAAGATTCCGCCATTATTGCCCGGTCAGAGATTCAGACGTCTCTAATGAACAAATCATAAACATCTAGTAGCTATTTATCCACATCTGCCTCTATACCTCTGGGGTTATATATAACCTACTTGATTAGTCTGAATAAGTAATATAGAAAGTCTTTCTATATTCATTGGTCTTGATGAGCATGCTGTCCATAGTGATTAGTGTCCAATATTCGTAGCTCCTATAGTTCTAAGCGGCCGGCAGGTTCATCAGGGGCCCATCCCACTAAAAATTCTTAAAAGTAGGATTATATTACCTTTATCTTTTCAATGTTTAGAAAAGTTGAGATTTAAAACCAAGATTATATTAACTTTCTCATAATTGGAAAAGTTGAGATTTATCTTAACTTTTCTAATGGAAATAAGAGAAAGTTAAAATAACCCTAATTTGAGGATTCTTAGTGGGATGTTCTGGTTTCTTATTTAGCACGGCCGAATAATCTGCATTACGCAATCATTCACCCAGACCAGATAAAATCAATGCCCAGTAACAAAATATCCTTTATATCAACCTGGATACCCCAGACTACGCTGCCTTAAAAAACAAGTAAGCAGATACTGCCTTGTACCTTTTCGAGATAGATAGCATTTTATTTTCCCAGAGTGGCCTGTAAAACCTGCCATTCCTTATTTATTTTATCGCTTTGGCATCGCTATCTCCTGAACATGACGAGGAAGTGAAGCGAGAGCGCGATGAGAACAACGAAGATCAATCTGCCCCCGACATCAAGAACGAACGTCGGGTCAATGCCGGTCCAACGGCGTACGCTGTTGGGCCTGCATTGCCCCGACGTTCGCCCTCGTCCGGCAGTTCTTGATTAGCTGTTCATGTCTCTGGCCGGGCGAGACCACCAGACAACCCGGTGAAATAAGACACACGGAAATCAGACATGCCAGCCAGGAAAAAACTGGTTTTGAAACAACACAAAAACTAAGCCCAAACCAGGTCAGACGAGTTTCATCTACAGCAACGATACGAGATCAAAGTGAATTACATGGTATATTTATGCAATAATTTGCAAATATCCACACCAATAGGGTCACAATTACTTCTCTAATTTTTCTTATTGTAGATGACAGAGAGGAAAAGAGAAACAGAGCTCTATTTTCCTTGATGACAGCTGTGACTCGCTTATGAACCGCATTTATAAAGGTGAAGGTAAATGTTTTTTATAGTCTGATATCAAGTCTAAAGACCTATCATCGGACTTTACATTTTACCCCCCCCCCCCGGTCACTGGACCTGTTCATTCATTTGCCATTTCAACTCCCCGGGGAGCATACAGTCTTGCAGCCGTTTCGGCGCATTGAACTTATCGTACACATTACTATCTCTGTCCTACCAGGTACTCATTTTCACCTGAGTCAAGTAAAGCATTTGAGGGTGAAGTGTCTTGCCCAAGGACACACCATCTTAACAATGTCGCAAGATTTAGAAATGTCCCAAGGGAGAAACATGATATTTCTCTGAAAATCCTGCACCAAGCGGGATTCGAAACCGCACGGTAGGCAGCGACATTGGCAGAGCGCCACGCTCTAACCATTGTGCCATGTCCCTCTCTATTTATGCGGTTTATAAGCGGGTCATAGCTGTCAGAGATATAGTGAACCGCATACTTCCATAATAATTATGAGTGATGTCATTATTACAGCAGACTTCGATTTGTTTTTGTTGTGGCGCGCGGCCATAGAACAGCTCGTCACTGAGGGAATTAGATTTCCATATTTGATTACAGAGTCTGATTCCGTATGATACGATACAAGGAAGGCACGGCTGGTAACCAGGCCGTATACCTAATATCGCGTTACAGCGTGAACAGCCGCGGTCTTTGTCCGTTCACCCGCCGCTAAAGTAATTGCTGGTGGGAATTTGGCACGCGTCCGTTTCCCATTCTGCACTTCATACTTCATTATTGGCAGAATTCCTTGTCATCGCGGGACATAATATACTGCGGCCCACGCCGGGGAGACGTCATCAACCCCTGCAGGCTTTATTTGCCTTTTCGGCGCACTGACCCACACTGCTGGGGCGATAGTAGCCCAGCAGACACTGAAGTTGAAACAATGTTGGTTTAATGTTGGTACAGCGTCTATAGACGCCAGAATCCGACGTCCAAAGTCGAACCACGCACTGAAAAATATACAATTTTATAATGTCCGTATATAGACCCGTAGGTATTCAAATGAAGCGGGAAGAGCAAACCAAGATATTTTTGAAAAAACACTTTGCTCTCTATGGTTTGCACAAAAATATTTCAGCGCTTTGATGGTTAAAGTGTTATTGCAGGCCCAACGCCTCCAATGTTGGCAAAGCGTTGAAGCAGCGTTTTACCAGCCTCTCCTATTTCCCAGGACAACATTTCACGGTGTGACATTTGAAAGGAAAAGATCCAGATCTAGGTTCAGATGTAAACGAATCTATTATTATTATTAGTTTCTCACTTTCATTTTCATCTGAAAGCATCACATAAGAATAACAAATTATTCGAGCTGCGTAGTTTGGTAGAGGCAACAAATTTATATTGAGTTCTTGGCTGGGTCATACACGTGTATCAGGGCTTTAGAATGTCTGGGACAACATAGAAATGGTGCAGGGGTACTGAAGATAATATAATTATAGGGGCATAAATAAATATTTTTTAAATGACACTTGTGTACAAATGATTGATATAGTATTAAAATCATCTAATAAAGTACAAAGACAATTTTGTACATTGTTGTGACAAAACACTATGCTATTGAGTGACTATTTTTTCGCACAACATTGCAATTTGATGTAATGGATGAAGATGACTTGATGTGGTTTAAAAATTAAAGGAAATTGTCATGCATTGGTGAACCAGTTTCATGGAAATTTTCGTTCTAAGACCTATATCGTTCAAAAAGAATTTCATTCTGCAGAGTTTACCTGCATTCATTTGAAGTTGCGACAAGATTTCAGGAGAATGCCAATTCAAAATATCAATTCAGCGTTTTGTGGATTTATTAATTACCACTTCCAATTACCTCACGCTTCACTCAAAAAGAGCCAATCTTTCAACCCACTAACCCGCTAAGTTATCTTATTTATTCTTCAGCCATTTGAAGTTGTGTCTGGCTACCGCGACTCACAACTTTAAGTGTGTGAAAATTACATACACTTGTTTAATTTGAGACCAAACATTTGCAAATCTTGATGTTTAAAACACACTGATTCTTCATTCTCAGCAACAGTGATTTGATCGTCTAATAAGAAAACGGATTAAAATCGACTGTAGCGCTTAACCCTTTCAGCGCGAAGACCGTCTTTAGACGTCAGAATCTGACGTCTACCGACGTCAGATTCTGACGTCTAAAGACGGTCCCCGCACTGGAAGAATTAAAAAATTCATACTGACCGTACACCCATAACATAGGTATTCAAATAAAGCGGAAACAGCTAACTAAGACATCTATGATGATTTCAAATTGAGAAAAACCTTTGGTCTCCATGGTTTATATAAAAATATTTCAGCGTTGTAAGAGTTAAAGGGTTATTATGTACTTGTAGCTGTGGGATAGATCCAGAGATCGAGATATCCCGGGGATGGAGCAGCATCCAGACAAAAATCAATATCACTCTCTTAACAATCACACATATCGCGGGTATAATGCGCAACAAGTCAAACCACAGAAAGCAAAATGTCAAAAGTCTCCTTTTTGGTCCACGAATGAACTTTCCAGTGGTCAATAAGTTAAACGTCCGTAAATCAAATAGTTTATATAATTTGCATGCGTGTTAATTTGGATTTGCAAATGCTTGGTATCAAATAAAACAAACACGAGTAATTTTCACCCACTTGAAGTTGTGGGTCGCTAACTTCGAGTGGGTGAAAATTTTACTCATATTTCCTTAATTTGAGACTAAACATTTGCAAATCTATGTTTAAACACCCATTTAATTCCCAATAACTGTGATTAAACCTACTAATAAAACAGATGAAAAAAATATTATAATCGTGCTTTGCGGCGAAAGGGTTAAAGACAATATACCCCCTCCTTGGGAGATAGTGTCGTACGTGCCAAATTATGATAAGATACGTCGTTTTACCTCCAGGAATAATACGCACACCCACGTAACAAAGAATATATATATAGGTTAAATAACTGACCCGGAAATGACATAACACGCCTTATCCAACATTTACTTTTAGACGTGTGAACCAGTTGGTGATAAAATAGGATGCTCCGCGTGTTACGCATTACGCGTTGCGCAATACGTGTCAGGGTCTTCTGGTCCGTGTAAACATCCAGTAATGAACAAATCAGACGACTGGCAATCAGATTTCTATCCCCATCATGCCCAATCCAACAAGCAAAACACATTGGCCCATTGTTGGTACAATGCTGGGCCAGCTGGATCAACATTGTACAAAAGATGGGTGGATGTATCTTGTTTGCAGGGATGTAACCATACTTGACTGCCCCGGGGGCATCGCGGACCTGCGTCAGTCCGCACTATTTACACAACCTTCCCAGCAGAACACAAGACGTTCACACAAAGTTGGATTGATGTTGTTCCGACGTCGCGGACGGTGGGCCGGCATTACATTGACATGCCTGCTGTGAGATACCAATCAGCAGAAATTAATGCATAAATGTCGGTAACAAAGAAACAAATATAGCTCGCTCTCAACTGGAGGGAAATGACTAGCTGACAAAACAAACTGATGAAAAATAGCTCATTTTTACAGATAAATTCACCAAATGATACAATGACTCAACAAACACGAGATGGCAAAGGTGGATTAATGTTGGTACAGCGTCTTCTACAATGGGCCAACATTAAACCAGCAATGTGTGAGCTTCTCGTGTAGGTTGGGATAAACAGAAAAAAGTTTGTTCTTTTCCTTTTTGTCGGAATCTGTATAAATAAGAAAACAAACTTCAAAGCACTCATCAAGTCTCTAGCTGATTTTAGCCTTTTTATTGGTCTTTCAAACAATCAAATTTGCAAGAGAAATGAACATTACATTTGCTACGTTAGCACACATGTTTGTTTGGATTCAAATTCTACATATTTATAAGTAATTTTTACCCACTTGAAGTTGTGGGTCGCGGTAGCGAGACTCAACTTCAAGTGGGTAAAAATTTAAATTTCATAACATAGCGGATAAATGAGAGACAGAACAGTTTAATTTATATCGACAAGTCATGATTTTATTTCTCATCGAATTAATCCATTGCAGGAAGTTGAATTAATTGTCAAAGAAAATCAATTCACTTGATTGATCATGAATCCTCTGTTATGGCGACTCGGACTGCTACTACTTCATCAATGTTTGTGATGCGCACAACGCAAAGTAAACTTGTTTCCGGCCCATTATTGCCTTCATCTTTGCACAGACTAACATCATTATGGGATGGCCATCATCCTCGGCCACTTCCCACTGGTCTAGAAATCCCCATATTGTCCCTTCGCATGCCAACTTCGTCGTTGTAAAAAAACATCTACTGAAATAGTGATCCTTTAGTCTATTATTGCAATGGAAATTATTTTTCACTCCAAACGGCATTACAAAATGATCTGTTTAGTATAATAGCATGTATGTATACGTAGAGGCGAATTTATCCACAATAAGAGCTATAAAAACGCCGTGTCGTCACATAGGAATCAAATATTTGCTAACTAATATGTCAGTTAGCAAAGTTGCATATCAAACGTTTTGGTTCCAATATGAGGATTTAAGTTCAACGTGAGCTGATTTTCAAAATAAACAGTGTTTTTATAGTCAACATTGAAAGCTCTCAATGTACGGTACCGGACTAATTTTAGCATGCTTCTTTACCAAAAACGATTCAGATCTTTATAAAAGATCCCTACATTTTGCGTCTTTGTGTGTTCATTTGGTGATTATCGCAGAGACATGTACACTAGTATATACGATACGATACGACAAGCTCCGACTAATTACGTAGGCTACATGTTTTACTGCATGTTCTTGTGTTAAGCGCTGATACCAAAGAGTCTAGAACAATATTATTGTTATAGACTCTTTGCTGATACTCCTTAAATCACTAGATTTCCTGGACTAATACAGTGGTGGATCCAGAGGAAAAATAATTTCAGTAAATTCAGGAGCGCGAGGGTTAATGCCAAAGGCAGTGAAGCATCAACACTGTATGGCATGGGCCACATAGTATTCTTCTACTGCTGCAGACATATATTATTAGTTAGATTTTTGTATTCGTTGTGAGTTATTGGATGTCATGATATCATAAGTGAATTGCCTGAAAAGGACAATAAATTATTATTATCCCTGGTTTCCTGTTACTTCTATATTTATGCGGCTGTTGCATTACATTATCTGATTATCTATATGTCACCATAATAACAAGATGCACCTGTGACGGGATCGGGAATTATTAATTGAATTCGTAATACATCCAGAGGAAAGTTGATTTGTTCACCGAAACTTGAACTGCTCAGCTAGCGCCAAACAATTTAGATGAACAGATAATAGGCCCGATCGATCATGACTTGCCCTATTATTTTGTTCTTTGCGAAAGGTTGAAGGGCATACCGCTGAAAATATGATGGAATACTCTATTGCCTCCATACACACGGCCTATATTTTCACTTTGGTTATATGTCAAGCACAAGTATAAAAAAAAAGTGTCCAATAAAGTTTACATAATGTAGTATGCAGGGCGAATCAAGGTGAACACGGCACCGCGAGACATTTGCAAACACGCGATATATTGAAAGGTGAAATCCTAGTCAACACGAGGCATTGACCCAATGCTGGTTTGATGTTGGACCACCGTCTTCGACGCTGGCCCAACAATAAACCAGCATTGGGTAAGTGCCTCGTGTTCGGTTGGGTGGACTATATCATGCACTGTCAACCAAACGCTAGTATCAACAGGCATTGTCAGACAATGTACCACTACCAGCAAATACGAGTCCTCAATGATGGACTGATGTTGGGCCAGTGTCGTAGACGATGAGCTAACACTAGGCCAGCATTGAGTCAATGCCATGTAACCACTATCCTCGATCGTATATGATCAGACGAGAATTATCGTCGTGAACAATCGTAGACGACGATGATTCCAGCAGATTTTCTTCGAGTCGGGCTGGGTCGTCACGACTTAGCATGTAGTAGTCGTGTCTCGTCTCAACCGTCGTATATGGTATAGCGTGACCAGTCCTGCGACGCGATCTGAAAGTTCAACTAATCAAAAAGCAACATTTATCAATCAAGTGATCGAATAGTGTGGCGCACTGAAATCGTAGTCATGGGGAGGATTGCGATTTATTCACAACTGTTCACGACAGTCCTGTCGTGAACAATCGGAGGCAGTACTAGCGATGCGAAAGAGCAATGCATATTTACGCTCAATGTGAAATCTCGGAAGAACCTAGATCACAGCCATGTAATTGGACGAGATCGCGATCTCGTCCAATTACATGGCTGAGATCTGGGTCAAACTCAAGCAGTCGCCGAGTAACATACGTCATGTCGTGACGACGAGAGAGATTCTCTTCCCGCTTATTACAATAAGAATGCCGGTGAAGTGAAGGATGGTAGACGACAAGCTATTGCCATTAGTGAGAAATGCGAGCGCAAATATTAGAAGAGCTGCCGAACAACATCTATCATGGTTATGAGATCTTGGTACGATCATGTCATAATCAGATAATCACGCCAGGTAAAAGCATTGGTCATCACAGGAAATAGTAAACTAGGCATTAAAAGAGGTCCACCTATTTAAACTTCACACACTAAAATTAGCGATAGGATTTTACGATACACACGAAATGATTTTGTACAAATAATCCACGCAGTGCTCTGCAAAACCAGAAGTTAGCACTATCTGCTCACTTGTAAAGTAAACAGACACTGCCTTTAAGCTTTGACGGCATAACGGCTAGTACGTTATACAACGGTTTATTTTGAAAAACTTGCTGTTGACTCAGTGTAAGATTATGGTTGGGATGTCGTCACACACATCCCGGCGAATAAAAATTAAGTCTCTACATATCGGTATATACTATTAAGTACACCAAAATACACAGACTTTCGTTTTTTGTGACTACCAGTTCTTTATTATGTGATATAAAGTGTCCTGACCTCCCAGATACTCTGCCGAGTTTCTGTATAAAATGTGTGCCGACTCCTTGCACCAGACTGATAAAGCTGCTGGCGTCCATTCACCTGGTCGGACACCCTGGTGGAGATCTAACCGTTTTACTGTTACTTCGCAGGGTGCGAATGACCGGCAGACCAATTCACAAAAAAGCGTGACGAAGATTTCAAGGATGATAAAAAAACTAGACAAGGATAATTTTCCAAAGATAATTATAGAAACAATATCGTGCACTGCGTGGGTGTGGTCACATTAGTGCTGACGGATGGGGGTGTCAATTAACACTGTCAGCGCGGGGATCGACTTTAGACGCCAGAATCTGACGTCTGTAGACGTCAGATTCTGACGCCTAAAGTCGATCCCCGCACTGAAAAAATTAAAATATCTATATTGGCCACAGACCTATAACATAGTCATTCAAATGAAGTGGAAAAATACATTTATGATGATTTCAAATTGTCTCCATGGTTTAAACAACATTTCAGGGTATTAACCCTTTAACCGCCGGTGTCGTATATATTGGGGTTTTCATTTTTTATTAGCACGTTAAGTACCACCTTTTAAACTTGTTAAAGATAAAATGTGACATCAATCAGCAATATATGAAAACAGTTGACCTCCATTTTGTCAAATCTGAATAATTTTCACTCACTTGAAGTTGTGGATCGCGTCAGCGAGACACAACTTCAAATGGGTGAAAATTCAGATTGAATATTTTGGCGGTTAAAGGGTTAAGGTTGAAGGGTGGGCTTGGGTGTGTCTTTTATGCCTGGTCTGTCAACCACGGTGCTAACCTATTAATCAGGGAGGAACTTCAAACTTCGTCCCAGTTAGATTGGGTCTGGTTCTCATGGCAAACAAAAAATCACTTACAAACGTAAATTTCAACATGCATGATGTCACGCACTTCCAAGTTGTGTCTAGCATATCTAGGTAACAACATAAAATTGGTGACATTATTACTCGTACCTGAATAAATTTTAGGGCCTAAAAAATCATCATGGTAGACATCAGAAAAAAAATCAACATTGAAGTGATGCAGCAGTTGTCAGTGCGCATGATCGTACACGGACTGATAATTTTGAATTAAATTAGTGTAACATAATTGGATAAATAGGGCCTAGATGCTATAGAACACGTAGAATGAATTCATCTCGTGTTAACTGTCGCAGACACATGCGCCAAAGAAATATATTTTTTCAAGCACTTGAGGTTGTGGATCGTGGTAGCGAGACACAACCTCACGTGCTTGAAAATATAAATAAATTTATTTAGCAGGATGATGGGTTAATCGTGTTTTTTAATCACAGCGTGGGCATGAGTCCGTTTGACGTTCATCTACGTCTCGTCTTATGCTATTGTACATGTAGGTCACATAATTACACAATCACGATGTTCTGTACTAGAGGAGCGCGCAGCGCGAGGGCTGACGCGAGATTATGCACTAGTTCTGGTATAAACCTTATAGTGCCTCTCTCTTTTCACCTGGTGAGGTAGGTGATTGTACAAGCAATGGCAAGAAGAAGTCCAGGAGACAAGGAACCAGGGAAGAGGCGACCAGCCACCAGAGTAAGGGCAAGGACTGACCCTTTGAAATGTGCTCTGCTTTCTGAGCAGTGTGTTTGAAACCACCATCATGAACCGTCATCGTCAGCCAACCATCCGTGTCCGCCGTGGCGATGTTCTGTATATAGAAGAGACTCTTATTATACGGTCTAGTGAAGACTTCTCCCACCCACCCACCCACCCACCCCCCCCCCCCCCGGCCACCGAATGAGCCAATGTTGTTTTAATGTTGGCTCTGTCACCTTCCACGACATGAACCCTTTAATGGTTTTATCAGCAGGCTAAATCACATCCATTGGGAATGAAACGGGAGTTGAAACATCAGGATTTGCAAATGTTTGGTATCAAATATAACAAATACAAGTAATTTTCGCCACTTGAAGTTGTGGGTCGCGGCAGCGAGACACAACTTTAAGTGGGTGGAAATTAATATGCCATAGCTTAGTGTTGTCAGGGTTACCAGATTCGCTTATGCTGGATTGATTATATTTATAACGTTTTCCCTGGATGAACATACCGAAGTTCCCAGCAACCACTTGAGCCGTTGGCACAATGTTGGCACAAGTGTTGCAGACGGTGGTCACAAACATTGGGTCAACGTAAAAAGTAGCTATAATGCTCACTGACCCTTGTGGCACCAAGGCACATGCATCTGAACGAGCATAGACATTGTTCAAAAGCGATTGAATATAATATTTGAGAATAACTGACCATATAATCTGGCGGTGGTTTTAATCTAGTTTTTCTTTCATTTAAAGCTGAAAATTGCCAAATGAGTTTAGAGAGAATTAGATTATAGAAGGGTTTATATCAAAATTATACTAATATGCATTCTAATTATGTTTTGATAAGTGGTCTTATCTCACCATCTTGGCTTAGGCTGATGTCCATAGTCGGTAACCTATACCAACAAAATGCAGCACCATCCAATAGGCTGCTGGAGTTCATCTAACTTTAACCATTCGTCCATAGAATGATTAACAGTATGCAGTAAGAAATTAAGACCTTAACAATCATCTGAATAGTCAGTATAAAACTATTTTAAAACATCACAATAATAGTGGTTGCACAGCGTCATTTAATAAGATGACATTGTGAGATTTCCGAATAATAAGTTGGGGGTTTTTCGGGGGGGGGGGGGGGGGGCTGTTTGTTAAATAGTTCTGAACGAAGAATAGATACTGATGGAGTAGAAGAATCAAAATGAGAATTCCTTCCTCAGACCTAAAATTCATAGAAAGAATAGACTTGCCAGCGGATTTTCATTCATAAATAACTGCTGATCCATATCGGGTTGACAGTTTCCTGGCAGAGAACAAATCAACAGGAAGCAGGCAGACTTGACGAGACTATTTTTAGAATCTCAGGGAGATCTATATTTAGTGGCATTGTCAGAAGGTTCGTGCCTTTCTGAGGCTGTGTCAGTGACATCAGATCGGCATAATTAACGTTTAACGCTGAAATATGTTTGTATAAACCATGGAGACAAAATATTTATTTTTCAATTTTAAATCATCATTTATAAGTGTCTTAGTTCGCTCTGTCTGCATCATTTGAATACTTATTTTATTGGTCTATGGCCATCATAAATATTTTAATTCTTTCAGTTTGGGGATCGTCTTTATACGACAGTATCTGCCGTTTACAGACGGCAGATACTGAAGTATAAAGACGGTCCCCGCACTAAAAAGGTTAATATGATTTGAGATGGCATGTTGCTTATTATTCGTTTTAGATCTGACGTATAAAGACGGTCCCCGCCTGAAAGGGTTTTCACAATTGTTGAACAATCGTTCTACAATTTACAATCGAAAATAAGCACTAATAATAGTACACTTTTTATAAGGACAAACTTTGTAGTCTGAAATATAGACAATAATTTGTTACGTCTTTAAATTGAATGCACCCGGCAGTATTTTTAAATTATATAACGCATACGTTTTAACCTTTTAAGCGCTAAGCACGACTAATTTTTTTTATTAGCAGGGTAAATCGCGGTTAGTTATTGGGAATGAAATGAGTGTTTGCGCATCAAAATTTGGAAATGTTTTGGTCTCGGATTAAATAAATATGTGTAATTTATTTAAAAACATTTAAATTAAATAAGGTAGCACTGAAGGGGCTAAGTAACCGCGAGAGTAAAGTATTGGAGAAAAGTGTGGCGAAATCAGTACAAAAGTAACAAACAAATGCAACAAAAACTTGATAAATCAGACATAAAACAGATCATTACCATCAGTACAATCTTTCTGGAAAAGTACAATGACAAAATTTGTAAAATGACCTGGTCCCCCATGATTTTCTCTTTATGTGCTTTGGTGATAACAATATACTAATTCATTATATAATTAAGTAGTTCCCCAAAGGTTAAACAATTATACAGCCGGAGACGGCCGGAGCACCCATAATCGTCTGGTGTCACGTCATATAATAATAACCAGACAGTGGGTGTGACAGTGCGCAAAATTGTTTGATTGCGTACTTTCCTATGTTTTATGACAGTCTATCACCACCAGCAAACAACAAGCTGATGCCCAGCATTGGCCGACGTTGGCCCGGCAGCGAGCCAATGCCGGGTGGTGGTCTTTCGTCAGTGTAATCCTGCATGTTATCCCAGCAAGCACGAGACATCCACCCAATGTCGGGTTGATGCTGGCCCGCCGTCTCAGACGTCGGGCCAAAATTAACCCGACATTGGGTGAGCGTCTCGTGATTACTGGGATAATGTAGATCCGGTAATAAGCGCGAGGTTTTAATATTCGCGAATTTCGCGATCTGGACAAATTCGCGAATTCCAGAATCTCCCGGTTTTTTTTATCAGAATAGCACTAGTGAATAAAATGAAAATTCAAGAATTCTAAACTTTGTGTAAAATCCCAAAATAAGAAATTCGCGAAAATTTAAACACGCGAAAATTACAGGATCTACAGTATATGAGTTATTATGCCCACTCACGTGTGTTTACATTGCGAGGAGTGCACCGCGGAATCCTGTATTATGAACCGCAGACAGTATCATATCGATCTGATCGAGTGATAAAAAGATCCCACAAAGTATCGGAATACCGCTAATAATACAGGTATACAGTATTCCGTGGATCTGATTCTACTTAATTAATCCTTTAAGTCCTCACGATGCATTAAAGCATCATTTTACATCCCTGAAAACCGACTTAATTTTCCTACAACTAGGAGTTTTAGATTGAATATTCCCATGAAGCTGATTTACCAATACATGACAATTTTCTTTAATTTTTAAATCACATTAAATCATCTTCATCCACTACAAGTCGAGAATTGCGACAGCGATTCGCGGCTTGTAGTGGATGAAGATGACTATGGTAAATTCAGGCTTGGAAGGGTTAAAAAGCGAACAGATTTTGTGTATTGAAAATCGCCGTGGTATACGTGGTAACTGCCGGTCCCGATTATAATCGTTTCTTTTATATTTAATAGCACATTAACATGATTAAATACCAGCTTTTGGACATTTTAAAAATAAAACGTGACATCAACTGATCAATGAGGACGATATCGAAATCGTTGACCTCAATTTTGTCAAATCTGAATCATTTTCACTCACTTGAAGTTGTGGATCGCGTCAGCGAGACACAACTTCAAGTGGGTGAAAATTCATTCTTTTGTGTACATAATGCTTGATATACATACATATTTGTTATGTAGATGATATGTTTGTAATATTATAGAACATGGGTGGAGTCAGGAATCCGTTCTGCTTGCTTAACTAGAGGCCAACTCTGTAAATAACATGTAATAGATGTTATATTTGCGGGACAAAGTCTCCACCCGTGGCGGCCATCTTGGATATGAAAATTAGCCAATATTCGAACCCAACCAGGGTAATCCACCAGAGAGTGTTAAGAAAAAATATCGTGATGATGAATCGCATTGGCGCCTGCAGAGCGTTTGTTTAGATTTGTAAGGAATCTTAAGATATATATGCAATTGATTTTCAAACTGATTTCATTCCCAATAACAATGATTTAACCCTTATGTTGCCGATTTTTTCAGACAATTTTTCATTCATTTGAAGCTGGAATTGCTAACGCAATTTCCAGCTCCAAATCACGAAAATAATTATTTTTATGAACAAATATACATCTTCAAAATGTAATTATCAGATTAACTAAGCACCTATCACAAAACATTCTAGCAATTCGAGTTGAATTTATTGATCTGAAATTTGATTGAAAACGGATATATTCGGTCCCGGCAGCATAAGGGTTAATCTGCTGGTAAAACAGATTGAAAACGATCATAGTCGTGATCAGCGGTGAAAGGTTAAATCGGTGAATTTACAGGTGGCAATAGATATCTCACCTGGCTCTACCTGTGTCACAAATGGCATGTGGTGTCATGGCAGCCCGGTTGGAAATATTATATCTTATTCTATAGGTCGGCAAATCAAATTGAACTTTGCCTATCGTAACAGTTTTTAAATAGTCTAAATCACGTAGACGTTGAACATGTTGAAGTTTGGTTTATTTTCTATTTTCTTTGGAAATAGCAATGGTCCTACCAGGTGCTCAAGAGCCTGGCTATGTGCAAAAAGGTTTCGGATTGACAGCATGATCCAGACACAATCATATTATCCAGAAAACACGAAAGTCAATACTCCTTGATCCAACCTAGACAAACCGTGTACGTGATGAGAATTTATTGACATTTTCAAAGAATTTTCGGGTCACGGTTTTGCGTCATCAGTTATCAAATCGTCCGATCCACTTGTGCAAGATATAATTTTCACATATTACCAGATTACGATAACAGTATCTTTGTCATATTTATTCCTGTTTAAAGCTATAGATGTTTAATAATGTACATGTATCTCAGACCATTTCCAATTGCGTCAGCAATTCCGGCTTCATACAGTACGTGCGTTTCACAAACACAAATCTTTTGTGGGTTTTGTACTCTGACCGAGATATTCGTGTGGAAAATATGATCCGGCCATAAATGTCTGAGCATGGATCAGCCTACATGCATCAGCTGAATGGACAGTCTTTGTTAGCTGTCCTCAGTTCATGTAGTGTTTATCTATAGTCTGGCGATGATAGTCTCCATTATGCAAGTCAGCAAAACACAATTTTGCCGCGCAAAACCAAAAGGCAGTATCTGCTTACTTTACAACTGAGCAGATACTGTCTTTTGGATTAGCAGAGCACATCTGTGACCCGTCATAATGTCCTTGTCTGATAAATGTCATCATCACAAGCAACGTGAATATGAATGAAGAAATCGGGCTTCAGACCACATCTGTGCACAGGGGGATAAAATGGGTCATGGGAACTTACCCAGTATAATAGTTTAATAAGACTAGTTTCCAGGGACAGGATTCGAACACGGTTCCTGACGGTCCAAGGTTAAAACATATCCCGCGCTTTGATGTATGTTAAGTTAGAGGGATAACACATACTCGGTCGTTTAAATGGGGCACCGTGTGATCAGACGTAACACATAATTATTTACATGTATAGGCAATCCCTTGAGGAGGGCAAACATAATCAATCCTTTGAGAAAGGCAAAATAATCAATCCTTTGAGTAGGGCACTATACTTAATCATTTGAGGAGGGCAAACATAATCAAACCTTCGAGGAGGGCAAACATAATCAATCCTTTGAGGAGGGCAAACCTGATAAATCCTTTGAGGAGGGCAAGCATAATCAATCCTTTGAGGAGGGCAAACATAATCAATCCTTTGAGGAGGGCAAGCATAATCAATCCTTTGAGGAGGGCAAGCATAATCAATCCTCTGAGGAGGGCAAGCATAATCAATCCTTTGAGGAGGGCAGACATAATCAATCCTTTGAGGAGGGCAGACATAATCAATCCTTTGAGGAGGGCAAACCTGATAAATCCTTTGAGAAGGGCAAGCATAATCAATCCCTTGAAGAGGGCAAGCATAATCAATCCTTTGAGGAGGGCAGACATAATCAATCCCTTGAGGAGGGCAAGCATAATCAATCCCTTGAGGAGGGCAAGCATAATCAATCATTTGAGGAGGGCAGACATAATCAATCCTTTGAGGAGGCAAACCTGATAAAGCCTTTGAGGAGGGCAAGCATAATCAATCCCTTGAGGAGGGCAAACATAATCAATCCTTTGAGGAGGGCAGACATAATCAATCATTTGGGGAAGGCAAACATAATCAATCCATTGAGGGGGGGGGGGGGGGCACACATAATTAGTGTCATTTGAATTCCTATGCTTACGGTCTACGCCCATTTTAAATTTCTTACTCTTACAGCGCGGGGATCGACTTCAGACGTCAGATTCTGACGTCTGAAGTCGATCCCCGCGCTGTAAGGGCTAATTTACAGTCCCGGCAGTCAGTGAAGGTCAATGCAGACCCCAGACGCTAATTTTCCCGTAGCCTACTCCTTTTAAGTAATATCATAACTGCAACATTTGCGCCCTAAGATCATCAGTTTGTGTTTGTAGTATCCCTAGTGGGAGGTTCTGAGTGGACCAGATGACCACCAGATGACCAGAGTGACCAATTGCTGGACAGGTCATTGTCAGAAAGCTTTTAGTCTAACCAGGTCCGTTATGATGGGGCCAGAAAAGAATAATCATACACTAAGTAAGGCATGCTATACGTTATCGTTACACTTTTTAACCCTTACGCCGCTAAGCACGACTATAGTCTTTTTTACCCTTTATATTCAACCTTTAACCCTTTCAAGCCTGAATTTACCATTGTCATCTTCATCCACTACAAGCCGCGAATTGCTGTCGCAATTCTCGACTTGTAGTGGATGAAGATGATTTGATGTGGTTTGAAAATTACCGAAAATTGACATGTATTCGTAAACCAGTTTCATGGACATTTTCGTTCTAAAACCCTTAGTTATAGGAAAATAAAAATGTAAAATGATGTTAATGCATAGTGAGGGCCTAAAGGGTTAAACGAGAAAGTTTGAAGGAGAAATGAGTATTGAAAATGTTAGATTGGCATCTGTTTTGATTAGAATTGTACAAATAAAGAGCACCCTCTAAATGTTGTTCATCGCAGTACCGAGACACATTTCAAGTGAGTGAAAATTTAAATTACTTAACCATTCAAATAAGTCGGCCATTTTATTTGTTCTAGACATCATCGAACGTGCCTTTAATTGTCGTTTTAACAAGGATAAGTTAACGGCTACTTCACACTGTAAACCCTGACGGGCACGATGGCTCAAACAATTTAAGTGACGATGGCTTTGCAGCCACGTTTGGCTTAACTATATTGAGCTAACATGACAAAAAAGTAAATTTGAGCTACGGTAGTTCACTTCCATTGAGTGAACTCGCCGTATACAACTTGGACAAACAGCATGTCCAGCAAACACACAAACCATTTGTATAACATTTGTACAACGTCGGCCTAACGTCTTCAACGTTGGTCCAACATTGTACAAATGTTATACACGCAGAGGACGACGCAATTCCAGGGCAATCGCCGATATTTATGTAAAAAAAGCCTGGCTAAAAAAAAGATATAGAAGTCAGACATAATTGTACTTTCTTTGTATGTGGTATTATATGTCAACAGGTGGGGGGGGGGGGGCAAACAATTAACCTGCACCGTCAATTAATTGCGTAGTGATCAGTGAATAAATGTAATGCAGTGAATAAGGGTCCTGTATACATTAGCAAAGAAACCTGTCTGCTTCATAACAGTCATTAAAAAAAAACAATATGGGCTACATGTAACATCGTTATCTGATCAGTGAAATTTAATAAATTATTGAAGGTGAGTATAGGCCTACATGACATGATAAGTATAGGGCCTATAGCCAAGCATTCACATTGAATGATGTTGATGCATAAGGTGACCGATTTATATACTGATATATTTAAAATTGTGTAATTTTTCACCCACTTGTCGACGCTTTGTCTCGCTACATCGCTGCACAGCTTCGAGTGGGTGAATTGTATTTAGTATGTTAACTAATGGTAGTCAATTTTGTTAGGATTACGAGTCTGCTATAGATTTGAAGATAAAATGATTGAAGCAAATAGAGGCGTGGCTGGAGTTTAACCGTTTCAATCCTGAATTTGACATTGTCATCTTCATCCACTACAAGCCGCGAATTGCTGCCGCAATTCTCGACTTGTAGAGGATGGAGATGACTTGATGTGTTTTAAAAATTAAAGAAAATTACTACGTCTTAGTAAACCAGTTTCATGGAAATTTTCGTTCTAAAACCCTTTGTTGTAGGAAAATTAAGTCTGTTTTCAGGGATGTAAAATGATGTTTTAATGCATCGTGGGGGCTTAAAGGGTTAAAGAGCGAAGTTATGAGATTGCACTTTCTAAATGAAGTGAACTGTCGCGATGATATGAATGATTTATATTAGTCAGATGTAGAGTTGAGGTTTTTGAACAACACTATTGTTAACAGTGAGCAAATGGCCGACGGGATATAATCAGACTAAATAACACCCGGGTTTTATACCCGCCCTACCGCCCCCCCCCCCCCTCCCATACCCTGCAGGTGTATGACTCATCAAACCATTTACTCCTGAAATGCTGTTACTGTCATGTATACTGTTAACGGGGTCTATTCACAACTCATATCAATCATGGACGTACAAATTGTGACAACAGAAGTTCCGTCACACGTTTATGCATACAGCTAACAAGGGCAATTGGAAGTACAATGCTTAAACTATTTTCAGCATAGTGTATTTTTTTTTTAAATGTTATTGCTTGATTTCCATACCAATCATAATGTGATTATTAATTGACAAATCGATTACCCTTTATAAAGCGCTGAAATATTTTAATATAAACATGATAAACCAAGAGACCAAAAGGGTTTTTCAATTTGAAATCATCATAAATGTCTTAACTCGCTCTTTCTGCTTCATTTGAACAAAATGATGAATACCTACATGTAGGTTGTGGGTCTACGACTATTATAAATATTTTACCAAAGATTTCAGCGCGGAGATCGACTATAAACGTTAAAAGTCGATCCCGGCGCTGAACGAGATAACGTGCAAATTAAGTCTATATAGCTTTTTATTTCTCCATCAAACAAGACAATTTGAAGGGGAAATGACTTATGAGTATTACATTTTCTAGACTGTCATAATAATGTTTTATTCGAATTGTATCGAAATGTGTACCCCTTTAAGTTGCGATCGCGATATAATACAGTAGATAAAAAGTAATTAAGCTCACTGTCATTTTAGTTCTGATCAGGCAAAGACAAAACTGAAAGGTCAAATGTGTACGGTTTAAAAAAGTCCGTGAAAAAGTTTCACATTTTTAATTTGATGCGATATTGATGGAAGCAATCATTCAGGGCGGTGAAGATCAATTGAAAATTAATTATAAATCCCTGCCTGTCAAAATTGTCCGCATATTATTTAACCTTCTACGGAAAATAGATTTCCTGTGATACCCAGCGCCACATATAATACATGAAAATGGGAGTGACAGAAAAAAACGACACATCGACCCAATGTTGGACCAATGTTGGCCCGCCGTCTACGACGTCGGCCCAACATTGGTCCAACATTGTGTCGATGTGTCGTGTTTTCTGGGGTGACGCGTGTGAATGAGGCGACATCTCGTACATCTTCAGTGACAAATCTGGATTGGGCGAGGGGACAACCCAGTCAAATCTAAATAATTTTCACTCACTTGAAGTTGTGGATCGCGTCAGCGAGACACTACTTTAAGTGGGTGAAAATTCAAATTGAATAATTTGGCGGTTAAGGGGTTAATCGCTGAGCACGATTATAATAACGTTTTAAGTCTTTTTTCTTTAGCTCATCAATTCACTGTTATTGGGAAAGAAATGTGTGTTTTAATAGCCCTGAATACAAGGCTATTCCACCCGAGCTGCATGCAGCTCGGGCGGAATAGCCTTGTATTCAGGGCAAGTGTTTTAAACATCAAGATTCCCAAATGTTCGGTCTGAACTTGAACAAATTATGTGAATAATTTTCACCCACTTGAAGTTGTGGGTCGCGTTAGCGAGACACAACTTCAAGTGAGTGAAAATTCCTTACCTTACATAACACATAAGATAAGAAAAATACCGGTAAGCTTCGAACATGACTGTGTCGAATGCAAGTCATTTACCAAGACTATACGATTATTAAAATATAAAGTATTATCAGATTATGTTCCACAACGTCGTATAGTATATATATTATAAGGAACGATGATTATGACTATAAGAGGTCCTTGAAAACCTTCTTTCTTGTTATTAATTAACATTTAAAAAGTTCTGTAACTTTACATTCCTGTTCATAGCTGTTAATAAATAATGGAGCAAACACCACTTGACTTCTGGAGTATTTATGGCTGACCATACAATGTTATCCACATCTTCTAAATTCATCACACTCTTTATTTTAGACACTTGTTTATTTACGCAATAACTTCAGTAAGTTCAGTCTGGTATAGTTTAGTATACCACAAGAGGCTTGGGGTGAAGTGCCCTTATCAATTATTATATGTCATAGATAGGAAATTCTAAAGGAAATAGATAAGCGCTACATTTATAAAATTGATTTTGTTACCGAATAGCAGTTGTCTCACTAACGCGACACACAACTTCAAATTGGTAAAAATTATTTAAGCACAAAACAGACCAACGCGAATGCGGTCGAGGCCGAATTCGCGTTGGTATTATCAAACACACTAAAGTGACAATAAAGTAGATAGTTGAAAGATGCACTTTTCCACGAAATAGTCACCAATAGCAAAATTCCGTCACTTAAATGCTTGACCACGTTTGCGACATCATCATTGTACGGTGGCTTAATAAACTGCCAATTAATTTCGTTTCAAGGGATAATGAAGCCTAAATATAAAAGCGCTATCACGCATTTAATTAAGGGAGGGGGGCATCTGAAACGAAACTTAAGATCTGTTAAGATCCACCGCACCATTGAGACGGCGAAGTACAAAGAAACGACCACAAAATGTATTGTGCCACCGTTTCTTTGTAGAGTAGTGTCTACGACGTTGTCTCAATCAAAGCTAAACGAAATCCCAGACGTAATTGGCCAAAACCAGATCCACAGTGACTGAATGATGGACCAGCTTTTAAGACATTGGTCCAACATTGATTCAGCTGCTCGTCTCCCGTGTTTGCGGCCGGTCATTCTGGTGCTGATGTCAGCTACTCCATCAGATAATGACCGCTCCCCGGACCAGCACGTGGACAACCCAGAGTCCCGGAAATAGCTCAGTGACGCATGCGTCAGGCCTACGTCAGGCGTCGGACAAACAGGGTTCCGTTCAGCAATGCCTGCGGCTTTTCGTCTGCCCGTTGTCAGCCGACAAGACGGATCACACGAATAAAATACTGGTGCGACTTTTAACCCTTTCCACGCTAAATTATTTTATTTAAATTTCCATCCACTTGTCTCATAAGGCACTGAGGTATCTTATTTAAATTTTTACCTTCTGATAAAACATGGTATAGTAGTAGTAGTAAATCATTGCATTACGTCACTTTTCGGCACAAAAGGTATTTTAAATGACATTGTAATACGATAAAAACGTTGTAGTCAATTAATGAGATGAATGATGTACAGAGGATGATGTGAGGGTGGGGGTGATAGGGCATGGTGGGTTAATAAAAAACCTGGTACATTGTATATGCATACATAATCTATGCATATACGCGGTTTTATCAGAAGGCCAACGACGAGTGATTTTTGGTCCAGATATGAAAACTACGGATGTTTTGTTTATCTCTCATTTGGAAAAAAATAAGGCAAATATGGGCTGCTTTTACGTAAT
Organism: Flabesymbios commensalis; assembly: GCA_964017125.1. Taxonomy (NCBI): domain Eukaryota; kingdom Metazoa; phylum Annelida; class Polychaeta; order Terebellida; family Flabelligeridae; genus Flabesymbios; species Flabesymbios commensalis. Next base: position 55,674,242 of record OZ024914.1, on the reverse strand, counting down.
GTGTGCAATCCATAATGGATGAGTCACTTTACCATGACAAAGCACCATGACGGAGCGGGGAATTCCGCGCCCCCGAACTCTCTCCAAGCTATACATGTAGCCTATGTAAAGTAGAATGAAGACAGAATAGGAGGGGGTGTGTAACCAGTACAAGCAAGATACACTGAACCTATGTTGGTTTAATGTTGGGTCAGCGTCGCAGACGATGGCCCAACATTAAACTAACATCGCTTCAATCATCGTATCGACGTGTTTACTAGGTACTGTCTGCTTCTAAATGGATTATTTCAGTTGTGCAGATTACTACATTTCCATTTGAATGAAGGAATGTCGGCCTGGTGTGAGTGATTACACTTACAACGTTGAAATATTTTTGTATATAAACCATAGGTTTTTTCAAGTTGAAATCATCCTAAATGTCTTAGTTAGCTCTTACTCTTTCACTGAGGGGATCGATTTTAGACGTCAGGGTCTGACGTCTTCGGATTCCGACGTCTTGAAGAATTACACTAGCAAATATGCATGTAGGCCCTATAGTAATACACATGGTGAGGTAGGTATTCTGTGGATGAGCAAATTCAGAAAGTAGGTACAGCACGAATGTATAGAAATAAAAAGTACCCAGCTGTATTCTTGTAGAAGTTACAATAAATAGTAGGCATAGAATTATCGTAGAAGTTACAATAAATCGTAGGCGTCGTATTGGTCAAGATGGTTATTTCGACAAATAAGGTGCCTATATAGGATCTATGTTAAGTTCATCCTAGAATAGATTGTAACTTGTACAATAATATACTACATAGTACGGGCCAAGGCCTGTAACCCTTTCAGCACGGGACCGTCTTTAGCCGTCAGCATCTGACAAACATTTATAATGGCCGTAGACCCATAACATAGGTATTCAAATGAAAGCGGAGAGAGCTGATAGCTGACTAAGACCTTTGTGATCATTTCAAAACCGAAAAAAAAATATTTCAGTGTTGTAAGGGTTGAAAGTTTACTCACAGGTGATTACTAAGCCAGGATTTAGATAACCACGCTAGTAAAGTCAAGAGTATAAACTCACCACAATCCGAGCAGTAACATCTCTGCTGAGAGCAGACGAGAGCTGACCAAACAAACAGGCAGAGCAGTGTCTGTGAATGAGCGAGCAACCCAGGGGAGGGGGATATCCCTCCTCAGTCACGGAGATCTCCCTTTGCGTCTAATGACGTCACAAGATGATACCATACTATCTGCATGACGTCACAAGATTATACCATACTCTCCAGAGACACGACCACCGCACGCATGTCTGCAGTCATCCGTACCGGGAGATTAGATAGCAAGTGTGCCGTGGTGTGACAGTCAAATATCCGCACAATAACCTCCCGCTGTGTTCAGTGCCGGCTGTAGAGACGGACAATGACTGGGGGGGGGGGGGGGGGTTATCTAGATTCAGTATCAGTAGCTGTTCACCACACCCAGTGCGCCAGTTTAACCCTTTGCGCTGCCGAAATGTTTGTGTCTATTTTTCATCCATTCGAAGCTGGAATTGCTAACGCAATTTCCAGCTGCAAATGATGAAAAATATTACTATTTAAGGGGAAATAGACGTCTCCAATATTGAATTATTGGATAAACTAAGCAACTATTTGATGAATTTCGTGATATTTCTATTGATCTAAAACGTGCTTGAAACCGTTTATATATTCATATATAGTCCTGGCATCACAAAGGTTAATTTATGCCTCACGTCTCTACAAGTGCTCCGAGCCGGGCTATCAGATTGAAATCCTGTCTCGTGTTTACAATGGAGATACAGTCTGTCAGATCACATCATAGGCACCAGGCCAGAAATAATAGTCAGCCCTGAACGAGCAGCAGCGCCGAGAGGTACCGAACACCAGCGATCGGCAACGAACAGTAAATCCGAGCAGATCCGATCCAATCTGAGCAGTGCCGAGCGAGCAGAAAAGAGAGGTGCTGCAGGGCCAGAAGAGGCGCTGCAGCATTCAAGACTCACGCGGGCGTTTACTTCACAGATGGAAGATCACTGTCCGTCCGTGCGTCCGTCCATCCTTTCGCCTACTGATAACTCGTATCACTGCACGCCACGTTAAAAGACATTCTCACTCATAGAACCCCTATGTCATCAGTCCGAATCCAGCGTAGCGACACCCGACACTGCCACAGCCACGTCCGCCGTGTACTGAAAACACATGCATTTGTGTGAGTACCCCGCGTTCACCCCTTACACCGCTAGAGTCATTTCTAATCTGTTTTGTTATCAGGTTAAATTACTGCCATTGCGAATGAAATGTGTGTTTAAATAACAATATTCGCAAATGTATGCTCCTAAATTAGATAAATACCAGTAATTTCCACCCACTTGAAGTTGTGGGTCGCTACCGCGACACACAACTTCAAGTAGGTGAAAATTTAAAATTGATAACGTAGTGCTCTGAGGATTAAGATAAGTAAGTACGTCTATAAGGTAGTATAATAACGGTATGGCCGGTTAATAATAGCTAGACTACACTATATACTGCTCTGCTAAGCCAAAAGGCAGTATCTCCTTACTTGTAAAGTAAGCAGATACTGCCTTCTGGCTTTGCACGGTGGTATAGGACAGTACTGCTCTGCAAAGGCAAAAGGCCGTATCTGCTTACTTATAAAATGAGTAGATACTGCCTTTTGCCTTTGCACGGCAGAGTACCTCGGCGACGGGCGACCAGTGCAAAGGCCGTGGAGAGGAACTCAATAGATGATGGCCCAATGTCATGTAAAAGACGGTGACATTGGTCCACATTGATAAAGCTTTAGGAGTTATCAGTTTTGCGACGGGGGAAGTTATGAAAGGTTGACAATGCCTTCACAAGTGTTCACTATCTCTCTAAATAAACACTGAAACCAACACGTTTATATATTCATAGATAAAATTATGTATAATTTATTTCCACTGACTATTTAGGTATTTCCCGCTAAGTTATCTTTTTACTTTTTCACCCACTTGAAGTTGTGTCTCGCTAGCGCGACCCACAACTTCAAGTGGGTGGAAATTACTGATAGATATATTTGTTCAATTTGAGACCAAACGTTTGTAAATCCTGACGTTTCAACACGTTCCCAATGTAATTTAATCGGCTAATAAAACAACATGTTTAGAAATCAGGGGGTGCCTCAGTTTGCGTTTATGTAATGGGCATCATACACGACACGCTGTTCAAATTGGTGTTCACGCGATATTATCGTAAACTGATATAACGCATCCCACCAAACACGAGACGTCGACTGGTGGTCTAAGTTCGTATTAATAATAGTGCCCTTTTAGATAAAACTTTACTATCAGTACTGATCTGTGAAGCTAAAAGGCAGTATTATAAAGTAAGCAGATACTGTCTTTTGTCTTTGTACGGAAGCGTAGAACAAACCATATTTCAGTTTTAAGGGGACCATCTCTTTATAGAGCGACCATTTTTTCTGATATATTTTTTTTCGCCATTTGTTTGCGCTATTTTTTTCGCGCTTTCTTCTGCTACTTTTCTCTGTGACAGTGGAAGCCCGATTAATTTATTATAAAGTCTTCCAGCCCCCCCCCCCCCCCCCCAACGGGATTTAAATGGGCGATCCCTTAATCCTATTTTTTAATACGAAATGCAACTCAAACAGGAATCGCCGTAGAGATACGCCTTCAAATCATTGGTTCAGCAATTTCAGGGACTGGGTTCGGTAAACTCACCATATTTTAACAAAGAATACTAGTACGTCTTTTAACGTCAATATCCTGTAATTTATTGCGCATGTCGTGTAATTTGGCATCGAATATACATGTATTTCAAATACTAGCATAAGTGCGATGGGTCAGTGCCAAAGACATACGCTATATTACAATGTTTAGTACTATGGTACCTATATCATGTACTAGTACATTATCTCATGGTGGCGAGAAAAAAAACAGTGATATATGCAGAGAAATTCAAACAAACAGGACAGTTAAGTCTTAGTCATTATGCTTGTTACTAACTTACATGGCATTGTATGGTACTTACAAATACTTAGTACATGATTATATTAAATGCATTGTGTAGTTCTAGTATTACGTATATTATTTTAAAATACATTTTTAAAGCAGCCCGAGAGGTTTAAAATATCCGATAAGTAGTTGCCCCCCCCCCCCTCGCATAACTAGTCCACCCATTCAGATTTTCTAATTTGAACAATCTAGATATTATATCTAGAGACCCAAAACTCAAGAGTGACAAAACACAATCGGAAATGTTGTTTAAATTTGATTCAAATTCAACCAATGTTTCGAAGTAATTTTATCTACAAGTACAATGTATAAAGAGGTTGAATTATACATCGGAGACATTTTATTAAGATCAGTCTTGTAAAACTGAGAGGTTATAATTGGTAGTGTCTGCTCATTTGGTGGAGAATCACAGTCAGAAATCACTGGAGGGGAACATTTTCTAATTTATTATGGCCTCCCTCGACGCCAAACTGGTGGCGTGATCAAACTAGTGCAGTCTGTCTGGTGATCTTGGTACGAAAATACAGCAGATCATGTTATGTGCGAATTTCGCCCAATGCTGTTTCAACATTGAAAAAGCATTGGGTGTTACACATGGATTCAAGTGTCGTATCGGCTCAACTCGATACGATCCTTTGAGAATTTATAACGCTAAAAAAAAAATTCAGTTTGAAAGCATCATCAAAGTCCGCTTCATTTGAATACCTATGTTATGGGTGTACGACCATTATAAATATTTTACTCTTTCAACTTTAGACGTCTGAATCTGACGGCTAAAGTCGGTCCCCTGCGTCGGACACATAAAGTCAAAGATATACGCATAGAGTTTATAACTCTATGATATACTACACCAAATAATTAGCAGGGGAATTCCCCCTCATCACTCGTATTCCCTGTGTCATGATATCGCTTCTCTGTCATTCATAAGGACCGGGTATTTTACCATATTCATGATATTATACTATTGGTGTACTAATAACGATATACAGACGGTACTGTACTGCCATGCAGAGTCAAAATACAGTATATGTTTACTTTACAAGTAAGCATATACTGACTTTTGGCTTTACAGGGCAGTATACATGTATACAGAACGCTTCTGATTTACACTTTTATTATATATTATAAAGCATTTTACTTTAGCATACAAAAAAGGATCGAGTCATCTGTGATCTCGCAGCTGTCGTCTAATATAATTCTCAAAATATTACATGCGAAAAATGACCGTATTATTATAATTATGTTGATTAATGTTGGGCCGTCACAGACGTGTTAGTTACCCGGCAAACACGAGGCGTTGGCCCAACGTTGGCCCATCGTCTCCGACGCTGGCCCAACATCAGCCCAACCTTGGGCCAACGCCTCGTGTTCACCGGGTAGGTGGTATATAAGAGGTTATCAGTGTACATTGGAATGGAGTGATCATGAAAGGTGTCCCAGGGCTTATGACAAGTCAAGTCACCCGGCAAACACAAAACATTTGGATAACATTGTACAATGTTGGACCAACGTCGAAGACGTTGGGCCGACGTTGTACAAATGTTATACAAATGTTTTGTGTATGCTGGGCAGGTCAAGTCTGTGACACACAGGACCCATTATGACCTACAGGACCCCTCCTGTTTACACTGATATCATGCCTATGTGCTCAGGGTGGTGGCGGCCGGCAATGAAAACAATCATACATACAGAGCACTTCAAGGTCAGAAAACTACTGTATTACATGTACGTATATAGTGAACCCTAGAAGGGCCAGCGGTGGTATAATATAATATCTACCCATTGGGCCCTGAGGTGCTACATTATAAAATTTGATTTTCACCCACTATTAGTTTTGTCTCGCAAAGCGGGACACAACTTGTAGTGGGTGAAAATTACTTACATTAATTTTGTACAATTTGAATACAAAAAACCTACATTTGTATAATTTGAATAAAAAATACTTACATTTGTACAATTTTAATACACTTACATTTGTACAATGTGAATACTAAATTACTTACATTTGTACAATTTGTATACAGAATTACTTACATTTGTACAATTTGAATACAAAATTACTTACATTTGTACAATTTGAATACAAAATTACTTACATTTGTACAATTCAAATCAAACCATATGCCAATCTAGCAAATATAATGCTCATTTCTTATTCAAATTTTCTTCTTATTAAGACAAATAAAATGGCTAAAAACGGCTGAAAAGCCGTGATTAGCACTCAAAGGGTTGATAAGGAATACACTGGTATTTTTTTAACGCAATTTTCAACATAAAATCACAGAAAAATATGTTAAATAAATCACCACAAAGGCTACATTGTGTGAATTCTGACTTTAGTTAGCGAATCTAATGTATGTTGGTTTTGCTTACAACCAAACACGAGACGTTGGACCAATCTTGGTTTAATGTTAGGCCAACGTCGTAGACAATGTTGGGTCAATGGTTGCTGTATTGGTACTCACAAAATGTATATCCCCGCGTTGAAAGCGCTAACAACAGCCCTATTATGCTCTTAACCCTTTAACCGCCGGTGTCGCATATATTCGGGTTTTCATTTTTTATTAGCACTTTAACTACCCCCTTTTAAACATGTTGAAGATAAAATATGACATCAATCAGCAATATTTTAAAACGGTTGAACTCCATTTTGTCAAATCTGAATAATTTTCACTCACTTGAAGTTGTGGATCGCGTCAGCGAGACACAACTTCAAGTGGGTGAAAATTCCGAGTTTTTAATTTGGCGGTAAAAGGGTTAAATGTGACCTCTCGTACAGTTCAAATAAGAACAGATATGATTTGAAAACATGAATAATTTTTATTGAGTGTACGCAAGGAAATGTGTAGGGATAAATTAATCCTAACACCTTGAATCAAATTATATGTCATGAAACAAAATGTTTGGAGAATGTACATCTGAAAACCCCAGCCTACTTAACCCTTGTCCTGCTGAATTGTTTGAATTGTATTTTTCGTCATTTGAAGCTGGAATTGCTAACGCAATTTCCAGCTTCAAATGACGAAAAATATTTTTATTTTTAAAAATATACATCTTCTTAATTGAGTTATTAGACTAACTGAACATCTACCACCAACTATATTATCCAATTCAGTGACATAATATTTGGCTTAAAATATGCTTAAAACCGTATATATCCGGGTCTAGCAGGACAAGGGTTAACCTCGGCATCCACTAATACCATATTTTTAATGTGATACGTTTCTTGACTTGACAATAGATTGGCATCGCTTTGGCTTACTGAGTCACTGGGTCGTAACATATCATTCTAGTCATATCATTCTATTTCAGAGTAATATTTTAGGTAGAACTAGATGCAACTGGGTTTTTTTTGTGTGAGATTTTGAAATCACTGTGAAATAGTTAGAGACTACTTGAATAATATTGACTGATCTTTCTATGAAATTAAAAAAAAAATACCCCTTAAGACCAAGGAGGTTATATTAGATAAAACTTCCTTGATAAGATGGTTTAAAAAAGTAAAAAACTGACCCCCACCCAATATAAATATAAAATCCCAAACCAGTTGGAGAGGCTATTGAAAGATATCAAATTTGAATACAATCCAACAAACGGTTCATATCAGCTGATACGAGATCACAAGCTTTTTGGGCGGCTATGTTGTAAAATGCATTTTTTATAGTTTTATGTGTCACAAAACTAACCATAAAACGAAACAACCAATTCAACTGACACATACATGTCGTACGTGTCAAAAAAAAAAAAATATAAACGATTATTTGGTTAAATTTAGGGTGAGACATATTTAAATAATTCCGCTGAGGTCATGGTAACCAGACAAGTTGTGTCGCGAATACTTAATTACCATGAGCAGCAATGCACATTCTAGGCATATGAACAGTTCGGTGCACTGAATATGGGGACTAGACCACAATAAACAATAAACCAACATCGTATCAACGTATCGTGTTTGCTGGAAATATAATAATCATTGACACAGATCTGCGTGTTGTAAGTTTATCGATATTCGGTGTAGTTGTAAAATCAGGGTAGTACTTTCATCGAATGTTCGTGACTCTGTACAATATCAGATCGTGTACATACGTGCACCACACGACGAACACGATGCGTTGTCCTAATGCTGGGTTGACGTTGGAAAAGTCCGGCAGATTGTGGACAAGCATCAGGCCAACATTGCGTAGCCGTGTGGTGTGTGTTGATACCGCTGTAGGGCGATTCCGTGGATGTCGTACGGACATCCACAGGCTATATCTCGGCTTACGCAAATAATCTTAGGGCTAGAAAAAGAAATATTATCCAGTTTCATATAGACTCCTTGTACAAATATATGTAGAAAAAAAAATTGTCGGGAAATAACACAGATCGTCCTAAATCGGAGAAAACGTGAGATGTCGTACGGACGCACAAAAAACAATAACATTTGAAAATTCATGTTTAGTTCGAAAACTCGGTGAGTTGAGCAATGATTTTTTCCTCACATCCTGTTGGATCAATTTCTCAGGGTCTTCTAAAGAGTGAAAAAACATAATTTAAACAGATAATGCATTTGTTAATAGACAAGGTCACAATGAAAAAATGAAAACAACATGTCGTACGGACAGTTTGGAATATGTTGTACGGACGTCTCTGAAAAATGTCAGTTGTGGCTATGCAAAAGAGTGTTCACTTTGATTTTTCATTTGAGTATGGCGAAATAGTAAACTTAGATTATTATAATGTGAATAATAATCTATAGCTGGGTTAAAATTTCAGTTTTAAACAAATTAAAAACGAAAAATATTTAAAAAATATAATATCAGGTCTTAATTGTGGTATAGAATTTTGTTAGAGTGTCTTATTTGACATATGTGAATACTGATAATTATCATGAATATAATAATGTGCCCATTATAATAACATTCTGTAGATCTTGCAGCTGCTTCACAATTTATGTAGGGCTTTTGAATGTCCTTTTTGGAAGGCCACACTTAATATATGGTATGTCGTACGGACAACACAGTATAATGTTCAAAATCACACATGGCATGTATGTTTTTTCAAATTATTTTCAAAATATACGTTGAATGCTATGTTTCTATGTTGCTCTATTATATGCTAATAAGGGACTAAACAAATACATTTTTTAATGTTGCAAATCATCATGACTTGTATACGGGTACTATTTTTTTCAATATATATATATACAAAAAGAGACAAAAACAGGAAAATATATTGCATGATGCTGGCCATTATATGTAATATTATTTCATGCATTTGAGTTATGGCACAAAAGATGCATATGCACTGAAGACAAAAATATTATATAAATTTATTTTGTGAATCTAAATTGTTAACTGAAGTTGATCCGAAAAAAAAGATAAAGTTTCATCATATAAACAAGCTTGAAAAATACAAACTAGACAGACAGCCTTTTACATCTATTAAATTGGTAAAACAATGCTTGCATTGTACATGTTGTAGGGAGATGCAATTGTTTAGAACAAAATTATAGTATTTTCACAGTGAAAATATTTATTAGCAGACTATAGAGATACTCATGATAGTTTAATCTTTAGTATAAGCAGAGGCAGATTCCAAAAAATATATGTGGGATACCCCTAATAGCTGCAAAACTTGATATGTATTTCTCACTAAAATATTCATGTATCCATCTCTGATTCAATGTCAAACAAGCCCTAGGTGCCCTCTTTTAGTCAATAGATTTGTTAGTTATGAAAAACCTTTTCAAATAAATGGTGAAGTTTTATACAAAAACCAATTAACATATTCAAAGGTGGAGATTATCAATAAAATGTACAGGAAATGCTGTCCGTACGACATTTTATAAGTCGTACGGACAGCATTGATATGCCAATTGCATAAAAACTAATGATGTGAAATATTTTAAACAGAACCAGTCAAACCTTTGCTAATTAAGGAAAGAGGATTTGTAGTAACAAGATTAAGGTTGCAAAATTGAATAATTAATGTGGAAAAATTATGTTTCATATGTCGTACGGACAAATTATTAAAATAGCATGGGCAAACATTTGGCACAAAACAACCAATGTGCTTGAATTATCAAATATTTTGATTTTACATTTTGCAGAAACATATTATATTATTAATTAAAGATAGAAACAATGTAAACAGTTCACTAATAGAAAAAAAATTGATAAAAATAGAAAGAAACATGAAAATTAACTTCTGTGAAAAAACAAACAATAACAATGGTAATATGTTGATTTTTTGACATTTTCAATGAAATAATTTTAAAAAAAAGTTGCAACCATATTAGTTAAGGTAGTTTTGTATCATATTAGCCCATAATATAAAATTGTCAAGCTGTTAAATCAAAATCAAGTTTTTTTCACTTTGTGCATGGAATCGCCCTGTATAGGCTATGAGCTATACTAGTAAACACAACACGTTGAATTCTACGACGCTGGACCAACGTTAAGCCAACATTGATTCAACATCTTGTGTCTTGAGATAGTATCTGCATCCTGTCAGTGTGGGGACCGCACCAATAAAAAATAAATAATAGATTAATTTTATCGCTGTATTGTGCTCAATGAGGACGTAGATGGAGAGGTTACATCTGGCATAGTGACACTTTCAGTGCTACAGGCTACTTTATTCGTCGAATATCCTATGTTTCCTGACCTCAATTCAATTAGCTTCTCAACACTTATTTGAGAGGGTTTTACATACAAGTCCCAGTTTTTCGAGCATTTTCACAAATGTGAAATGTTACTTTCACTTAAATCTGGAATTCGTAACTCATCAAAGTCCAGCCATAAGTTAAGGCGCAAAGCACGTTTTTAATCTGTTTTAATCTGTTTAACCGCCGGTGCCGCATATATTCGGGTTTTCAGTTTTTATTAGCACATTAAGTACCACCTTTTGAACATGTTAACGATAAAATCTGACATCAATCAGCAAAATTTGAAAACAGATGAACCCCATTTTGTCAAATCTGAATAATTTTCACTCACTTGAAGTTGTGGATCGCGTCAGCGAGACACAACTTTAAGTGGGTGAAAATTCAAATTGAATAATTTGGCGGAATTTGGCGTTTAAAGGGTTAACTAGACGATTATATCACTGTTATTGGGAAAGAAATATGTGTTCAAACATCAAGATTTGAAAAAGTTTGCTATCAAATCGAGTAAATTTCACCCACATGAAGTGGGTCGCGGTAGCGAGTCACAACTTATTTTATTGACAACGGTGACCCTTTCACTATAATACCATAATGATGTTCATTTTAATGACGCATAAGTCTGCATAGACTTACCGTCGTCAATAAATATCTATCATGTAGTTTGTGATTCGTTTTGTTAGAATAGCAGGTCACTGTAAGTGGGAATAAAATGAATGTTTAAACATCAACATTTTCAAATGTTTGGTCTCAAATTAAACAGATATGAGTAATTTTCAACCACTTGAAGTTGTGGGTCGCGCCAGCGAGACACACCTTCAAGTGGATGAAAATTAAAATAAGTTGACACAGCGGGTAAAGTGTCTACATTGGCCTTAATTTCCTGCTGAAACAAAAATTAGGACGTTTGTTTAACATTACATTAATGTGAAAAGCTAAATTTGCTGATTTCAATTTAGCATGGCTACTGCAGTACGGTGGTATGTTATCACTCACTTTTTCCTGTTAATAAACCCCATGTGTTGAGCAGGATGAGTGCTAGAGGTGAAAGTTGAGTGGAGAGGGGTCAAAGGTCGCCATGTAATCCCCACACCTGCTCACTGCCAAATTCATCAACCCTCAAAAAACTTCCGAGTTGCAAACTGTTATCTTCATCCACTTCAACAGTCGTTCAAGCTGTGTTTCGCGGCCGCGACGTTCAAGTGACTGAAAATTAGGATCTCAAAAGTGGTGTCCTGGGATTTGTAAATTTGGCTGTATTTCAAGAAATCCGTTCATCAAGTGAGAGCCAAAATATCCCATTTTACCAAGGAGGTTATAGGATTTTGCACACCAAGGCCGCAAGTGAACTTGGTGGTGGCGTGATATGTAACCAACTGAATGGTCTACCGGATGTACTAAATGTTCACCTCGTCGCTGTTAAAGTGTCTATATGTTTTGCGAGCAAGGTCGATTAGCACATAATTCCAGCACAGGTCGATCACTCATACCATACTTACAAGTAGCACCATCGGGTAATAACATAGCTGATACTCAATGTGAGCTGTGTTGCAGGTCGAGTATCTGCTACCGATTTAGTCACTGATAAACTTGATCTTCCAGATTATAAAATATGTACATTGACGTTGAAAACGTCTCAGCCTCTTGTCAGCTAAGAGAGGTGCGATCAAACTCTCAGTCCAGTGTTGACTGATTCAAAGTTCAAAAACTTCTCAACTTCATCAAACCACTTGTCAACTCCATATCCATATAATGAGTCCAGCGGCGTCAGTGAGCGCGCGTATAGTGCGGCTATCAATGACAGGGACTCCATAAACTCAATAACATTCACTGTGTAAGTAATATTAGTGTGTATTTATAACAACAATCCCCATTCACACACATAATATGACAATATCCTGAGCGGCCGAAATGATTGGTACATATTGTACCTAGTATACCCCGTGGTGGAGTAGGATGTTTACGATCGGGTTGTCCACACACGGGATTTAGTTTCTGTATCCCTGCATTCTAGGATCCAGTGAGGACATCTGGCAGTGATGAGGTCCTGCTACAGTCCTGTTGGACGGTCTCCTCAGCAGCGGAGCATCTACAAGAATGATGCTGTTGTCATGGAGACCTATACCACGCCGGTCACAATGCCTGTTGCTCCGGGCGCCCACTCAGCAAAAACGAGACGTTGAGCCAATGGTGTTTTAATGTTGAGCCAGCGTCGCAGACAATGGGCCAACATTAAAACAACATTGACTCATTGCTCGTGTTTGCTGTGCGCCAGCCTTTACTGTGCAATTTCATAAAGACAAAAGGCAGTATCTGTTCACTTACAAAGTAAGCAGATACTGCCTCCTGGCTTTGAAACGGCGGAATAATGACCTTAAGATGACCTCGCGGGCACATCTATCCTGCACGAAATGACCTGACCTAGTTTTGTCACAACTTCCACCTTAAAAAAATAATCGTCAAGTCATGATTCTTATCAATTATATTACACAAGATGCTGACAGATATAGCGCACCCTTCTCACCAGTAAATTTTAAACATGGCTGTTTATTTAACCAAGTCATTACCACAAACGTTAAAAACCATCAGAGTCACAGGACACCACGACTCCACTCAATCAATATAGTATATATTGTAAATCAAGTTTCCCTATATTGTAATACAATCGAATACAACCAACTGTGATTCCGCGATTGTTTGTTTTGTCTGACCGCTTGGACGACTAAGAAGCAAATCAATATTATGTATTGTAAAAACTCTCACATGCATATACTGTATCTATATAGAGCTATAGATCTAACTTGTCATGGAAAATATTTATTAAAAAGAATAATTGGTGCTGCTGCAACCAGAAGGTCATATCTGCCACTCCAACCCTTTGCCCGCTAAGATATCTTATTTAAATTTTCAGCCACTCGAAGTTTTGTCTCGCTACCGCGACCCACAACTTCAAGTGGCTGAAAATTACTCATATTTGTTTAATTGGAGAACAAACATCAGCAAATCTGGATGTCTAAAACCTCATTTCATCACCAATAATAATTTAACCCTTTAAGCCCTCACGATGCATTAAAGCATCATTTTACATCCCTGAAAACAGACTTATTTTTCCTACAATCAAAGGTTTTCGAATGAAAATTTCCATGAAACTGGTTTACCAATACATGGCAATTTTCTATAATTTTTAAACCTCATCCAATCATCTTCATCCACTACAAGTCGAGAATTGCGACAGCAATTCGCGGCTTGTAGTGGATGAAGATGACAATGGTAAATTCAGGCCTGAAAGGGCTAAACTGCTGATAAAACAGATTAAAAACGATTATAGTCATGCTTAGCGGTGAAAGGGTTACCAAGTAGATCACATTTTGGTTCCAACAGGACGAATTATGAAGCTAATAAATAAACATTGCCCTGAAATGGCTAGACTCTCATAAAAAATGAGGGATTCTAATGATAGATTTTATTTGAAATATTGTATTTACCTCTGGGTGGCAGCTTTGAGGGGTGACCACACCATCGCGACTTGTAAATGGCATACACTGGAATAAGACTCCTTGGTGACAGTGGCGTGATGATGACAATAGCGTGATGATGGTCACAAGCTGTGCACGCCTGTAGCCATACGCAGCCTGACAAGACAATGATACGCCGAGTAAAGTAAGACAGAGTACGTCCTGAAGTGGTCTGTATGTCAAATAAATCGAGGTTCAGCTGCTATTATTGGAAAGCACATCACATCGCACGATATCAGGCGACGTCTCAAACGATATAGTTCTCAATGTTACTCGTAGAACCGGCAGACAGATAGTGCGCTCATAAGTGCCTTGTGTCACGCTACAGATAACCCAACGGACGTTGAATCAGTGGTTGTTTAATGTTGGTCCACCGTCGTAGACGGTGGACCAACGTTAAACAACAATTGATTCAACGTCTTGTGTCTGCTGGGTAATAGTCACGAAACTAGAACTCAACATCTACCAGCATCACGAGACGTTCACCCAAGGTTGTTTCAATGTTGGGCCAGCGTCGCAGAGGGTGGCCCAACATTGAAACAACCTTGGGTGAACGTCTCGTGTTAGCTGGCTACATGCACTAATTACTCTATTCAATATGAGAACACCATGTCTGCCTGTATAACACAATAATGCACAGGATAAAGTAATAGGTGGCAAAATGACAAAAGTCCACTTTTATTGTCATCATGATAGTCCATGTCACACACTATCCATAACTATTTTGAATCCAAGAAGATAAGATATCGCTGACAGTTCAATCTTGAGAAGTATCACAAGGCAATGCAGCAACTGGGAGTTTATGTATCAACATACGCGTTATAGCAATATGGAGGTCTACGCCTCTTGTAAATGACCTGAAATCCAGTACAGTGGTCCATATAAGTCCAGTCAGTGATATACAGAAGTAAGATCAGTTCCTCTTGTTATATGTTTGGTGTTCGGCCACGATACCCTTCCACTGTGTCAAATCTAAAGAGCAGTCAAGGTGAAGTAACTCAACCATGCTAAACGTAGCACTACGCCGCGAATACATTATTCACTACTAAAATTGTAAAACTAGCGTCTCCTAAAACACACCTCTGATGATGAATCGCGAATATTTACTCTGATAAGAATCAACGATGGGTGATTTGGGATTCCATACAAGATAATAATTGCGTCAGCAATTATAATCTTTTTTGTACTGAATAAAAAATTAGACCGTTCAATTAGTATTATGTATCAGATATTCAGCTGCCAACACACACCTCGCTACAAGGAGAATAGTTGAAGCGTGGAGCGCTCGGAGCATGACAAGCGTTCTGAGTCGGACTCTATTTTAGAGATCCCCGTATATATAATTCGCGGTGACCCGGATTAGCAAGTGTCACAGAGTGGCTTCCTGCCCGGCACAATCTTCAGACGGTGACGGAGTCAAAGTCACGAGACGGTGTCATCGAAAAGCCAGGTGAAGTGGCAGACTTTAGCGTGACGGAGTTGACACTCCAGCGTGACGGAGTTGACGGAAATTAAGCGGTGACTACATAACGCAGGGCTCCCCCCCCCCCAACATCCCTACAACAAGGCTAGGCTTCTCGAAGTCGCAGACCGAGGTCTGCGCCCTCGAGAAGCCTAGCCTTGCTGTAGGGAAGATGGACTCCCCGCGAACACGAGGTGCCGATCCAGTGTTGGGGCACTGCCTGGCCGAAGTCACCAGTGTTGGCCTGGCAGCGGGCCGATACAAGTTCATTCTCGCTGTACACTAGTGACCTCATCGTGTTTAATAACCTGGCCACGCCCAAAACCTCAAAGACATGAAATTGAACTTAAGACAATTAATAAGCAGACGGCAACCGCTAGTGCAATAACTATAGCTATAACCGATTGGCTATTTGTATGGCAGAGTTATAATGCGAGTCAATGGGAGTCTAATGTTAACCCAACGTTAAACATTGGTTAAACGTCTGGGGTTTGCTGGGTTAGACCAGTTCTCGGTTAGACTTATTTTCGGTTTCGAATTAAACAAATAAGAGTATTTTTCACCCGTTTGAAGTTGTGGGTCGCGGACACAACTTCAAGCGGGTGAAAATTGAAATTATATAACATAGTTAATACGTATAACACCTTCATATGGTAGCCGAGTGTTACAAGTTCTATACAGTTTGGCTATCTTGTGATTGTTTTATAATGTATATTGCTGCGCCAGTTTTTCTGTGTTTTTTTTCAATGTTAGCGACTATAAATTGACAACTTACAATAAAGTACATCCCAGTTTGTCAGCCATCAAACAATGAACCCATTGTTGATGAAAACAATATAATAGGTGCGAATGAACATACATGCGATGCCAGCCGGACATAAAAGATCACCACTCTAAAGCGAAACACACCAAACACACTTTTAGTCCCAATAACGACTACATAAAAAAAATTTAATCCGTTTTATTAGCAGGTTAAATCACAGTTATTGGTAACGAAATTTGCAGAAGTTTGGTCTCAAATGTGAGTAATTTTCACCAACTTGAAGTTGTGTGTCGCGGCAGCGAGACACAACTTCAAGCGGGTGAAAATTTAAATACGATTTAACTTAGATAGAGAGCAAAGGGTTAAACTGGTTTGGTTAGATTTTCCGGGAAACCGATATCGCCACTTTCTGGAACAAGGCCGGTGAATGATACACAACGTTATAGGCCTGAATCACGCTCGCCTTTAATTGAGATATAGATGAGGACACCGGTTCTGAGACTCATAGTCATAATTTTTTTAATTTTTTTAAGAATATGAGTCTCAGATCAGGTCAATTTCCGGTCACTAAGTGTCCCCATCTATATCTCAATTGCAGGCGAGCGTGGCCTAAACATATAACGATTTAATCCCATACACGATTAAAATCGCGCCAACGATTCTTAGCTTGTAAGGGATTAAATGTAAACAAACATCATGTAATATCATTTCCAAATACGCAGCCCAGCACACACAACACGTTCTCTCAATGTTGTTTTAATGTTGGTACATACTGAGAGGATTTGAAGGCTAGACAGCAGGTGTGGATATCAATCGTTTGAAAAATATAGTCTGGATCATGGTTTCTAGGAATAAAAGCTTAGCTCATACAGCAAGCAACGCAACGACGGCAGAGTTTAGTACTTCTATTAACCCTTTAAATGCTAAGCACGACTACAGTCGTAAAGACCGAGTCGTTTATAATTTGCTATATCAGCCGATTCAATTACTGATACTGGGGATTAAATACGTGCTTAAACATCAAGATTTGCAAATGTTTGGTCCCAAATTGAACAAATGTGGGCAATTTTCACCCACTTGAAGTTGTGGGTCGCTGTAGCGACACACAACTTCAAGTGGGTGAAAATTTAAATTCCATTCAACTTAAGTGTTAAGGGTTGTTATAAATATGATTAAAGCGTTATGATTAAAGCGATATATAGTTTCCGCCTCATACACCGTCACATAGATAAGCTACCTTTATTCATAATGCAGAGGAAGACTTATATCGACAGATGAACAGATCAATATGGCTATGTCACAGGTAATCACCAGGTGGTGCTCAGGACACCTGCACAGTAACGATATACAGCTCACCAGATGGCCAGTATCCAAGACATCAAAACACCTTTTTCACTTATGAATACCATTATTTTCTAAGGTATAATTTCTATGGTATCGTAGTTGGTCGCGAGATTAATCTCAGGACTAGCCCTGATGTCCTGAAACCTGTTTCAGCCACCGGGGCTAGCTCAGGACGTTGATTGTGGTGGATAATTATATCACTGTTTTAATTCAATGAGTTGTATGGAAAATACGTAGTGCACAAATTAGGTTTTAACCCTTTAACCACCAAGATATCCTATTAAAATTTTTGCCCACTTGAGCTTCAAGTAGCTATATATTACTCATATTGGCACCAAATATTTACAAATCTTGATGTTTAAACACACATTTCGTTCCCAATGACAGTGATTTAATCGGATAATCAAACGGATTAAAAACGACTATGTACACTGACGAGTCGTTACTGATATTACCAGTGAAAGGGTTAAACACTACTCTCAATCTCTAGCCTTATTAATCCAAACCCACTCCTAGGTAAGGACAGTTTCTTTGAATTGAGCCAGAATTCAGTCGACCCTCAGTTATTAAGTGGCGGCAGAAAATTACACGAGCGATGTCACACTAGAGCTTATTACCATGGCAGCGTGGGTTATTTTGCTCATTTTCGTGTCGGTGAAATAAATCGATCACGATGAGCGACGTTTCAAACTGTTCGGAGCGAACATGAAACAGCCATCTGTTACAGCCAGTCTGACATTTTGTATTTTATCTCTAGAAAATTTGTCATGCGTTATATCTTACCCCTTCTCCCGTTAATTTAATTTATTTAAATTTTCACCCACTTCAAGTGGCTGAAAATGACTCATATCTGCTTAATTTGAACACAAATGTTTGCAAATCTTAATGTTTAGACACACATTTCATTCCCAAATCTAAAGGTGTATAGGTGTCCGGATTATCCTTGTTGTGACATGGAGAGACTTCATATTTTGATTTATTACGGTGCGGCTAGAGTTTGCCTTATTTTCAAGATATTGTCCATATTGCCAAATTACGCAAAATAAAAATGGCCGCCAAACGAGCGTGTTCAAATTTCTAGCTCCCAAAGGTTAGGTGAGGCCATTGTCCGACATTGCTGAACATAAATCATCTACACAATTCTGATTAAAACTTGTTAAGCTATTATGCAAGATTTCTGAGATAATGAGAAGAAAAAATTTAAATGACCTCCAGTCGGCCATTTAGGATTTTATTTCTGCGAAATTTGTCATGCGTTATCCTTTTGTGAGTCCTTACATTTTGTTCTATATGCATGGTACAGCTATTTTGCTTTTTTTTGCATTGCTTAAATATCACAAAATCACTAAAATTCAAAATGGCCGCTATTTTTAAATTGTTTGCTCCCAAAAGTTAATCAGGTTATTGGCTGACATTGCTGTGCATATTTTCCAAATAAAAAGGAGATCTGTTGGAAACTTTTTCCTACAACGCACTAACAAGTATTTCTTTGTTAGTGGCCCTAGTAATTAGAGGGTTGAATATATGGGAATCAAAATGTCACCAAAATCCCCCGGTGGTATCTGATGGATATGTGGAGGATATGTGGAGGATGAGGAACAGAAGTTCATAGATCAGCAATCATGCACGATTTCCACGATAATGGAGGGAAAAATTGAAAAGGCCGGTTGGCGGCCATTTTATTAGTGCGAAATTTGTCATGGGTTATCCTTGTGTGAGACATTACATTTTGTTTTTATATTCATGGTTCAGCTATTTTGTTGTTTTTTTAAGTTACGTAAATAATATCACAAAATTACAAAAATTGTTCGCTCCCAAAAGTGATTCAGGTTATTGGCTGACATAGCTGAACATATTAGCCAAATTAAAAGAAGATCTGAAGGAAACTATTTCCTGAAACGCGCTAACGATCATTTCTTCGTTAGTGGCCAAAGTAATTGAAGGGTTGATGAAATGGGGATCAAAATGTCACCAAAGCAATTTCCCAGTGGTATGTAATGGATATGTGAAGTATGAGAAAGCAGAAGTTGATAGATAAGTAGTTATCTTGAAAACAAATAACTCGGGAGGCGGCGGCGGAGACGGCGGCGGCGGACCGTGTGGAATAAAGTAAGCAGCCCGTCTTGGGGAGGGCTGCTTAATGAAAATTTTGATCGTTATGGGAATTATAATAATATAATTATATCCAAACAAATTCCGCAATCCGCATGATGACCCAGTTGACCCAATGTTGCTGTAATGTTGGGCCACCATCTACGACGCCGTCCCAACATAAACCAAACATTGGTTCAACGTCCAGCGCTTGCTGGCACACCCACCCACACAGCAATCCTTCATCCGGACAAGACAAGTGAGAAAAGTAAAAACCACCAGCACCTGGTACGCCACAGCTACGGCAAGTTAAAATCACTTAAACAAAGTGATGACTCGGCACATTCTGCAATTCCCCAAACATATGTAGCTGTGAGCGTGGGTGGAGTGGAGTCCCGGCAAGCACGCAATGTTCGCCCAATGTTGGCTTAATGTTGGCCCAGCCTCTGCGAGGCTGGGCCAACATTAACCCAACATCGGGTGGGCTTCTCGTGTTTACTGGGAGTGGAGCCGGTACAGCTAAACAAACGCATAAGTTAACACCTTGTTAAAAATATCTTCTTCACAATAAAATATACCTTCTGGTACAGCATGCTGGCAGTTCGACAAGTCTGATACATGGCTGGGTTTTTACAGGTCCGAACAAGGAGGTTAGGGGCTCACCATTCAATCTCCAAGGGGGGGGGGGGACTGCAGTATTTATTGCGGACAAATGCTTTTTTTCAACATTTTAAATTGATTCTATTACATGATTATTTAGAAGAGTTCTTGTTGTTGTTACAAACGTATTTATTACAAATGTACAAGAGGATTACATAGTAGTTAACCCTTTGACCGCCAAATTATTCAATCTGCATTTTCACCCACTTGAAGTTGTGTCTCGCTGACGCGATCCACAACTTCAAGTGATTGAAAATTATTCAGATTTGACAAAATGGAGGTCAACTGTTTTCAAATATTGCTGATTGATGTCACATTTTATCTTTAACATGTTTAAAAGGTGGTACTTAATGTGCTAATAAAAAATGGAAACCGGCGGCACCGGCGGTTAAAGGGTTAATCCAGAAGTTAATCGAGTGATATCTCAGTTCAAAGTGAGAAGTAAAACCACCTCGTCTCTCCTTCAGCATGGCTTGGCTTCTTATCCATTTGCCTTGTGTTTCGCAACTGCGATCCACAACTTCGAGTGGGTGAAAATTGCTTACATTTGTTTAATTTGATACCTAACATTTGCAAATCTGGATACTTAAACACATATTTCGTTCCTAATTATCGGCTAATAAAACGAATTAAAAACGATTACAGTCCTGCTTTTCGCTTTGATGGTTAAATTAGTAAATATATGTCAAAACAACTCATTTCTAAAGTCATGCAACTTTCTATAAACCTATGACATAACTACGAGTTTCTTGCTAATACTAATAATATACTAATACTGATACTAATAGGTAAGCGACAAATTTAGTGACTGCATCATCGGGCCAGTATTGAACTACCGCTGGGTGATTAACCTGGTGTCCGCTGGCAATGAACTCAACAGACAAAAACAAATACGTCCATGCCGCGCCACCGCGACCCATATCCGACAAATAAGATTGGTCAAGACCGCGATCTCGACCTATCAAACGCGCGAGAAGTAGGTGAGCCCCTGCGAGAACTGCCTCAGGTGTTTCCGGCTAATGAATATGCGCGCGGGCGATGAGGCCCAGAAATATCTGGTCCCTGCGGACCATTCAGGGGGGATTCAACAGACGTGGTTCTATCTGACCGACAATTAATCATCGCCTGTTTGATGTGGCTCCCCGGTGTCACCGCTAATTTCCTGTGAGGACCGACTCTGCCGGCATCACCATGCAGCGTGCCTCAGTGTACCTCTGAGGTACTACCTCATACGGACCCATCTATATACACATATCCACATGGTCCACACATTGCAAAAATGCTGGTTCAATGCTGGGTCAAAGTCGCAGACGGTGGACTAAGATTAAGCCGATATTTAAATTTTCATCCACTTAAAGTTGTGTCTCGCTACCGCGACCCACAACTTCAAGTGGTGAAAATTACTCGTATTTGTTTAATTTTAATCCAAAATATCCAACACATGTGATTCACCCTGCCAGTGAAATATTTTAAAAACGATATTAGTCGTGATAAGCGATGAAAAGGTTTAGAATATAATATATTAGATGTTTTATTGACATCGTATGGAAGTAAATAGACGTTATTTAAAAAAACGTCGTCCTGAAAGAGTATGCTGGTCCATATGTGGTGAAATATTGATTCAAACGCATACCGATTATTTGCAAAAAAGCTACACCGAAGAATTATGCCAGTTTGACACAGCATTGATGTCATTGACTTCCAGTATGCCTATTATTCATTCACAGAGGAGACTAATCAATTCACCAAATCAGGCATACACACGGTGAAATGGAAAGGTCGACGAAAAACTAAACCGCCTCGTTCTTATTTATATTTACCTAAAATCAAGAATACTATAATATTCTTGCTAAACTATATAAACCTTGGCGTGGAAAAAATGTAACATAAACATGATAAAATAATAGGAGGCCATCTATATTTATGTCAAAATAACAAGAATCCAATAAAGAATAGAAAATCCAAAACATCCCCGGAATCAGCTTCTCCATTCAGCATTGCCCGCACCCCCCCCCCCCCTTTTCGAAAAAATAATAGTAAATTTTAGTAAGCTGGACAGTCAACTGTTTGGAGTAAAATAACTCAAAACATTGCCCTTAACCACTAACGCATCGATTTTTTGCGAGATTTAGATAGCTGCAATATCACGGCAAATTTGAATGTAGTCCAACATATGGTTCAACAGATGTCGCGTTTCTATAATCGGAGTATTATCACTGATTATGATGAGCGCCAGCCGACAGAAAATGTCAACACAATCGATACATAAAATACTTTTATTTTTGGTAGCTTGCGCGACCGCGAGGTAGCGTGCTCGATCTCAGATATGCAGGGTTAGAATTTCGCATCCTGTGTGTGGAGGGCAGTGCCATCTAATTCATCACAGGAGGTTCTTCTGCCAGATTAGCCAGTATTATGTATGTGCACAAAAGTGGCATGAAGCCCCATCTACTCATGTTTCACTTTGGTAATTCCAAATAATCGTCCATGGCGAAAAAAATTACAAAGCAAAAGTTAACTGTCGTCTCCTTGGTATCAGAGGGTCGTATTTGCCTGTTCAATCTCTGTATTATATTACATTACTATAATATGGTATTTAGCCCTTACAGCGCGGGGATCGACTTTAGTCGTCAGAATCTGACGTCTGTAGGCGTCAGATTCTGACGACTAAAGTCTATCCCCGCGCTGTAAGAATCAATATATTTCTAATGGCGTAGACCCATAACATAGGTATTCAAATGAATCAGAAAGAGCCAGCTAAGACATCTATGATGATTTTAAATTGAAATAAACCCTTTGGTTCCGATGTTTTTTACAAATTAATTCAGCGCTTTAAGGGTTAAAATAGAGTTTTGCTATAACAATAAACGTTAACCATTATCTTAAGCATTTCTCCAGCGTGACTCCCAGTTATTCTGCCCTGCAAAGCCAAAAGGCAGTATCTGCTTACTTGTTAAGTAAGCATATACCCCTTTTTGGCTTCGCGCGGCAGTATTGCGCAGACGGAGCCGATACATTTATAACTATATCCGGCGCTGATCCGGGTTCGGCTCTTGTTCACCGAGTCTTCGTGAGAGTGGGGCATCAATAATTCACCGCGAAGGCCATGACAGGCACCCTGCGAGCCTGCAAACCACCATCAATTAACAATAGTACTGAATTTACTTCGCAAACTTTTCTCAGAAGTCTCAGTTTTAAACGAGAGAGTTGACTTCGCTCTCTATTAACCCTCAAAGCGCTACATTCAAAAAAAAAAATTTCACCCGCTTGTAGTTGTGTCTCGCTACCGCGACCCACAACTTCAAGTGGGTGAAAATTACTCATATTTGTCTAATTTGAGACCAATCATTACAAATCTTGATGTTTAAACACTCATTTCATTCCTTATAACAGTGATTTGATCGTCTGATAAAACAAATTAAAACGATTATAATCGTGATTAGGGGTGGAAGGGTTAACGCTGGACTGACTTCTCAGGATTTTCAAGATGTGGTTTTTCGATAAAAAAACGACTGCTTCGTCCAAGTAGGCAGAATATATCATAACCAAAACTGGCGTCTTATCTGGTCTTTCAAAATGCGATTTATTTTCATGCGCGCCCGACATTGAAATCGCCATCGCGATGGCGATTTCAACGCCGGGTGCACATGAAAATTTAAACTTATCGTGATGTTAATCCCACTCAACTATTCCACGTCTCAAGAGATCTTGGTCAAACAAAGACATTCGTCTGACGTCTGATAGGAAAGTAAGTTTATTTAGATCCGGTTGTCAGGTATCAAATCCGCGGGTGTATATCCGGAAGATTACCTGGATTTTGCCCTGTAGATTGGACTGATCATCCCCCGGCCAATCAGAATACGGAGATATATATAGGTCAACTTTGGAGAGTAGTCAGGACAACCATGTGGATTCACACTCCTACGAAACCTCCAGAGAAGCTTTGGGATATAATGTACTACAGCACTGTGGGGTGTCACGTCCATTATGACAATCAAATTTGAATCGTGTTACGCAGACCAGCTGGGTCATTAATATTTGAATAGTCTCCACATACAGTCAGTAACTTGAATTTTATGTGTGCACAACTTCATAAGTATAAATAATGGAATATTTAGCTTACTACAGATTACATGTGATGTGCATAGTTATAAAATAAACAAGTTAACTACAAGACAGAACATGTATGTTTGGTATGTATGTCATGATTATGCAGACCACTTGGCCATAGATGGAGCGACTTCATACTTTGCACAGGCCCCAATCGCATTTTAATTTCAAGTAGTTTAATTTTTTCCCACTAATTAGAGCTCACAAATCTCTTCCACTTTGTGTCTCTGAAACGGGAACCAGCAAACACGATACGGAGGACATTATGAGTGTCACATATAGGCCACGTGTATCCTAGAGGAGTGACCATAGAAGAGCGGCAGGTTATCTGGCTTAACTCGATGAAATACATCGGATGAGGTAGATCAAAATTATGATAGCATGGGCATGTTAACATTTATAAGCTTTTCAATTAAAATAGGCTACACAGAATAATAGCAGGTCATCTCTGGTGTAGATATAATACTTATTTTCAATTCATCGGGATTTGACAATGGCATATTAGCAAAATGTAGCGGAGCACAAACTGTTAAGCAGCCTACAAGGACATCTGTGTATTGCTATGGTAACAGAGAATTATAGCCCCGCCTAGATGCCCTTGGAAACGGAGCAGCACGTCTTTCCACATGTGCCCAGCTTTGTGATGCGCCAGCCTATCATTTCAAGCTCATCTTTCATAGAATTAAAATGGTAGGCTTTTCTTTCCCCAAATAACAGTGTGTGGAATATGTATGCAGGTGTAACCAGCGTGTATTCTGCACATGAACCTTGAGACTACTGCACGCAATATAAGATATAAATCCAGGATTGAGCTCCAAGCTAACACGATACGCTGACCCAATGCTGGGTTGATGGTGGGCCACCGTCGAAGACGGTGGCCTAACATTAACCCAGCATTTGGTCAACGTCTCGTGTTTGCTGGGAATTATAACATAAAGAGGAGAGCGGACTAAAGGGTGTCTCTAATCATGCTAATGGGCCGCACATTTTGAGGAGTCTTGACCGATAATCACATTTACTTTTCGAATCGCCTGCATTCCCAATCTCCGCTGTATCGCTTTATCACATCATGCCTCACACCATTCTCATATATCCAACCCGTTACATGAAGTTGTACAGACGCTGGTCCAATGCTGGGCCAACGTCAATTATGTGGATCTGACATTGAAACAATGCTGGGGTGTGCTGCCAGTGATCTGATGTGTTTAGGTCGGCATGCAGGTAAAAGCAAAACGATGTTAACTAATTAGGTGGATTATAACAACGATAACTGTTCAAATGCAAGTAAGCAAATAACAAAAATGGATATACATGCCTAATTAGAAATATATAATTGAATTATCTATCAAATAATATTTATTGAATTTCTTTTCAAAACCAGAGAATAAGATATAGTCTCTCCATATCTATATCAAATGATAGTTATATTGTTGTTTTTTACAGTTAAAAGTGCAAATACTGTTGCCTGCGAAATATAATGCACCTATGATAAAGCAATGTTCCTCGTTTATCAGTTTATCAGAACACGTGAAATTATAGCTACGAAGTGCTTTCAATACGATGAACATGACATAAAAATAGTATTGGGATCACGTATTTGCCCAACGCTATATAGCCAATAAACACGCTATATTATATCATGTCATCAACACAATGTTGTTTCAATGAAACAGCATTGCATTAACCTCTCGTAATTTCTGATAATCGCGAATTGTGTTTGTGCTCTACCAAGCGAAATCAATGAGGAATCCACTTCTGCCGTGGAGTGGATGAGGAAAAGACAGCAAACTAAACCAGGGGAAACCCTTATTAATTATCATGCGGCAGAGGCATGCCACTGCAATGTGACATTATAAGCCGAGGCTTGACTGAAGGCGATCGATCCAGCACAGGGCATTGATAGCCCTGCAAGGCTACAGGAGGGGAGACTTGATGACACGTGTGGAGTGAATTTACAAACAAACCATTGACCTGCACCCATTGGTGGCAGAGCAATGTCTCCCTTGCTGTGGCGTGACTGGATTCACTGTACGTGTCATCTATCGGGCCAATAAAGGCATATTGATGGCGGGCGCGAGCCCCCCAAAGACGGCTGCAAGGCATATGTGAAGTGAATACACAAACAAGGCATTGACCTGCAAACATCGCTGAAAGCCTCCTGCACTCAACCGATTCCACATTCATCACGGGTATTACACAGCTCAAATCTGCTATTCTCATTTCTCCTGTGCTATTAATTTTATTCACTGCCTGATTTAGGGTCGTCATAATGTGATAATGCATATTTCCAGCTATCAAGAAGAGATCTATCTTATTGAAATCGTACATTTCGACACACGCTGCATCCTGTAAATCAAACTAATATCATCAGTATTGAACTGACACAATACATGTGTGAAATCAGTAAAGAGCTCAACGTACTGATTTAGACATCGCTGACATATTTTTGCATCAACCATAGATTACAGACAAAAGTTGTTTTTCAATTTGAAATACATCATAAATGTCTTAGCTCTACTTCATTTGAATACCTATGTTACCCATGGGTCTACGGCCATTATAAATATTTTACTCTTTCATTGCGGGGATCGACTTTATACGTCACAAAGTGACAATCTGACGTCTATAGACGTCAGATTCTTCCAATATATAACTTGTGAGTGTATGAAAACATGCTGTCAAAAATGCCTCGGATTGAAATCACACAGTAGATTTGAATCACAGGTTATTAATATTATGTTATTCAGTGGGCTGTGGCGCATACAATAAATGTGTTACTCAATCACTGCGATCGCGATCCAGATTTAACTATCGAAGAATACGAAACGAAAACTCAAACTCAAACAAAAAGAAACGTGGCCATCCATAAAAAGAGTAAAATGTTGGGACATCATCTATGGAAAGGAAAGAAGTTAATAGCACATCGTCCATATGGAATAGAAAAAAATATAGTTTAATTGTATAAATTGGCAAAATTGGCATTACTCATATTTGTTTAATTGAGACCGAACCATGTGCAAATCACGATGTTTAAACACACATTTAATTCCTACTAATAATGATTTAATGTGACATAAAATGGATTAAAAAAGCCAGTAGTCGTACTTATTGATGATAGGGTTACCTGTTGGAGACATTACGCAAGGCTAGGATAACTTACGTATAAAGAGATGACAGGCGGATTAGAATCCCCCTCAGACAGGGAGCCGTCTCCAGCCCTCCCTGTGAAGTCCTGCTGCCAAACATCACCAAACGCGATATAATTAACCTAAAATCCACACTGGATCTTCATGAGTTTACTATCTGTACCAGGCAGTGTATTGTTACACGGCGTTCAAACAGCTGCCTCACACCTGCACTAACATATACTGCACCACAGCTACCACCCAGATGCTGGCAAGTCTGACATAAAATCAATCGCTCTATAATATACTCTCACTATATCTATGTTAGCCCTTGGAGCGCTGCGCTGTGGAATTTAAATTTTTACCCACCTGAAATTGTGGATCGCGGCAGCGATCCACAATTTCAAGAGGGTAAAAATTACTCATATTTGCAGAGTTTGAATTAAAACATCTGCTGAAATGGAAAATTTACCATTCATTTGTCATTTTAATTTTCCCGTTTGAAGTAACAAATAAAAAGCATGAACAAGGCTTTGGACACGATTAGCACTCCAATGGTTAGCATACTATACTGCACTGCAGACATGGTAGAGAAAAAAGGCAATATCTGCATACTTTCCAAGTAAGCAGATACTGCCTTTTGCCTTTGCATAACAGTAATATATTGTTTCAATATGGTGATCAACTGCTACAGACTACAGTTCCCGCTCCCATCCTCTGTGTATATTGTATGAATGCATGATTTCAGCCATGACGGTATTGATTAGATGTCGCATCAGGGATGTTTTAATACGTGCCAGACATAGGGGCTGTTTTGTTCGATGTAATTATGTTCACTATGTGGTAATGTATCACTCATTTCATCTCATTTCAAACCCCTTATTTGTAGCGTCTGGTAAGAAATCGATATGTCTCAAACCAGAAAGGGGTGGCTCGTACGCTCGAAGATTAACCTTTTCACCGGTAATCGTGGATATATTCGAGCCATAAAATGGGTTAAAAGCGACTATACATATAGTCGTCTTAAACCCATTTTATTGGAAGATTAATTAATTAATTAATTAATTAAATATTAGTCACTTAGTGTGAATGAAAAGAGTGTTTACACATGAATATTGCCCGTTTTCGGTCTCAAATGAATCAAAATATGAGTAACTTTCACCCACTTGAAGTTGTGGGTCGCGGTAGCGAGACACAACTTCAAGTGGGTGAAAATTCCTATAATCTATCGCTTTGAGGGTTAAAAAAGAGTAATACGTTTAAGAATAATCAATATAATATTTCTCACATTTATTCAACTGTAAAACACAACCTTAAATGCATGAACTGTTGTCTTCAGAACACACACGTTATACAGCATCCAGCTTTTAATGCCGCTATTGGTGGCAATTTAAGCAATGTCTCTTTGGTTTAACGGGACTCTGGGGGTTCTGTTTCGGGCCGCAGTTTTGATAACGGGGTCTGTACGGCCAGGATGTGATTACAAACATAGCAGAAATCAATTAGGTTAGTCAGTGATTGATCTCCAGGCCCGGTATTCTCTGTGGACCAGGCGGGCATCTCCCAAACTCTGCCAGACGACACCAACCACAAATAACCCGAGATAAACACTTTGCTCTCCTCCAACTGGGCCAGAAAACCGTCTGCACAGCCAGATGGTCATGCAGCCCAGAAAACACGAGACATTCACCCAATGCTGTATCAATGTTGAACCAGCGTCGTAGACGCTGGGCCAACATTGGAGCAGCATCGGGTGAATGTCTTGTGTTTTATGGTCACAAACACGAGCCGATGACATTAACGTTTGCTACATGACGGATGACTATTGGGACAGTTTCCAAGACGTTAGATCGACATTAACGCAACGTTGGCTCATTATCTCTAAATTGCTGTCCAGGTTGCCAGACATTTCCAACTTGCGCCAACGAAATTTTGCCAAACCACCATGTGTCCAGTTTGATAATGTCAAAAGGCTTTTAGGTCAATAATTCAATAATACCTTTCAGTATTTCGACGTCAACAGTGTCTGGTTTAAACATGATTTCCATTCCGTCACTTAAAACGACGATTGTGCTCCGTCCTCTTTATCTTGGTTTTTTAATTACACAAACAAAGCTCGAACATTTTATTTCAGATATAATTACAGAATAAAGTCAGATCTATCCATATTTCCCCATATTGCAATAATAAGTTATTCCGGCAGATTAATTCTCAAATTTACGAGTGTAATAACTGAATCTGTTCTTACTAGGGATTTGTAACACAAGCTAGTGAAACTACATGTATATGCAACTGTTGAAATTAGCCATTGCTCAGACAACATTACCCTCATTTCAGCGGTTTTTTGTCATGGAATACAAACAGTGATATCAATTTGTGTGATAAACGGAATGGCAGCCACTAAGCACTAAAACGAGAATCAGCTTCGTGAGCGGTCAACAACAAAAGTCAAATATAAGGTTGGATTATAATCAGATAATAGAGCCTGGTGTAAATATTTACCCTTACAGCGCGGGGATCGACTTCGTACGTCAAAATCAGACGTCTGTAGACGTCAGATTCTTACGTCTAAAGTCGATCCCCGCACTGAAAGAGTAAAATATTTATAATGGCCGAAGACCCATAACATAGCTACATACAAAGGAAGCGGAAAGAGCTAACTAAGACATTTATGATGATTTCAAGTTGACAAAAACCTTTGGTCCATGGTTTTTACAAAAATATTTCAGCGCTTTAAGGGTTATTAAACTAGAATGTGAGCCTGGGAGCGGCAAAGAGAGTGTCATATAGTGTGCCAGCCAACAGTTACACATGAAAATATTTGATGAATCAAAATAAAGGGAATTGCGAAAAAAAGCTACCGACATTTAATAGAGCATATCGGACAGAACGAGCTGAAAAACTGGGTAGAAGAGCAGAAAAACTGGCCGTAACGCGGTCATGAGGGAGGAAGCGGACACGCCGCGCGCCTTCATCACCATAATTACTGTAAATGCCGCCATTTTTACGAGTACATTATTCCGCTTATTTTCTGAAAATCATACCTTTTGTTGGGAGCATGCTAAGGTTAATATTGTTTTATACGTCCATATATTAATTCGTGTCATGAAGGTGTATGCAGCCTCTTACACTAAGAATGACCATAGTCGTTTTTAATCTGTTTTTATTTAGCCATTTAAATCTTAGTTAATCGGAGCGAAATGTGTTTGGTCACAAATTAAACAAATATGAGTAATTTTCACCTACTTGGAGTTGTGGGTCGCGGTAGCGACACACAACTTCAAGTGGGTGAAAAATTATAAATTTTAATTAATTATTAATTTTAATATTATTTAATATAGCGCTTAAGAGTTAGAATGTATACAAACATGCAGAGCGAAACGCCAACAATGAGTAGCCCTGAGAGGTCGAAAAGTACACCAATAACACATGTATAATTATAATATTTAATATAATTTTAAAAACATTCTGGTCGAACTTAACATCTCGATGCCACGTAAGAACGTATAATAATCATTAAACATTTGCGAGGCACCAAATTCACACGAAATTCGCGAAAATAAACAACCACCCACAAAACGTCTATATTTACTGTTACGCACAGATTTATAGTTGTCTTATGGGTGGTACCTGATTAAATCTCCAAGCAATTGTTACTTCCACTGCCGTAAATAAAGAAATCATTGTCATGCCTTGTACTCTGCTATGCTACCTTATCCCTTTCAGTACGGGGGCCGTCTTTAGACGTCAGATTCTGACGTCTAAAGACGGTCCCCGCACTGAAAGAATTACAAAAATATATAACGGCCGTAGTCACATAACATATGTATTCAAACGAAGCGGAAAGATCTAACTAAGACACTTATGATGATTTCAAATTGAAAAAACCTTTTGATCTCCATGGTTTATGGAAAGATATCTCAGCGTTGTAAGGGTTTAAATATACACACTCACACCAGAGACTCCTCACTGCTCTTTATGGCCCTGATTATCGTGACAAGCGCCCGTCACGGTCACAAATAATAACGCCAAATGGCAGTATATGCTCACTTTACGAGTAGGCAGATACTGCCTTTTGGCTTTGGAGAGCATAATAATTATGTGTGCTTGCCGATAGACAAACTGGGGACTAATTTTTCACATGGAAACCTCAAAATACAGTACGTAGAGAAATACAAAATCAAAGTCTAGCCTGGATTGGTTGTGTCTGCTGAATTGTTCCTACGCGTATTCATATGTTTGAAACTCCAACATTGTGTAGACATAAGGGAGAAATTCTACTTATACAGCACATACAAAACGTTTATGCCCTTAGCGGCAAAATCAAAAACGTAATTGGGTGGTGCATAGAGGTGAGGAGAGAAGAGTGCAGAGAGAGCAAACAAAAAAAGGCTTTGAAAAGTATGCTTTTAGAGTCATACTAAAAATAGAGAAGCACTTTCCTCTGTTTACCAGCAGGTGGCGCCACTCCATGAACTGTGATTGAGTATACAATGAAGGTATGAAAGCGATATCACACACAGATTGAGAAACATTTTCCATTCTTCAGATGAATTAGTTGAGGTCAGCTCAACCACGCAAAGTGAATCTGAAGAATGGAAAATCTGTCGATCGGTTAAAGTCAGTAAAACGCTTCTTTATGTCAAGTGTTAATAATGGCATTAACATGTGTTCATTTCAACATTTAATATTAAATATAATAAACTCAGGCGTTTATGGATGAAAGTTCTGATTAAAAGTGTGATGTCGCTTTCATACCTTCATTGCATACACAATTACAGTTAAAGCGATAACATCACCTGTGTTTTAACCCTTAGAACGATAAATTTATTTTGTGTATATTATGGAGACCAAATGGTTTTCATCAATTTGAAAATATCATAAATGTCTTAGCTAGCTCTTTCTGATTCATTTGAATACCTATGTTATGGGGTTGCGGTCATTAGAAATATTTTTTATTCTCACAGTGCGGGGACCGACTTTAGTCGTCAAAATCTGACGTCTACAGACGTCAGATTCTGACGACTAAAGTCGGTCCCGACACTGTAAGGGATAACTATATACAGCAAATTATTTGATCGCAGACTCGGTCCTCAAAAACAAATGACGTCTTTTAGGAAATGATAAATCATCCAACACGTCCCACGCTGTTTTTTCTGAGCTAAGGTATCCCGTAATCAGGTAGTGGTGGAGCCGGTTCCCTAAATAACTACATTGTTCTGGGTCATTATAGCAGATGAAGAAGTCTAATTGGATTCTGACAAATCAAGCCGGTAATTTATCAAAATTGGCCTTAAACGAGGACGCGGCGAGGAAAACGAGCTGCACGCTGTACAGGACGTGATTTCCAACCGTCATTCTACCGGTGATTAATCTAAGAAAAAATCCCAGACTGTAAAAGAGGAAAAAGGTCATGAACCGGCAATCTAGTTTGGCACCCTTGACCGTTAAAATTAAATAATTAAAATTGTGTCTCGCTGCCGCGAGTCACAAGAAATGAAAAATATCATATCTGTGGAACTCATACATGTACGATGACTTCAGTTTACTTCATCCGACTCCTTTTCAGTCGCTTGAATTTGAGGATCGCGGCAACTACGAGTGATTGAAACTACAAATTAAATAGCTCTGGAGGTTTATGGCAATGACCTGGACGCTATAAATGTCTCCATGTTAAATTCGGCATGCAGGTGTTCCACCACTACAACAACGCCCGGGGAACAAATCTGATACAAGGACAAACACTTTCTTTTAAAATAAAATGTCACGTGAATTAAAAGGGGTATTATCTGGCAATATAGGTCTTTCTTTCAAGAGGATGTGGAGCCTGATTTCGATTTTGCACGACATCAACAGATCGCTCCTACAACACACAGATCACGTAATTGTTTTGTTTTGTTTTGTTTTTACATGACATGTGTCAGCAGACCTTTCCAATCTCACCAGCCACGGGTGATTCAGGTTATTTTTACTTCCAGGGCCGGGGCGTTTTTCGTTGTCATCTTTCGTGAATATGACATTCACAAAACTTACGAGGCGCTAAAAATGTGCTACTGCTATCTGGATACCTTGGCGCGATAGCACAATAGTGCGTACAGATACTAAAACGTAAATGTATGGCATGACATGATACTGGTGAAAACTGGCGTGGCATCCCAGTGAAACATTAACTCAGTGTTGCTTTAATGTTGGGCCACCGTCGCAACATTAAATCACCACTGGGGAGAGGGCGTTTGGTGTTTTTCTGGGATCTTGTCAGTATCACTGTGCTGTCAATGCGGACCAGGTGTCACTGACACGGCTGTTTACGTCCAATTAGCAGCATACTGAATAATAAACCCTACATTCACCGTGACACCTCCATGTAACCCTTCTATCGCCAGAGACGAAATTACCGTTTTAATCCGTTTTATTAGCTGAACAAATCACTGACATTCGGAATGAAATGGGTGTTTAAACATCAAGATTTGCATATATGTTTGGTCTCAAATTAAACGAATGTACGTGTAAAGACAAATGGCAGATAATAGCCTCCCCTATATATATCATATATATATATATGGTCTTGGATATAAAAGGGTGTAAATACCATTTTGTGAAGTGGCAGATATACCCTTTTATATATCGTCCCTTTAATATAAAAGGGTATATATACCACTTTGTGAAGTGGCAGATATAGACTTTTATGTATCGTGCCTTTGGATATAATTTAAGGGTGTATTTTACACTTTGTGAAGTGGCAGATACACTCTTTTATATCGTCCCATTGATAACGGTGTCTACCACTTTCTGAAGTGGCAGATACACCTTTTTATATATCGCCCCCTCGGATATAAAAGGGGCATATACCACTTTGTGAAGTGGCATATAATACCCTTTCATATATCGTCCCCTTAAATAGAAAATAGTATGTCAGATATACACTTTTATATCTAAAGATATATACAGATATACCCTTTTAAATTTAAAAGGATGGAAGGTGCATGACGAGACATTATCATGATTGTTTCATCTTCCCTACAGCAAGGCTTGGCTTCTCGAGGGCGCAGGCCAAAGCCTGCGGCCCCGAGAAGCCAAGCCTTGCTGAAGAAAAGATGGATTGTTTGGACTTACCATAACTCAATGTACATGATGTACAGCTATAATACGCAATTTACAAAAATGTACATCCGAACCAGTGAAACCACTGTGCATGTACAGATATTCATTAGACTCTGAGTTGAGGAAATCACCACACGTAAAACCATGGAAAAATAGGAATAGTCAGACATCCTGCTCTAAACTTGTCCACAAACACTCCAATGGCATAATTAAATCGGACGCTAACACAGTAAGCTACAATGTCCACACTGTCAGAGACTGTAATTATGTAATTCAAGGTTGTCTGTTCTTTACAAGTTACATCAGACACTTTCATTCGATTTCTGAAGGTCTCGAGGCGTCTCAAGGCAAACACGACTTGGTGGTTCTTCACAGCATTGCACTGGACTGTGCAAACGCAACTTCCCTACATGCGGCAAAGCTAGGCCTCTCCAACGTCGCAGACTCTGCGACCTCGGAGAGGCCTCGTCATGCTGTAGGGTAGAAATTGTGCAAAAAAACACTATATCGATATCGATATCAACATTAGTCGATAAAATCACCAATTCCATTATCCCCATATATACTGCCAGAGCTCCCTCCGTATTTGGTTTAACCCTTTGAGCCCTCACGATGCATTTAAGCATCATTTTACATCCGTGAAAAGAGACTTTATTTTCCTACAAGCAAGGTTTTAGAAAGAAAATTCCCATAAAACTGGTTTACCAGTACATGACAATTTTCTTAAATTTTTCACTCACCTGAAATCATCTGCATCCACTACAAGTCGAGAATTGCGACAGCAATTCGCGGCTTGTAGTGGATGAAGATGACAATGTAAAGTCAGGATTGAAAGGGTTAAACATATTTCATTGTCCAATTGAAGCAATACAGGATTGTAATACATACATGTAGGCTTCGCTTGGAAGAAAAGAAAAAGGAGCAGAGCCAGGCAATGTCATAAAACAAAGGTTTATAATTATGTGGCATCATATTAATGTTACCGTGACCTCATACTGTTGGGCACAATGAACATTGTGTTTTATTAATAATAATATTAGCTGATTACGTACATGGAAAAAACTCCAGGCAGAATTACGTGCAGGGGCGTTATTAACCCTTTAAGCCGTCTCTAGACGTCAGAATGTGACGCCTATAGACGTCAGATACTGACGTCTGAAGTCGATCCCCGCACTGAAAGAGAAAACATTCAGAATGTCCAGACCACAGACCCATACCATATAAATGAAGCAGAAACACTTTTACAGCTATATAACTAAGACATTTATGATGATTTCAAATTAAAAAAAAAATGGTCTCCCTGGTTTACACACAAATATTTCAGCTTTGTAAGGGTCGATAGCGTGCTCATACAGGTCGCAGACCGAAGTTACGCTATTTATAGATTGCGCTGCTACAAGCACAAATGATTTGACTCCCGGTCAAACTAGAAAACACAAGACAATGACTTGCCCAACATTGACCCAGCATTAGGTGAATTAGGGTTTGCCTGGGTTTCTCCACTCTATGGGATAGATAGAGGGTTGACACTGATGATTGACAGTCAATCACAGAGCTGGGATAGCGGGGGAGTCCTGGAGGGCCAGGTATCGGTGGGGCTACACTCGCCTGTCTCCGCCTGATCCGGTGTGCCTGTGTGTCAAAGATAACCAGGACGGGCTAAATTCGCCTCGACTGCTGTAAATTTACAGTCGCTTTTTGCAATATAAATATTTATAAATAAATAATCTGTGATACAATATATTTTAACATCGCGATCAAAATAGCGATTCCAACAACACATAGGGCTAATAATTCCGAATTGGAATTGTCGATATTTGAATAGTTACGACTAAGTCGTAATTTGGTCGTATTCAGCTTGTTATATCCCAGCAAACACTGTCTTCGACGCTGGGCAAACAGCGTTGGGTGGATGCCCGTGTTCAAATCACAGGTGAATGCAGGTAGTCCATTAAAGTATATTAATAAGCTTGTCTTAAAATCGTTGGGAACTTGGAAGGTTCCAGGTTCATGTCCCCCAGTATGAAATATCCCAAGTAAAAATAAGCAAGTTGTGAAAACAGTCAACATTTCCACCAAGAAGGTTGCACGCGCAAACTTTCTGCTTAAAGGCAGTGGTCTACTGTGAAACTTTAACGGGATAAGGGTGTACCCAAAAAGCATTGCGATCGGTTACAAAGATAGTAAGGATAAACGCCACCTGGTGAATATATATATACTAAACAGGCAGTGGATTGGACAAGGCCTTTACGATGTGGTACCGTTGATTATGAAAACGTAGATGTACGATATGCATACAATACTCCCAATATAATCATGATAATAGTAGCTACACTGTAAACTGTTCAAGACAACAGCTGTTTTCTGTGACATTAACTTATGATATTACATTATAAATGTTTAATCCCTGTTATTGGTAAATGGTCTTGATCAGTTGATATAATCAAACGGTGTGATCTCCAATCCGATTTTCACCATCACCCACTACCAGAAATGCATGATGCATTCCTGTCACTGCTGAAAATTTTGCATACCTGCGTGGCACAAAAATGCATGACATTGTCATTTCCACAAACAGCTCAATCCTGGAATATTTTTCGCATGTGTTCCGACTTAAATTCAGACATAGCAGACATACCTGTGTGAAGCGAATTTCATGACAAGGGCTAGAAAGGTACGTCACCGATTACAAAAGTCAGCTATGTTAAAAAAGTGCATTACCATCTGTACATTAACCATTTAAACGTTATGCACGATTATAATCGTTTTTTATTCATCTTATTATCCGATCAAATCGCTGTTATTGGGGATGGAATGAGAATCAAACATCAACATTTGCAAATGTTTAGTCTAAAATTAAACAGGTTAAAGACCTTGGGCGGTGGACTAGCTTTAACACCGTGTTTCACGGGATACACATTATGGGTATACGTGTACGCATTTTAATACGGTACGCCTAAATCTTACGTGTACGCATTTTGATATGACACCACGCACAGCGTGTCACTCAATACACAATGCATTTGTTTACTTACAAGTATGAGTTTCGCTGATAAATTGATTCATTCGTAGATGGACGTAATAGCATTGTTGTTTCGGCGGCGCGGGCCACACAACAGCATGCAATATGTGATGAAAGGTCAAAATAATATGCAGCACTTAAGTGATTTGGTCAGATGTCGTCTGGGTAGAAAATGGTAACACTTCACGGCCAGGTTTATCTCTTCACCTGCTAAGTTACTGTAGACCTATATAATGTTAATTTTCACCCGTTTGAAGCTTAGTCTCGCTGCGGCGACCCACAACTGAAATAAGTGTTTAAACATGAGGATTTGCTAATGCTTGCTCTCAAATAAACAAACATGAGTAATGTTCACCCACTTGAAGTTGTGGCTCGCGGTAACGAGACACAGCTTCAAGTAGGTGAATATCTAAACTTAGCAGGTAAAGGGTTGAAGATTACCAAAGCATATGTGTGAGCCTGTAAATTACATTAGCGAGTGTTTACTATACACATGTATTGACAGTGAAAACAACAAGATAATTTCTAATACAGGGCCCTGGACGAAGGGGAATGTGCGATAAATCGTCGATCAAATATTTTGTGTTTTAAGATCAAATGATTGATAGGTTCACTGATATTTAGTTATATACAATCGTTTATAAATGACCTTAAAATCAAAGTGGTCAGTTATAATTATTATATAAAGATGACTTTCCTGCGGACGTCACTCTACGAGACATACGGCGATCGTGATGAACAGCAAGAGATAGAAGAGATTTTTTTATTGTTTAGATGAAAAGGAGCATGTAAGCCAGGCTGCAGCCACAGAAGTAATCATGGCGTGTACACCCATGTTCTCGTAGCATAATTTCATGGGGACACCTGATTTCTTGTTCCACCTACGTTTGTTTTCATATTATAGCCAAAATAATAGGCTTATTAAACTGTAAACTTAGTATTAAGGGTCGAGCTGTAAACTGCGGGTTAAGAGTCGAGGCTTGGAGGTTTTGGGTCGAGGGGTATGTGGGGTGTGGGGATCGAGTGGGTTTTAGAACAAACGCCGCATACCGATGCTGTCAGTGTCGAAGCAGGAGGTTACTGGTTTTAGAATAATATAGGTTGGTAGAAACAGATTTGCCTATTCCTGTTTGCCTTTTGCAAATGGCATACATTGCTGTTCAACACACTGGAAAGCCAATAGGCAGTATCTCCTTACTTGAAAAGTAAGCAGATACTGCCTTTTTCTGTGCACGCCAGCACAGCTGTATGACATTCATCCACCTTGCTTTCACACCTGGCACAACACAGGGCAGGAAGGGAGTCAAGGTCGCCACGACACTGGCCACTTTGTGGTAAAGCTCGCGAGGTGACCAGTCAATGTCACCGACACTGTGTATTGACCAGTCAATGTCACCGGCAATGTGTGGTCAACAGTGCATGGTCAAGCCCCGGGGGCTTTGTGGCACTTTGTGACCCCCCCGGCGGAGTGACACAACCTGTCAGGTTTGTGGGGTCTTACCGACCCGTGGTCAGTTGGAATGCAAAACAATGTCGCCAATGCTGATTTAATGTTGGTCCACCGGCGCAGTCATCAAATCAACATTAGGCACAAAGTCAATGTCACCGGCAATGTGTGGTCAACAGTGCATGGTCAAGCCCCGGGGGCTTTGTGGCACTTTGTGACCCCCCCGGCGGGGTGACACAACCTGTCAGGTTTGTGGGGTCTTACCGACCCGTGGTCAGTTGGAATGCAAAACAATGTCGCCAATGCTGATTTAATGTTGGCCCACCGGCGCAGTCATCAAATCAACATTAGGCACAAATTTACAACAGATAGGAGACGAGATGTACAGTGTGTACGTTCCAACATTCCTCATACTGTATACCAGTCAAGCGTGATCTACTGCCGCTCAGAGGACAAAACGTTAATTAATACACTTCGTCTGCTAATCACGGCTATATAGAGGTTTTTAATCAGTTCTATTAGCCGATTATATCACTGCCATCGGTAATGAAATGACTGTTTAAACATCGAGATATATAAATGTTTAGTCTCAAATTAAACAAATATAATTTTCAACCACTTGAGGTTGTGGATCGCGGTAGCGAGGCACAACCTCAAGTGGTTGAACATTTAAAAAAAATTACTCAGCAGGATAGGGGTTAAAAGTAAACAGTTATCCACATGATCAAGAGAACCCTGTCGAACAACAACATTATCGATTGACAAACTGTCAATTATAGCAGCATATCAAACATAGGAAGCAAAAATGTACAGTGTCTCGCCTGATAGGAGAATTTCAGTGGAGTCAACACGAAAACTGATACATTATACAGTAATATACTCCGTATGGATAAATTGTACTTTTTTAGTATTTGTGTGGTTTAGCTTGCGACACATAAAATGCGTCATTTCAAAGTAAAT
Organism: Flabesymbios commensalis; assembly: GCA_964017125.1. Lineage (NCBI taxonomy): Eukaryota > Metazoa > Annelida > Polychaeta > Terebellida > Flabelligeridae > Flabesymbios > Flabesymbios commensalis. The sequence goes on along the minus strand of OZ024914.1, from coordinate 55,633,981 downwards.
GATTGCTTCTAGGTACAAATAATTGTTCATGTATGCAATATCAGATGTTCACTCCTACGCATAGTGCCGTTCCCTCACTTAACTGAAACGGGTGTTTGAACATCACGATTTGCAAATGTCTGGTCTAAATTTAACAAATCTCGGTGGTTTTCATCCACTCGAAGTTGTGTCTCGATACCGTGACCCACAACTTCGAGTGCATGGGTGAAAATTCAAATAAGATAACTCGCCGAGTGAATATTTCCTTTAAAATAGAATGAACCCGTTTTTGCCAATCGAATTATACACATGTAGTAGATCTGAGATGCATCATTAATACATTAACTTGCTAATTAGTTCATTTTTGCCAATCAATATCATACACATGTATGTAGATCTGAGATGGATCATTGACACATTAACTTGCTAATTAGTCCGTATGAGTGTTATATTACCAGGGACCAAAGAAAGGTCATTATTTCAGGGAGATGGAGTACTAACGATCTAGTAATGCCAATGATGCCACGCGGCTATCTCTTTCTGCCACATTAACTGCCCACTAATTAATCAGACCAATCCGTGATAACAACCCACGCAGAATATGGGCGTCCCGTCCCTCTTGACATATATAATTGTTCACAGTTCAAGCAAGCTGATCGTCAGAGCTTAAACTTTAATCATTATTAGAAAGCTCAAAAGAACGACTTAATCGTTTATGTCTTAACCTCTAGAACACTGAGCTACATGTATTTCATAAAAATTTCGGTCACGCTGACGGCGATTATTTCTGTTGTTTTATTCCCACTCATCTAACCAGTATCAAAACGTTCAACCCTAAACTACTAAGCACGACTGAGTTGTTTTAATTCTGTTTTATTAAGCGAGCAAATGTTTGTGATTGGGAATAAAATGAGTGTTTGAACAATAAGATTTTCAAATATTCCGTCCCAAATTTAGCAAATAAGAGCAATTTTCACCCATTTGAAGATGTGGGTTGCGACAGCGAGAGGCAACTTAAGGTGGCTGAAAATTTAAATTATTTAATTCAGCGGTTTAATGGTTGAAACTGTGAAACTGATTATTTTGAAAATCCCAGTAATTTTCAATCACTTGAAGCTGTGTCTCGCTACCGCGATACACAGCTTAAAGTGACTGAAAATATTTGTGACTTGTAAAATTCAGGTCCAAATCATATATCAGTGTTTCAAAATTTAAGGCACATTTTACTTGAAACAGCTCATTGTGCAGACCTGTGGTAATAAAACACATGGTGTCTACTGTACTGGACATCAGTGCTCTAAGGGTTAGATACTGATAAAACAGTTAGGCTCTACACTGAGGCCTCCGGGTGATCCTGATATGAATATATATAACGAATATATATATTCCTTGATATGAGGCAGCTCAAACATCTGCGAGGCGGAGTATGCAATATCGCACGCGCACTGACATTGTGAATCGTGTTACAAGACGACCCGGGTACTTTGTGATGGTCCCTCTGTTTTGACACTGACAGCAAATAGAGCTAACCAGTATTGTAGAATACAAATTACCTGATTACTGCGTATGGAAGTCACTAACCCTTTAAGCCCTCAGGATGCATTAAATCATCATTTCCCATCTCTGAAGAATGGCATGATTTCCTGAAAACTGGTGTTAGAACAAAGAATTTCATGGAACTGTTTAAAAAATAACAGTATACTTTTTCATTTGTCATCCACTTCAAGTCATTTTCATCCACTACAAGTCGAGAATTGCGACAGCAATTCGCGGCTTGTAGTGGATGAAGATGACAATGGTAAATGCAGGCTTGAAAGGGTTAAGATATAAAGTGGAAACTTGAATTTTTCAGTCACTTGACTTGAAGTTACAGTGGATCACTGAAAATTAGCTTTCGGTATGTTCAATTATTTGCATACTAATTCAAAGTTTGCTAAAAAGCTGGTGCAACGTCTTTGTCATTGTCACAATAATTGGCCAACATTTTCGCACGGATCTCAAAGTGCAGGTCACATACATGTACAATATACGTATCGTCGCTCAACACATTTCACACAGAGATCGATTTGAGCCTCATTTCACTCAGACATTCAATTAAAAGTAGAGACATCTGACCCTTATAAATACGGATTTTGAAGTCGTGTTTACAAGACGTGTCTACTTATTTAAATTTTAAATATAAACTGGGTCAATATTCTCAAACTGTACACATATAGTCAACAGATTCAGATTGGTCTGTGGTGCAGGGGGGGAGGGGGTAAAATGTGTGTAAATAACTATAAATCACCCGGTACACTCAGGGGATCGATCAAATAATTTCATGAAATCAGTCCACGACATGTGGTGATTGAATGAGCACTGTCAGTGTTCAGTGAACCATCCATTGACTCGCCCCTGACCGTATATTCACTCCATATCTCATGACTCTAAACAATATATGGTCGTTAGAAGGGACCCTTCAGTATTATTACCATGCAGCCCCAACTGGGGTTGCATGGTAATAGTACTGAAGGGTTCTTTTTAAAGAACCTATATTGTTTAGAGTGTGCATACACTACCCAGCGCTCATTTGCGCTAGCTGTATAGGCGAACCTCCGAACTCTCGCATGGCTGACAATAGCTCTAACCACTCAGTCACACACTAAAACTAACAGACTTGCGTGCCCTATATATTTCATAATGTATTACATGCATTTATATTTACTGATGTGGAAATACAAACAGTAACCAGAAATCGTATATTACTAAAGTTTCAAACTGTTTGAAACCACTCTTATTATGACCAGTATATATACGTATACATAGGCAAAACATAGGCATAATAAAACCCCTGCCACACACACATATAGGCCTAAACCGGGAACAAACATTGAAACTTTAAAAAAAGTTCCTTCCTGAATTCCTTTTATAGTTTCAATCACTCGCTTTAATCTCCACGTCATATAAACATGATAAACATGATAAATGAGGAACTTTCGGCACACAGTGTGCACGAAAAAAAGTGCTGATTTCTCAGCAGAGCCGGGAATTATGGGTGTGGGGGGAGGGGGGGGAGAGGACCTCGACATTCAACATGTCGAGCCGCCCGTTTACACACTTCGAATTAACCTGACCAAGCACCAGACTTAGTCAGTGACGGTTAGATGTCGGAGCGGCGTCGCATGCGGCCGGGCTGCATCGGGTCAGCATCGGGTGAACGTTTGCTGTTGCAGACTGCATCCCATGCATCAAACACGAGTCACTGAACCAATGTTGATTCAATATAGGCCCATCGTCTCCGACTCTGGGCCAACATTAAATCAACATTGGAGCAGTGTCTCGTGTTTGCTGGGATGGTTTTAACCCAGTTTTTCCTGATCTGACCGTGCACGGGGACAGCTCCGACCAAAACGAGATACACCCAACGCAGGTTCAATGCTGGGCGAACGTCGCAGACGTTCGACCAGCATTGAACATGCGTTGGGCGAGCGTTGTATATTTGTGGTTGAAGGCGAGGAGAGATAATCCGCTTATACGGAGAGGGGGGGTCAGCAGGGATCACGTCAACTGATCCAGAGGAATAAATCCCTCTCTCATTTACAGGCGGTCAGAGTTTCACCCCTGACCAGATCACCTGCGGCGGTCAGATTACAGACTCGGCCTCAACGCAGCAGGTCCCCTCGGCCTCCTGGCTGACCTCGTAACCTTTACATTCAGCGGAAAGTAGGTCATGTCAACGTCTGCGGGTCACAGTGACGAAAATGGCTGCTTGGCATAACATGAACAATATTCCTGTGCAGAAAAATATTTGCTTCCTTGGTTATTAAAATACGATCAAAAAACATTATTGTGATAATCATGAAAATTTTTTTTAGTATATTAATTTTCAAAGTCGTCCGAAAAAATTAGATACATTTTGGAAATCAATACTTGATTTAAAATTCCGGATTAGTATAAATATTTGGTCAGCAACATTGATCCATGACGTTATTATCCAGGAAAATAACGATATCCGAATACATATAAACAAATAACCGCTGTCCATTAATACTCGACCATAATACTCTACATGTTATGTAATACGCATTTTCATTACAAAATTAGATGTTCTTTTGTTCTAAATGCCAGCGTCTACTGAAGAACACGTCATAATTATGGTGAGGTGAGGTGTGGCACGACGCTAACCTTTCAGAGCGGGTAACGTCTTTAGACAAATCAGAATCTAACGTCTATAGACGTCAGAATCTAAAGACAGTCCCCGCACTGAAATAGTAAATATTTATAATGGCCGTAGACCCATAACATCTATAGGTATTCAAATGAAGCGGAAACAACTAACTAAGACATTTACGGTAATTTCAAATGGAAAAACCCTTTGGTCTCCATGGTTTATTCGAGAAAATTTTAGCGTTGTGAGGTTCAATATATGAACTCACTGATCAGAAAACAACCTCAGCCAAACATCATGCTGATAGTTGAGCCAGCGTCAGAAATGTTCATCTTCAACAATCAAGTATTGTGCAGCCATTGCTGGATCAATGTCGGTCCACCATCTACGACGCTGGCCCAACATTGATCCATCAATGGACCGGGCTGGACAAAATGGAGATGGGCTCTGAGACACAGTTGGCCCAGAACTTGCTGGAGATGGTCAGCTTATATAAACAGTGCGTGTGAGGGGCTATTTATAGTGGACGCGCTGTATAAATAGATAAGTGGGTCAGTCATTCAAAGAAACGTGGAGAATTGTTCCTTCTCGAAATCACACGATCGTGTATGTGGTGCGATGTCAGTCTAACTGACTGCTAACTGCGTCATTATATTATACATCCTACGACATCCTATTTTTCAGAAACTACATAATTAAAACACGTACTTTTGCAGGGTGTAGAGCTGTCTATTATAATGTCACTATGCTTTTTAACCCCCTACATGTATATAAACCGCTGAATGCGAGTAGTCGTTTTAATCCGTTTTATTAGCCGTTTAAATTGCAGTTATTGGGAGTGAAACGAGTGCTTAAACATCAAGATTTGCAAATATTTGGTCTCAAATAAACAAATAAGTAAGTGTCACCCATTTGAAGTTGTGGGTCGCGGTAGCGAGACTCAACTTCAAGTGCGAGGAATTTTAAATCATTTAATTTAACAAAAGAGTACATATAAGTAGGATATAAGAAATATAAATCTACAATATACATACGGTTACAACAATTACTCACTCTACTATTACACAATCATGTAGGCTGGTCACCAATCAGTTTTAGAACATCTTGTCTTTATTTTAGGTTGTATGCAGATATAAAAAATATAGAAAGCACGGATAAATCAAATATTAACCCGTTAACCGCTATGCATGACAATAGTCTTTTGATCCGTTTTATTGGCCGATTACATTTAAACAGTGTGTTCAAACATGTTAAACGTGAAATATTTGCAAATGTTTGGTTACAAATTAAACAAATGTGAATAATTTTCATCTACTTAAAGTTGTGGGTAGCAAGACACAAATCCAAGTGGGTGAAAATTTCAATTAAGAGACTTAGCGGGCGAGAAATAGGGATGCATACATTCATATATATCATGATGATGTATTGGGCATACATACAAAAACACGGTGAAAATTTAATTTCAATACGTGCGGATTAAACAGGTCATGGCTTCTCATGACAAATTTTATCCGGCTTCAATATCACGTATGTGATAATAATAGCCTATTTATATATTTATCTATCATCATCATTGTCACTAGAAACACATTGTCAATACATTATAAGTTTCATTTGCAAATATGCCAACAGTGAACACGTGAATAACGATTAATAAAAAAATTCTACAATGCTTCCGTGCGTAATTTGTTGCGTTTATATTCAGATAATGAGGGTCAGCAATGCTGCTCGGCGACAATTGAGATATTCTATGGCATCTCTTAGGGTGCCGTTTTGGCCTATCTTGGCGTGCCATTGCAATCATCAGATGGAAATGTCCTTTCTTGCAGCAGGAGGGAGAATCATTCATGCTGTTCATAGCACCACCCTGCTCGGTGACTCCTGTGGTCAAGGTCATCTCGAGGCAAGCAATACCACTGGAGCTCAGCAAAAAGAGATGTTCGCCCTATGTTGTTTCAACGTTGGACCAGCGTCTGCGACGCTGGCCCGACGTTGAAACAGCATCGAGTGAAAGTCTCGTGTTTGCTGTGATGGAATGATATACCGCCAGAACAGACAACTACATGTACACATACACTAACATACAGATACACGTCGGGGCTCGAAATAAGGCCATTCCTCCAGTCCTGTACAGCCAAAAAATGTGAAGGAATGACAACATTTGTTATTAGCCATTCCGATGAACTGGAAAAGTTAAGGACATCCTAGGACAAAGGCCATTTCTAGGAATGACAGTTTTTACTCAGGAATGGCAGTTTCCTTGACTTGCCAGTCCTGTGGATTGGAAAGCCCTCAACGTTTAATTCTACCCCTGCACGTAATTATATACACGTACGCGTACGACCGTATGTGAAAAGTATATTCCCAGAACCAGAAAACGGCGGATGTTGATCCGATGTTGGTTCATTAAACCAACAGACCGTGCGTCTTCTGAGTATATTATAACATGCACTGGAGAAATATGTATATTGTAGAAATGGGTTCCTTTAAATACATGCTTAAGAGGGACGTATCTGCCCCTCTCCTGAGTGGCAGATACGTCCCCTCATTCCCATGGGAAAGACGCAGGCAGAAATGAGAGCACCACCTCTTCAAGTTTGTACTCGATGGGCTTGACCTGTAAAAAGTCAAATATCAGAATCAGTTAGCTTTATCAGTAAAGGGTTAACGACATCTCCTTCTCCATGGCCCAAAGAAAATAAACCTCAATCGGGCTCAGTCTCAGACTGACTGCGAATGCGGCTCACTGTGAACAAAATAGTCGTGGCACCGTCGTTACTATGGCGTGTGTGACTCAAAGTGTTTGATATGGGTATACCAGACAGTCAGCATGTCTTGAATTTAACTAAAAAGAGTTGTTCGGAAACGAACACGAAAGCAGCCCTACGTTATCGCTCGACCACTATTTTAAAATTGTGGTATATGATGGCTATGTGAAGTATGAGGAAGGAGAAAGTCATAGATCAGCTATTCATGCAAGATTTCCGAGATAATGAAAAAAAAATTAAAAAAATGGCCGACTGGCAGCCATTTGGGATTTTTTAGTGTGAAATTTGTGTGAGACATTTTGTTTTATATTCATGGTCCAGTCATTTTGCATTTCTTCAGTTAAGTAAATATTACAAAATTCAAAATGGCCGCTAAACGGCCATTTTGAAATTGTTTGATCCCAAAAGTTAATGAGGTCATTGGCTGGCATAGCTGAACATATTTGCCAAATTAAAAGTTCTAAGATGTGATGGCAACTTTTGCCTGAAACGCGCTAACGAGCATTCCTTTGTTAGTGGTCATAGTAATTAAAGGGTTGATGATATGGAAATCAAAATGTCACAAAAACAATTCCCCGGTGATATCATGGATATGTGATGGCTATGTGAAGTATGAGGAAGCAGAAATTGATAGATTAGTAGCTATCTTGAAAACAAATAACTGCGGCGGCGAGGGCTGCTTAATGAGTTGAATTTGTTCAGGGTGATATCCCTCACATATTATTTTACTGATGGCTTAGTTACACATTATCCATGTCACGGTTTGCCAGATATTACGCACATTTAAGTAAATAATGGCGCAAAGCGGCCATTTTGAATTTGCTCGAATTGAATTTTTTCAGGAAATATCCCTCATGAATTGAAACCTCAGTCACCAGAAACGAACAGTATATATGCACGCCTTCGCCAACATAAGTGAAACAACATTTCTCTCCCGTCGGGGGGGGGGGATAATTATGTGAATGTGAGCAATTGAGGTTGTTTATCGCTACCACGATCCACAACCTCAAGCATGGTTGAAAATTACTCATATTTGTTCAATTTGAGACCAAACATTTACAAATCTTGATGTTTGAACAGCCATAAATTTCATTCTCAATAACAGTGGTTTATTCGGCTAATAAAACGGATTAAAAAACGATTATAACAAGTCGTGATTGGCAGGCAAAGGGTTAATACATCCGCAAGAACTTGTGGGTCGCGCTCACGCGGATGTATTATTCTTTTTCAATTGCATACGCATAGTACTACAAGGGTGAATGGGTGGGAGGCATCATAGATGGACAGTGTCAGTGTCAGACTGGACTTGAGGTGTTAAGTGGAGGTCTTGTTCAGCTGTCCAGATAAGTCCATCCGCGGATCACCTCACACTGGCCAGTGAGTGGATCGGTCAGTCCGGCGCGTGCCATCAGCTTGACCACTGACCGCGGTCAGTCCGAGGTAGCTAGCTTAAATAGCTCTTTGATGACGGCAACCATACTCTATAAGTCTTCATGTGTGTATCAAAATATCATGCATTGAAATAAAGAAAATCATTAAACTCAATCTCAAAGATTTCCAGTTTAGGGGAAACAACATGTTTCACCGTTCCGTTTTAACATGTTAAAGATGAACAAATTTTATGTTCCAGCTTGAAAGTAATCAACAATAATGAACAGTAATTCACACTAAAGTATCAACTCTTAAATCCTCCTTTTTATTTTTATAAAACCTAAACAGGCTAGATGTACCACAACAACATCTCCGTGAATACACAGAAAGAGCTCGTATTACCATGTGCCCTAATCTGGTGATGAAAAGAGCGTTGAAACTGATGGAACGATCAGATCATCAAGTAGTTCTACGTGATGTGAGCTTAACGAGTCCGGTGCGTCCAGCATGTCCAGATTAACACCTGTGGTAAACGTTGGCCGCAGCCGAGAGTGTGGAATTCCAGGTCCTAGTCTGAGATTAATTTTGTCTGCCGCCACTAAGTACGTGTTTAATATACCGTTCGGCACTCAAATTATCTAGTGCACTTTTCACGTGCCAACCCAGCAAACACAAAACATTTTGTATAACATTTGTACAGCGTCGGCCCAACGTCTTCGACGTTTGGCCAACATTGTACAAATGTTAGACAAATGTTTTCTGTTTACTGGGAAGGAATGTGCAATCTCAAAATTACCAGACCGAAATGTTGCACGAATTTTATTCATTAACCCTTTTCCCTCTAGGTTATCTCATTTAAATATTCATCCACTAGACGTTCAAATAGGTGAAACACTCACTTCATTTCCAATAACATTCATTCATTAATCAGCTAATAAGACAAATTAACCCTTTCAATCCTGAATTTACCATTGTCATCTTCATCCACTACAAGCCGCGAATTGCTGCCGCAATTCTCGACTTGTAGTGAATGAAGATGATTTGATGTGGCTTAAAAATTCAAGAAAATTACCACGTATTGGTAAACCTGTTTCCTGGGAATTTTGGTTCTAAAACCCTTAGTTGTAGAAAAACTAGGTCTGTTTTCAGGGATGTAAAATGATGCTTTAATGCATCGTGAGGGCTTAAAGGGTTAAAAGCGATTATAGTCGTACATAGCGCCCAAAGGGTAAACTGTGCATAAAAAAACAGATGCATTAAACCAGCTAAAAGGATGTATATCCCGAGATATAAAATACAAAAATCTATACACGATCTAGGGTGGATATCATCAACCATATCCTGATAAAGTTGATTAGTGCAATAAACCTACATTAGTATAGACTAGATGCGAATATGTTGCGCTTTAAAATTGCTAACCCTTTGCCTACTAGTCACAACAATAGTCGTTTTTAATCCACTTTATTGGCCAAATATTTCACTGTTACATGTATTTGGACTGCTTGACTGCTTAAACATCAACATTTGTAGATGTTTGGTCTTAGATTAAACCAATTTATATGAGTCACATTTTAAACCACTTGAGGTTGTGGATTGCGGTAGGTTCCGTGCCCATCAGGCAAGACTGCTCTACAAAGTCAGAAGGCAGTACAGAGGATATTTTTTCTGATGTAGCGGAGCACTTTGCTACTCAAACTTGGGCACATGCTACACAATGATATGTTGGTGTAGCATTTTTTGGCATGGAATCCGAGAATAGTAATTTTGCACATCTGCGGCTACTGCTATGGTACACCATTTTTCTGGCACAAATTATCCCCTGCAGTATCTGCTTAATGGCAAGGTAACCATATACTGCCTTCTTGGCTTCCCACGGAAGAGTGGTTTCAAGGCATATCACAGCAGAGTAAATATGCCCACCTGAAGAGAAGCCTAACAAGACAAGAGCAGGAGTTATCAGCATGAGGAGAGAATCCATCACAGGGTGCTAGACTGAAGGCAGATCATAATACACTCCAGTATAAACAGACTGAGATCCCTATAAGTACACACCCAGCAAACACCCAATGTTGATGTATTGTTGGGCCAGAGTCTGCGACTCTGGCCCAACAATACAGCAACATTGGGTGAATACCTACTCATCACCAGTGACTGCAGGGGATATGGTTATATGGTCGGTGGAACATCAAAGAAGTGCATTTCAGTATGTATTGGGAATTCAGTTCAGAAGATGTACGCAGCAGGATCATGCCATGGATGAGAGATAAGAAGTGTCACCTCAGCTCAGTGTGGACTTTTCAGGTGAGTCCTTGTGGCCTTCCGTGCCGGACACTATGAATAATTACCCTTGTGACAGTGTGGCTTGTAGCCACGCTGTCTTTTCTGATTGAAAATACTGTAATTTTCATTGAGGAACCCATAAAAATTAACTAAAATATGCCCTGCACAACTTCAATTAGTCCTAATACTGAAGAACCATTATTTTTTCCCAGATTATTGATGTCAGCAAAAAATAATCTCATTTTTAGAAGATAGAGTGTCCTGTCTGTCACTACCGAAATTTGGTCCAATATTAACACTTAACACTTAAAACACTGAAATATTTTTTCAATTTGAAATCATCAATTTCATAAATGTCTCAGTCAGCTCTTTCCGCTTCATTTGGAAGGCTATGTTACAGGTCCACGGCCATTATAAATATTGTACTCGTTCAGTGCGGGGAGCGACCTTCAAAAGTCTAAAGTCAGTCCCCGCGCTGAAAGGGTTAAAGCCCATCCCTTACTTTATTTCCCATGATTTTTTTGGCAAAAGCGGATTCACCAGTGGCTCCATCAGGAAAATTGCACCGACAGTACCCTCTGCAGTGTGCGCGTGATATGAGAAAAACTACAGGGGAAACATAAAGGACTGTATAATAATGCGGACAAATAGCATGATTAGCAGTAGCACACTATTGTGGAAACTGGACTGTAGAATTAAGTTAGCCCTAGCTACAAAAAATCTCAATCCTAGGATTAGGTCTGAGCACAAAAAATGTATCTTTTGCAACTCTTTTGTAACGAGAGGGTGTCCTAAACAGCGTGAACTAAAGAAAAATTATACATTTATGATAAAATTCCACGCGCAGAATAAGCATGACAGCTTCATTTGCAAGACCATTACAATAATGTATATGCATATTCAGGATAATGAATGAAATATCGCTTCATTCACCAAATGTATGCTAGCAATGGCATCACCACAGCTCGGCAATCTCTACACAAGCTATTCCCTGCAATCTGCTCATGGTCTTGCATGGAGTGAATTATTATAGCGTCAACGTCAAGGTCGCGCTTGTTTACCCTTTAAGCCCTCACGATGCATTAAAGCATCATTTTACATCCCTGAAAACAGACTTAATTTTCCTACAACCAAGGGTTTTAGAATCAAAATTTCCATGAAACTGGTTTACCAATACATGAAAATTTTCTTTACTTTTCCACCCACTTCAAATCATCTTCATCCACTACAAGTCGAGAATTGCGACAGCAATTCGCGGCTTGTGGTGGAGGAAGATGACAATGGTAAATTCAGGCCTGAAACGGTTAAAGGGGTTGATCTTACTGGCTTCCCAGTAAACAGGAGTCGTGAAGCCAGTGTTAGGTCAATGTTGACCCAACACTGGCTTCATGTCTCGTGTTCGCTGGGTTCACTATCCGAGTCAAATTATGCTAACACGAACCTCTCCAACGTCCAAGCTTTCTCTACTTACAAGCTCTCAATGTTACATCATTAGCGCATGCATGTGACCACACTGCAGGTTCTAAAAATATAACAGCTCTGACAAAGATCAAATATAATCAGGATAATAATCGCCGTAGTTAGTAGAATTGAATTGTTTCTATGAAAGACCAGTTATGGACTGGTATGTACTGTACTGCAACAATCACAACGGTGCCATATTTCCATAAAAAAACAAGAGACCAAAGGTTTATTGTTCAGCTTGAAATCATCATAAATGTCTTTTTTAAGTGGTTAGCTCTTTCCGCTTCATTTGAATACCTACGGTATTTCATGGATCTACGGCTATTATACATGTACATTTTTTAATTCTTTTAGTGCGGGGACTGACTTTAGACGTCAGGATCCGAGGTCCATTTCAATTAATGCACAATAGATCCACACCATTAGAATCAGACGGACCGTATATTATAATCATGATATTAATACTGCTCTGCAAAGCCAAAAGGCAGTATCCGCTTACTTGTAAGTGAGTTGATACTGCCTTTTTAGCTATGCACGGCAGAACAGCAATCGTGATGACACGTGGCTAATGTTATCGAAACACTACATTTGTTTTGATTTCTTGCAAGCAGACGCTAATTGAGTCAGTTATGGCCAATTCTAGCACAAAAGTCTACACGATGGCCCAATTAGCATGATTAGCTACTGGATAAATTCGGCTTCATCTGTTCATGGCAGACGTATACGCCAATAAGGTGAGCCGAGGCCTGAGTGCTTCGGAGTGCATGCTAAATATAGTAAATTGTTTCATTGACAGACGGTGGAGTGCACGTTTAGCCAAACGTGTGTACGTTTGAAGTGTTACTAGTATCTTCTTCTACTATATTGATCAGTAACTCCAGTCTCCCAGCAAACACGAGACATTCGCCCAATGCTGGTTTAATGTTGACCCATCGTCTTCGACGCTCGCCCAACATTAAACCAGCATTGGGTGAACCCTCGTAGATAATATTTCTATATTTTACGTTCTCATGTAACCGGGTGACTTGGGTTGAATCAATAGAACAAGAAGTGTTAACGGCGTGAAAACATTGAAAACTGTCACGTTAGCCCTTTTGGTCATTTTTTTCAATAATTGTAGCACAACCCACGGTTCACATGGTTCAGAAGATATCGCATTCACAAGCGTTTTGGTCGGCCATCTTGAAATATCTCCTTTTATGAGTCAATGTCAAAAATATAAAAAAATATATGGAAAAAAAAGGTCATACATAGTTCACGAAATATATATGTAAAAAAGGCCCTGCCACAAAGTGCAACAGAAAAAGTTGTCAAGACTTCAATAATAACAAACAGAGCTATATAATATGGAAAAGATATATGATATAATAATAATAAAAGATATGGTCAGTCATTTCGTTTTCTATGGATTTTCCCAATGAGGTAATGTGATTATTAGCAATACCTAGAGAACAACCACCAGGACAAATTTGAATGTGATCCAGCAAATGTAAAGCTCATTTTGCATTCAAACTTTCAAGGAAAAATAAAAAAGCATGAAAAATGGATATAGACTTAGCACTTTAACTTTAAGGCCTAGGAGTTCATAATCACTAATAATTATGACTGTGTGCAGCTCTACTTGGACCACTACTTGAAGTGGGGGTAAAACCCCTTAACCCTTGTCCTGCTATGCCCGGATATATACGGGGTTAAGGATGTTTTAGATCAATAAAAATATCACTTAATTTTGAGGAAATAGTTTTTAGTAGATGCTCAGTTGATCCAATAATTTAATTTTAGCCATGTCTATTTTTCATAAATAGGAATATTTTTCGTCATTTGAAGCTGGAAATTGCGTTAGCAATTCCAGCTTCAAATGACGAAAAATACAATTCAGCAGGACAAGGGTTAATTTGAGATGAATTGCCAAGATGAAATGTATCTGTCACAAGTAGTCATCTATAATTTACCAAGGACATATATATTTATAGCCTTGCATGGTATAACTAGTGGAATAACAGGCAGCTCACACATAGTTGTATACACATGTAACTATATATTCTTCATATGTATACATGTACATGATGTATGTATGCACATATTATCATCTGTACCATCTGCCACACAAACCATGTGTCATACAAGGCATACTTATCTGGCAGCACTGTTGTTATTTTTCAGTATCCATAGTTTACACACTGAGCCATAAAGTGCAAATATAGAAAAACACCAAAAACAAGAAGGCTGTGGCTCTACAGTATTCAGACATGAATTGCATGCATCAAATATTCAAAAAACTGTCATTAATTTTAAACCAGCTTTAATAGAATTCCATCAAAAATAAAAAAGGACAGAAAGGACCATAACAAATTTCAGGCCGGATAACTAATAAGGTCATTATTGATTTGGTCACCAGGATTCTGTCGACCCGGTATTAAGTCGTGATACGTCATGTATTTTTGTACGCTACAAATTTAAATTAGTGCAGAATGGACAAAATAGCTCTAATGTAAAAGGAAGAAACATTAAAGACAAATTTTTAAATAAATAACTTACATACATGTATGTAGCTCTAATTGGAATGCATTTCCATAATTTTATTCTAATTTGGGAGTTTCAAAATGCATGTAGTCCCATTGACGCAATTTTGAATAAATTACATGACTGTTGTAATGTTCTAAAATATTTGTACTTAAAAATATGCAAAAGCAAATCAGTATATAAATTATTATATATTTAATAACATAAATTGTAAATACATTCAGTGTCAGACAATGGTGTCAAGTTCACCAGACATGCTTTTGTATGAAATTTTATAAAAAAAATAGAGACTTTGGAACATGAAAAATGTTTGAGACAACATTATGATAACATTTCCGGAATTTTGAGATTCAAGTCTTCAGATTTAGTGTCACGAGCTTCACCACACCATGACAAGTCACACACTTATAATGTCAGCCCACCAAACACGACAAATTGACCCAATGCCGGGCCAATGTTGGCCCAGTGTCATAGAGGTTGGCCAACATTAGACCAGCATTGAGTTAACATGTCTTGTTTGCTGGGAGGTCAATAAAATACAGCACACCCCAGACTCAGTGTTGAGAGATATTTTTTAACTGGGAATATATAAATATCCTTTTTTTATTTCTTCAGTTAGTTCGGCATTACAGTACAATTTTTTAAGCTTGGTTAGGGGACGGAAATTTGGTTGCTTTAATTGCTGATGTTCAAATAATAATATTTTAAATACCAATTGATCAACATTGAAAAACTTTCCAATTACTATTATAACATTGGATAATTAAAAATAATCATAATTTTTTATTTTTGGGGGGATTCCATTGATAATTTGATTAGAAATTCTGTAGGACCGTTGCTTTCTGATGAACATCGTTTTTCCACTCAGGGCGTATAACATTATAAGTGATAATAGAATAAAAAATCACGTCTTCCTTTGACTATAACTCGAACCCATAACATACTCAACTGTAAAAAAATAATCACTGCCAATGTGTAATAAAATTGTATATTATGCCGTATGCCCTCTTTTGGTGATGGGATGGAATTGGATTATATGGGACAGAAATGTATTTTTGTACTTTCAGTTTAAAATGATCAAGTGCAACATGTAGTAACAACAAAATGGTGTATAATAGCAACAACACAACAACTTGATAATAATAGTGTAATATTTAGTGTTATAATAATAAATGTAAATTATTATAGGCACACAGACTATTATTTAGGATCCGAATTTGGATATCAGTATTAATGCAAGCATAGGTACTAATCAATGATATGACCAAATTGTCAAAACTGTTTGGAAAAAATATTTTGCGTAAATTATTGAAGAGGTTTCATAGAAATTATCAAAGGTTACTAACAAATAACTCTTACTAGTAAACAGTTTTTTCTATTCTTGAAGGTCACATGATCCGCCAGTGCCAGTCAGTGCCAGCCCAAGGTATCCCATTAAAAATAAACAATAATAAATTTCATTTACTTGTCAACTGGCAGCCATTCTTTATCAATTTTGCTTCTAGATAGTAGACTTCAAAAATCACTTGTACATCCCCATGCTGCTGTGAATATGATGCTAAAATTTAAAAAACAGGAAAACATGACGCTGGACGCCGGACAGAATCCTGGCGCGACTGAAATCCCCCTTCCCCTACGGGCGGGGGATAAAAAAGGAGACGGAAAATTTGGTTAGCAAAGGGCCAAAATTGTTTGCGTTACTCACCAAATGTTACCCTGTTTTTTCCAAAAAATATACAAGTACTGTACATGTAGCTATTTCTTTCAATATCACATGTATCAGCATACATCAGGTCAACAAAATTGTCCAAGTTAATGCATATAGTTGTATTTTCGGCATTATTGCGTGCATGCTTTACATATTCTTCAGGTTTTTAAAACTTTTTATATGTAATTGTATACGACAATGCAGTTGTGCCCCCCCCCCCCTGCTGGCTCATCAAAATTTAATAATGTAAAAAAGGGCCAGCAGATACGTCAAAATGCACCTGTAAGCATCTAGAAATTCCAAAAAAAATTTTGGGGGGGCAGACCCCTGCAACCCCCCACTTCCTTCAAACCTGGATCTGCGCCTGCATCCTGTTACTATATGGTGGTAGATAGTATAGGCCTATTTCCCATTTGCAAACATCACAGGCTGGCAATATTATCAGTGTTCAGCACAGGCCGGGATATCGCGTCAATTATGCACTTAGAGGTCAAATGTCTCCGTTTTTTCCAAGGTAGTGAGACAAATGTCCCCACAAATCTTGTCTGTGCTGAACACTGATTATGGATGATATAAATAGTAAAATGACTGTTTGGTATATAACAAAATTTGAAGGGAAAAATCCATGATAAATATAGATATCGGTCCAGCAAAAACAGTAAATACTGTAGGAATGTAGGCCTAGGCTACTACATTTATTTTAAAAATGCATGCTTGAACATAGATTTGTACAATTCAGTGTCAATCAATCTTGAAATTTTCCCACAAAAAATTATACCAGTAGTTACTTTACTTTATGATGCTCCACAACTGTCTTCCATTCCACATCCACGCCTACCACTATCCACTTCCTAATCCGAATTATCTGCAAAACTTTCTTTTTTCACACTTTGCCTCAGAGCAAATTACAGTGGAAAATTTGTCTGAAAATTATTTATTTCAATAGTGATTTTCTCCTCCAAATTTTAACTGGCTAGACATCCTTCCCAGCAAACACGAGGTATTGACCCAATATTGCTTTAATCTTGGGTCGCATCGAAGACTTCGGGCCAACATTAAACTTTAAAGCAGATCATTTGCACATTTTATTAACTTTTTTTCTTTATGTGATATATATACTGAACAATGATTTCCCTGAAATAGCTATTTCAGTCTGGGTGTGGAGATAAATATTTATTTCACTTTCTTAGAAAATGTAGGTAGGCCTAAGCCTTACCAGATAGAAAGTGAAATACTTTAACATATTATATATCTCCACACCCACTGACAAACTGAAATAAAATATGAAGTGGCTAGTCGTACAACACAGTTAATAGTAAGGACAGTCAATGGGAGCCTGTCATTTTGTAAACAGATGTGCGTCCGTTTTCAATACGTTTCGCATCAATCGTCAGTTCTCCCCACATTGACCATCGAATTGAGGCGTTTCGCATCATACACATTTTGCATCATTGTCATTCGCTAACCACTGTAACTGTTGACTGGATGATAAGAAAATCAGTAAATGAGTAATGGAATATAGCGACAACAAAAAGACTATGTCATATGACAATGATGCGAAATGACTATGATGAGTTACATAAATGAAGAATCACGCACGGCTAGCAGGTTAGACACAATGATGTGCATACAATAAAATATGTTGCTTGCGGCAGAGTCAGAGACCCCAGACTGGGTCAGTCAGAGTCTGAAAAAAGGGTCACCCTAAATACAGGAAACAAATTATTAGGCCAGTGTGAACAAAATTAAGATCAAACTTCTGCAGATAAAAAGTGAAATAGAAAAAAATATAATTATTAATTCACTTCACTTTTTATCTTCATTCAGAACTTAGTTTTTGTCACAGTATGACCCTATAATTAAACAAGGCCACTGGCCGTGGACTTGACTCTTGTCTTCTTGGGCTTGGCTCAGTATTACTCTTAGTCTACTTAATATTAGTATTAAGACTTTAAAAATTGTCTTGGGCCTTGCACTTGGCCCTTGACGTCTTTTGGGCTGGCTACTTTTCTCAGACTTGGAATCTTTCTCTCCCAATTCATCTTTTTTTTCATCTATGTTTGGCTCTGAATTCAGTGTTATTCATACTCCAATATACGGAAACAGTGTGTAGTCAGCAAACACGAGACGTTGACCCAATGTTGGTTTAATGTTGGCGCGTCGACGCAGACGGCGGGCCAACATTAGCGCAACATTGTGCCAACGACGTCTTGTGCTAACTCCTTCAGACGTCCACTTCTTCATCTTCAGACCTTGGATTTTCAGATTTTGACAGACGGCGAGGGACAACTTGACGTTCTTGGGATGATTTCACGGCAACATAGTGGTAATAAAGAAACACTTACCCCATGAACCAATCCATGGTGTCCCTGAAATATTCTGGAAGCTTCTCCAGCTTGGCGGCAAAAAAGAATCGGAGAAATCAAACAGTTTTGACAACACTGCTTTTCACTTTGACCGTCTGACAGATTGTCAATATGGCGCCCACCAGTGCCTCTGCGCAGGCGCTGCGACACGGAAGCTATCATCTCGGTCAGCCAGGAGAACGCACGTGGTCGGTTTATTTGTAAACATCAACACGTGGTTCACATAAAAACACAAAATCAATCTGGATAAATAATCAATTTGATGCAACACGCGGTAGGCCTATAAAGTTAGTAGCCTACCCCCGGGACCACGTTACATTTTCAGCGCCAACTGGTGAATGTGACGGGAACTATTAAAATTGGCTGTTGCAGCGGGTTCAATTGGATGAAATTTTAATTAATTTCCCATCTTTAGAATTGAAAAGGTCCCTTAATTTTTAAACAAAATAAACAAAAATATATTTATGTTTTTCCCCTCTTGTGAAATCAATTTAAGACTACATTTTTTTGTATCAGCCCTACAACTTATCTCTCTACAAATTTAATAGCTGAGCTAGCGGGTCGTACGTCCTCCTGTACACTGTGGATCTGGTAATTTTCGCGTGTTTAGATTTTCGCAAATTTGTGATTTTGTGACTTTACACGAAGTCCAGAATTCGCGAATTAACAATTTAGATGATAGGTAGCGCAATTACAATAGTAATTTCGCGTGATTATTGAATTCGCTAATTTGTCCTCCTCGCAAAATTTGCGAAAATTAAAACCTCGCGAATATTACCAGATCTACAGTATATTCTAATTAGGCCTTTCAATCAAGCTTTGTTCAAATACAGATACTCTGACACCTGAAGTCGTTATCCGTTTTTTATCTAAGATAAAGTCATATGAGTCACCAGCCGTCAATTGATTCGGAGAGCCGTGAGTCTACAGGCTAAAAAGTTAAAGCAGCTGGATCGTTCTACCTCAATGAACCATAATATTTACATTGCGAGGAACCCCACTCCTGCAGTGTGGACGTCGGCCATGCATACGGGTGTACCCACAATGTTTACTCAGCGAATCATGACGACACACCTACTTTATAGCAGCTGGGTCGTTATGCTTCATTGAGCCATATTATTTACATTACGGCCGACCCCACTCCTGTGGACATTGACCATGCTGTATTCGTTTATTATACTGATATGTACAATACATTTTACAGATACATAATATCCAAATGCACTGATTTGTACCCAGGCTATTAATGCTTATTAGTCAGTTCAGTCATAATATTACTACAATTTAACAATAACAATAACAGTTATAACAATAGCAATAGAGACGGTGATTTAAAATATGTTTGGTTTTTACTGATACAATATTGCTTGGTGGATTTCCCAGGCTTATCGGCTAAAAAGTTCACATAACGTGGACTCGGTTGAAAGGAAGACAAATTTATCCTCGGCAGTAAAGTTAAAGAAATTGGTATTATAGCTACAGCGTCTTCATTCAATTGTGTAGGCCTACGTATATTATTATATAAGTGACAATGACAAACAAAATGAAATTCGTCTTCTACATTGGCAGTGCTACAGACCCAATGTAGGCCTACTTAATCTGTCTTGTACGGCTTTGCTCGTATATCTGCCTAACTCTATGGCAAATAGTAGAGCACCGCATCTTAGTTGAGCACTTAGTGATCTTTGAGATCGATACATTAAATTTTAAAAGTAATTTTCTGTAGCGAAACTATGTTTAAAACGTGTATATACATGTTCTCAGTTTGGGTGAAGCATCTAAATATCGAAACCATTTTTCCTGTATCAGACATTTTATTTTATCCATATATATATGAGTTCATCACAGACATTCTGGTTGTAAAAAATATTATCCACATTCATTAATTTAAATAAATTACAAATTTCCAATGGCCAATTATTATTTCTTAAGACCCAATCCCATTCAAATATATTTCTCATCAATCTATCAGGATGCATTTTGACAACTCTGTTCCAAAACCTTAATTTATTGATCATACGAGCGAATTTAAGAGGAGTCCATCCCATATCGTCTTGCATGTATGACATAGTGTAGGCACTGTAGGGTCATATGTAATTCCGTGGGAATCTCATGTTAACTCTTGTAACCTACGTTTTTTTTGTTCAGAATTTTATGCTGATTTAAAATAAATAGGGCGTCGTTTTTTCAGGTCACCTTAAGGTCATTTTTCGATCCTCAGAGGTCATGACCCCTAGATCTCATTTATTTATTTATTTATTTTTTACACACGTGTCTTACTAGTCGTGTAACACATCAAAATGACCAAAAATGTTCAGGAAATATCATCAAATTTGCAAAACAAGAATGAAATAACATTTTGAAACCCTTAAAAGCCATTTTCTGCCCGCTAGAGGTCATTTAATGTAAACTATTGCAAAGTTTTCAAATATACCCATTAGTCCATGGGTCAGAATTGGTCATCATGCACTCCCCTCCCCACTACTCACCCACACCAGCTTTTTTAAAGCTTTGATATGTCCAAAACATGAAATGAGATGTTACCAGTAAATAAAATAGGGACGAACTTTATAGTTTGATCGCTTTTATGGGGGGTACCCTCAAACCTGTCTGGAATTATGGGGTAGGGTTTACTTAAACGTCTGTCGTTGATGTTCTGATTAACCAATCTGTATATGCAATATATCATATGACAGATAATTAAGTTCCCGTTCAAATAATACATCACCCATTGCAGTAGAGTAAATAGTCGTCTCTCCACATACGCTCAAACATGTTTTTTTTATTATAAAATAAACAGATTGAACAGCAAAACTAACTGGTCATTAAAAACAACATAATACATGATAGTTATTGGGTATATCTGGTTTATGTTTTCT
Organism: Flabesymbios commensalis; assembly: GCA_964017125.1. Classification (NCBI taxonomy): domain Eukaryota; kingdom Metazoa; phylum Annelida; class Polychaeta; order Terebellida; family Flabelligeridae; genus Flabesymbios; species Flabesymbios commensalis. The sequence continues at coordinate 55,612,496 of OZ024914.1, read as the reverse complement.
GAACCCAGATATGTGTACATGCTTAAAAATATGTGTTATTTATATTGATAAATGTCATACATATATTTATTGAAAGAATATTGCAGCCTTCAGTGTATTTAACATGGGTTAAAATATGAAACCTGAAACTTTGCTCGGGATTTTAGTGTAGCCTATACTTTTGTATTCACTAGTTTTTACATAATTTGCGTGAGCTGAATGCAAATCTGTCGGATAACGTTTTCAGATTAGCAAAGCACAAAATGACCACCAAAATGGTAAGAAAACCCCATATTTTCTATAGTTTGTCGCACATAAACGCACACTTTATGGTTTCTGCAATATTTTAAATTGATAAAAAAAAATTTGGGCCTTTGGAAAAAAATACCTTTTTAACCGTTAGATCCAAGACATCCGCCGTCTATTATGTATTACTGTTACTGTATGATGCATTTGTGGTAACATAGTGAATTGGGACTAAACGTTACTGACGAGTAAAAAAAAATCAAAAATGGCCGCGAAAGTTTCCCTCATATAAACAACAAATGTATATACAAGTACTAGACTAGTCACTTTCCGTTGGTGTAAAACCATTTAAAAACAATCCCACGCTAATGATCGCAATATATAAATATTCCGGTAATCACAATAATTAAGATTTAGACTAGCACATAGTAGACCTACTATGATATGTCTAAGCTATATTTGTTTATTCATAGAAAGCACTCAGTAACCTATTTTTGTCGCCAATAAAATTTATTATGCTTACTACATTTATCATGCTCGTAATACAATCTTTAGAATTGAATCAAGCTATAGAATAGTGATATAGCATATCCCTACCTGATAATTACAGTAGGCTCTATATAGACTAATTATGTACGGGGTCATTGTTAATTTATAATTTTCAAGAATATTGCCGATTCCCTATATGGCCTACAGTATAATCCAGTTCTATATGTACCACGCCCAGATTAATAAAACATCACGAAATTGCATTCGGAAATTATACATTAATAACACACGCTACACATTATTATGTTACAATTGTCATATTGACTATGTTTAAAGTTGATACGCCAGTGCATACCCCGACAAGAACTACCCAGCAGACACAAGACGTTGAATCAATGTTGTTTTAGCGTTGGTCCAGCGTCTACGGCTGGTGGATAGTTTTCTATTTTGTTCAGACTGTATTTAATACATAATTAATAGGACAGTCAGTCAGAGACTACAAACCTCTGCCGCGCGATCCAGTTCGTAATCCGGATCATCCCCAAAAATAATGTATTGTTGCTTGGTCCGTGGTACACCTCTGGTAAAAGTTTCATACAAATCCGTTCTATTCATTACTTCGTAAGTAAACCTGCGGACAGACAAACAAACACACAAAAAACAAACAGACACGACCAAAAAAATAACCTCTTTTGGCGGAGCCAACTGCTGTGCACGTGTAGCTCATATAATATGTGTAGGCCTACATTCTGTAATCAGATGTAACATAATATGTGTTAATCTATCGTAATATCACATCTATCTCATTGCGATTTTTATATCATAAAGTAACCATGCATGGGCCTAATAATATCTAGAGCTGAGATAGTAGATATTGAGGATGATCAACCTGTTTATATATATATATATATATAAATAAATATATATATATATATATTTAGAGACAAAAAATATTGAGCCGTAAACAAATTTAAACTTAGCAAAAAAAATTTGCAATAACACATATTTTCACCATTTATATCATACAACACGCAATTTTTAGGCAAAAGAAATAATAATAAGGTAGGATAAGGATATGATTTGTATTTATTATTTTATTATTTTGCTGTTTCCCATAAAGAATACAAAGTAGGAGTCGTTACGTGAAGCTTTGTATTACAATTACTGTTTTTGTGAGACTTACTCAGGCCTACAATGCTTGGTTTCAGAAGTTTAGATGGGAGGAGGTTATATGGATATAACTTCTTTGGTTTCAGTAATAACATGCTTGGTTTTAACCCGACTTATTTATTAACCCTTTAAACGCTGAATTATTTTTGTATAAACCATGTAAACCAAAAGGTTTTTTGCAATTTGAAATCATCATATATGTCTTAGTTAGCTCTTTCCGATTCATTCGAATACCTATGTTATGGATCTGCGACAATTATCACTATGTTTACTCTTACAGAGCGGGGATCGACTTTAGTCGTCATAATCTGACGTCCACCGACGTCAGATTATGACGACTAAAGTCGATCCCCGCGCTGTAAGGGTTAAACATTACACCGCTAAGCGCGACTATAGTCGTTGTTAATCCGTTTTATTAGCCGTTCAAATTTCAGTTATTGGGAGTGAATTTGCGTTAAACATCAAGATTTGCAAAGGCTTGGTGTCAAATTAAACAATTTTCCCCTACTTGAAGTTGTGTGTCGGGGTACCGCAACACATAACTTCAAGTGGGTAAAAAAATAAATCATTTAATTTAGCGCTTATCAATAAATGCAGTTTAATATTTTCCTAATTATTACAGACAGTCAAATTTCGTAGGACCTGTGAATAAAAAAGTGTACAATGCCGAATGCAACAGTAAAAAAGACAGAGACTGTCAATCAGAGACTGCAAACCTTCGTCGAAATTAATGGTATGGATTGTTCATTGGCCGAGACATACCTTTGCTAGAAGTTTCATGAAAATCCGTTCATTAGTAGTCCTGCTTACGGACAAACCAACAAACCAACAAACCAACAAACCAACAAACCAACAAACCAACAAACAAACCAACAAACCAACCAACCAACAAACAAACAAACAAACAAACAAACAAACAAACAAACAAACAAACAAACAAACAAACAAACAAACAAACGAACAAACGAACGAACGAACGAACGAACGAACGAACGAACGAACGAACGAACAAACGAACGAACGAACGAACGAACGAACGAACGAACGAACGAACGAACGAATGAACGAACGAACGAACGAACGAACGAACGAACGAACGAACGAACGAACGAACGAACGAACGAACGAACGAACGAACGAACGAACGAACGAACGAACGAACGAAAGAACGAACAAACGAACGAACGAACGAACGAACGAACAAAAGTACACGACCAAATACTGTATGGTAGCGGGTAACCTTTTACCCGCTAAGTTATCTTGTTTAAATTTTCACCCCCTTGAAGTTGTGTCTCGCTGCCGCGACACACAACTTCAAGGGGGTGAAAATCACTCATATTTGTTTAATTTGAGACCAAATATTTGCAAATGTTGATGCTTGAAGACACCTTCCGTTTCTAATAACAATGATTTGTTCGGCTAATACAACGGATTAAAAACGACTGTAGTCATGCTTAGCGCTTAAAGGGTTAAAATAATAATCCCAAGTCAGCAACCAGAAATAATATTATTACATCATCACGATATACGAAGAGTTAAGCAATATTTAGTTACCATTTCTTTGATTTGAGCTTAGGAATTTCAACCTAAGTATGAAATCGTGTACATGGAAAAACGTTGCACCAAATAGTTTAAAATATTATCAAACTAGCCTGTATATTTTAGATGAGCATTAAAAAATGACTGTTTTCGTGAAGAGTTCAGCATAAAAAAAATTAGATTGATTATTGTAATTTCAACTTAAAGTATATAAGGACTACCAAAATTAGAGAAGAGCTGTCCCTATATATGAAGAACTTCAAAAATAAAAATAAAAAATTGCTGAAGAACTTAGATTATCTGCAGAACTTTGACGATAATTATTAATTCTTGTAACAAATATAGCAGTTTGTAAGTTCAAAGGTATATAATAATGATGGTCAATATCAAAATCAGGTGAAAGTCGGCATTCGCGAAACGGCTATAAATCCATCCGAACACCATGGAGTTAATAAAATTGGCATCTTATCAATTTTTCAACTTTACAATATTCACTGTGTGAAGTAAAAGTGAACAATATTTCTAAAGTACATTAACTGATTAAATTTCACTTTTGTGAATTGCTTGTTTTTTGCTCAGCTCAGTCCTTCTACTCAGTTTATGTTTTTTTTCTGTCGAACTTAGGTCAAATATTTCAAGCCTCGTATTTTTTTCTGATTCGCTCACGTTTTTTATTTTATTCCTCTAAGACTCAACAGAAAACGTACATTAAATTTTTTTCGACTTTCGCCTGGTTTTGAGATGATTCTGACGTATAAAGACGGTATCCGCGCTGAAAGGGTTAAAGGGAGAAATATCTGCGTCAATCCACCCATTGAAATCTGTAAGTAGTGTGATAGACCTGTTTGCTTTGAATACAATGTAATCAATACACGTAGCAATCAGCAGTATCATGCGGATATCATCATTACATGGGTAATGTTGTTGTGGCTTATCAATAGACAGAAGTCCAGGGCAATCTGTGTCAAGTATGAAACGCCTATTCTGGTTTACCATGACACTATGAGCGAAAATAGGCTTACACATTTGAGGATATTTATTTTTTAACCATTGGTCCCGATTAAATTCGTTTTTAAAATTTTTGATATTACATATCACCTTTTAAACGTGTTTAATATAGAATGTGACCCCAATCAGCAATGTTTCTGAATCGTTGACCTTCATTTTGCCAAATTGGAATAATTTTCACTCACTTGAAGTTGTGAATCGCGTCAGCGAGACACAACTTCAAGTGAGTCAAAATTCAAATTGATTAATTTGGCAGTTAGAGGTAAAATTTATAGCTGATCGTCAATCGAATGCTGGGAAGTCATCTCATGCGGTTGCTCAGAGTAGCCATGAAAACAGTGGTCCAATTTAGACTACTACATTTACAAGTAGTTTACATCCTAAATAAATATATAAATTGTATGCGACAAAATTAATGTTTACTCCACCGGGTTGCAACAACTTAATCACATGATATGCCAGCGATGATATTACTATATAATCAGATAATGTTTTAAATGACAATTTCGAATCAATATTTATTTGCTGGTATTGTTTCATTATAATAATATATGTTGTTTGTATAATTATAACTACTGGCTATAATAATAACTACTGGCAAGACGGCTTAGTGTACATTCTTTTTTAAATTTTGACCCACTTGAAGTTGTATCTCGCTACCGCGACACACAACTTCAAATGAGTGAAAATTCCTTGTTTAAATTGAGACTAAGCATTTGCAAAACACGCATTTCATTCCCAATAACTGTGATTTAATCTGCTAATAGAACAGATGAAAAACGACTATATATTGTCGTGCTTATAGCGCTTTAACCCTTTCAGTGCGGAAACCGTCTTTGTAAGTCAGAATCTGACGTCTGTAGATTCTGACGTATAAAGACCGTTCCCGCACTGAAAGAAATAAAATATTTTTAATGGTCGTGGACCCAAAACATAGGTATTCAAATGAAGCGGAAAGAGCTATCTAAGACATTTATGATCATTCCAAATTGAAAAAAAAACACCTTTGGTCTCCATGGTTTAAACAAAAATAATTCCGCGTTGTAAGGGTTAGATGTAATATGACGTTACCAGTCTTGTGTTACCAGTCTTGTGTGACGAGCTGAGGGGCTGTCACTATCACATATCTAACGCCCCTGTCACACCAACCTACGCTCATCCAGAAGCTTTAATAAGACAGTAGGGCTACAGTCAGACAGCGCAAGTCAATGCGCAGTAGTTCTCTTATCAAAGATATACTTGGTGACGCAGTTAAAGTGTACGAGTTATTCCCAGCAAACAAGAGATATTGAACCGATGCTGTTTTAATGTTGGGCCAGCGTCGCAGACGATGGTCTAACATTAAACCAGCATTGGTTCTATGCCTCTTGTTTGTTGGGATATTGCTTTATATATACCCTTATCAACTGATTTCCAAGGGCTTTTGGCTCTCAATGGCAAAGCTACACAGGACCATAAACAGCACTGCATACTCCAGCACTTTTAAACACTTTGAGCACTGAAATATGCACAACCATGATGACATGTCAACTCCCCCATTCGCAGTCGGCTTTACTTGGATTTAAGACCAGTACCTGCCGTAGCATCATTTCCAAGGCATAGACTTGAGGTCGCATCTCTTGCGACTGGTGTTCGTTTGGTATGCGCTTAGGGGCGGACCAGATGACAAGTGAGCTTTTTCTAAAAAATCTGTTCAGAAGATATCGACGACAAAAAGTTTGCTTTCACAACATCAAAAAAAAAGGTTCAAGTTTGTTCAGTGACCAAGATGTCAATTTTGATTTTCTAGAAACCCAACAAGAATACAATTTTCCAGGCCGATCCCCCCTTAAAATACATGCATTAACACTATATCAATCATTTTGAAATTATTGTGGTCGTATATCTTATGATACATTTTTTATATGTTGTAGGCTATATATAATTTTCAGAATAAAATGTTCCGGGAATCTCACCTGAACAATATGTAGTGCGTTTATAAAAAATGTTGTTTCACTTTGTCAATCTAAAAAAAGGTTGTTCATTTGGGTGAAAAAAGGTTTTGGTTGAGAGCAAAAAAATTGTTTTGGGGTAAAACTCATAGCCCACCCCAAGTACAATCTGGTCCGCCCCTATATTCGGCTCTCACTGTGTGACTCCCACTTTTATTACGCTGCTGTGCCAGTCTCCATTGAGCGGATTCTGTCCGACGGAGAATTTGCAGCTGCAATATTAGGCCTCAATATATATGCCTGCTGATAACGCCAACACACCCATTTATGCATAAATCCAGCAAACACGAGACGGTTCAGTTCGCCTTCATTGAGTTCTATAATGATCTGCAAAGCTATAAAAACAGTAAGCTGCTGACTTGAAAAGGAATATCCTTCATCCATCTTGGACACCCAGATTATGTGGTCCAGATTTGGTGTGTGATTACACATATGTGATAGCTTTATCATAATGGTGTAATAATGATAACGGCATCCCAGTAAACACGACACCTCGACCCAATGTTGCCCAATGTAATGGATTACACTTTGTCAAACTTATTGGATACATTTCAGCGGGAAATTGCACTGATAATAGTTTGTGTGCTCGTGATCCAGTTAAATAAATGCATTAGGCTTAATATATCAGATGTGGAAAAAACTGAGGGTTTATAGCCTGATGTCAAGCCTGAAGACCTATCATCCACTCTAAATATTACAAAGCTGTCATGAGTAAAATCTGCTTTAGTAACTTAATTGGTATCTTTTATAGCACCTATTATCTGTAACAATAACTATAAAAAAAAAAAAAATCCTAACATTTCAAAAACATAAAGCAGAGAATAATTATTATAGTTGTTGTGTATTTGATTAACTGGATCATAGAATTATTTTTATGTCGAAATTACTGTCCAGTCCTGGAGGTCATGTGACATTAATTATTAGTTGGCTTGCTCAATCGCTAATGCGGTCAGACCACTATTACGGTCAGATAATCATGCCATGGCCGGTACTTCACCGCATTGGCGGGAGTCTACTGTATATTATGTCGTGCAATGCCAAAAGGCAGTATCTACTTACTTTACAAGTACGCAATTACTTTTGACTTAAAGTTGGGGCAGCGCCGTAGGCAATGCGCTAACTTTAACCCAACATTCGTTCAAAATCTTGTACTTGCTGGAACATGACACATCTGAATGTTATTAACCCTTTCAGCTCGGGAACCGTCTTTAGACATCAGAATCTGACGTCTATAGTCACATTCTGACGTCTAAAGAAGGTATTGAAAGAATTTAAAAAACCGTAGATCCATAACATAGGTACATTCAAATGAAGCGGAAAGGGCTAACTAAGACATTTATGATTATTTCAAATTAAAAACAACGTTGATCTCTTGTTTTAAAAAGAAAATATTTCAAAATTTTAAGGGATACATAATCGCTTATACACAATGTCAGGAAAGTGAAAATTACCTAGCGCACCGTGGAAATGGCAAGCGGTGCGTCTGAGAACGCGCTGTACTCATTGCAGATCAAATCAAATTAATACGACAATATTTACATCGGGACGACCCATTTTCAGCTTCAAATACATCAAAAAATATTACTTAATTTATAAAACAAACCTTAAATTTGATAACTTAGCTGTGAAAGGGTTAAAGGTTATTATGATCTTGATTAATAGTCGTAGTATTAATTAGATATTGTGTCACTGAGTAATGAAATACCATTAACCGAGCGCGACTAACACAAATATATCATATACTATACGAATATAATATACGAGACGTTGACCCAGTGTTGTTTTAATATTGGGCCACCGTCTACGATGCTGGCCCAACAATAAAATAACACTGGTTCAACGTCTGGTGTTTACATTGGTGCCATGCTTTGATGGAATATTCGTTTCCATCTACCCAGTAAAATCACTTGGAAACATTGCACCACGTAAAAACTGTTGTGATGCCCTGATAGCGCCACCTGGGAGAAAAATGATCACTATTGGAAGAAAAAATATGCAAAGTAAGCAGATACTGCCTTTTGACTTTGCAGAGCAGTACTGTGTAACCATGGTAACATGGATGTAATGCACTACTGAATAGTTTTACCCTTACAGTGCGCGGGTCGACTTTAGACGTCAGAATCTGACGTCTGTGGACGTCATATTCTGACGTATTAAGTCGATCCCCGCACTGTAAGAGTAAACATATTTTGCCTTAGACTCAGAAAAAAAGTTTGGTCCCCATGGTTTATACAAATATGATTCAGCGCTTCAAGGGTTAAAATAGCGATTTTTGAGCACCAACTTATTCTGCGTATGTATTATTTTTTATTTTGAAGCTGATAATTGTTTTATAATTTTTAGTCTCAAAAGCAGAGTGAATAAGAAAGTGAAATTCACCCCACAAATTATTAGACTTGTGAACTTTACTTTTATTTATATAACTTGACCCATTAAGTGCTAATCACGTCAATAGCCGTTTTTAGCATTTCTGTTTATTTTCAAGTCATATCCTAGCGTCAGTAAAAAATTGGCAAAATTATATTCAGTATTTCAAAAGTTAGACCATTGTAATAATTGTAATGTAATAAAATTCTAGAATTACTTTAATGGATTTAAAGAGGGACGCCATAATTTCAATTTACTACATGTCAAATGATCTAACTTTTGAAATACTGCATATGATTTTTCAAAATTTTCCGGGATATAAGGATTCTGTTAAAATATTATTTTTACAAAATTTCATGTAAATCGGTTTATTATTGACGGAGAAATAGACGAAAAACATGCGCTACTGGTTAGTTGTGGCCTAAGGTATAAAGTTGTGGGTCGCAGTATAGTAGTAGCGGGAACAAAAGTTTAGGTTGGTAAAAATTTTAATTCTACAACTTAGCGCTCTAAGGGATAATTTCATTATTTGTTTATTTATCACCTAGAATATAGGAAACATATGGTCATTTTCAATATGTAGTAATTTCTGGTGAGAATTTTTTTAAATAGAATAAATTATAGTTTTAGAATGTCTCTCGTAATAAAATAACGAATATAGCTGGGATAGACAATGTATAAAACATTGACAGATTTTTCAAGCAGCTTACTGTTGCAAAAAATAGACCTCCTTTAAGCGCTAAGCATTTACTATAAGCGTTTTAAATCCGCTTAATCCACTGATCAAATGCCAATTATTAGGAATAAAATAAGTGTTTAAACATCAAGATTCCCAATTATTTGGTCTCAAATTATACACATGCTGAGTAATTTTCACCCACTTGAAGTTGTGGGTCGCGGTAGCGACGCACAACTTCAAGTGGGTGAAAATTTAAATAAGAAAACTCAGCGAGAAAAGGGTTAAAAGTGAAATTCTTGTGATCCTGGTGAATCAAAGTCACAATTTCGATGTGCTTGCGATAAAATCACAGCCGCTGATTGCACAGATGCCTTCTCCTCCTCTTGCATTTCTTCACCGTCGTGGTAGTAGGCATTGTAGTCGTCATGCTGGTGGGCGTAGTCGTCGTGGTGGGTTTGGTGGGTAGTGGTAGTGGTAGTTAGTGGTAGTTGGTAGTGGTGGTGGAAGTTGTCGTTATGTTGCCTTTGGGGTCCGGAACTAAACACACATCAAAGTACAGATAACTTTATAGGTAAGAGTGGTGATTTGACCAATGATTGATTGTAATCGATAATCGGTCGATTGTACCGGTTTGATAATCGATTATATAAATATCATTATTTGATTATCACAAAAAATAAATCAGTCCGGCCAAGATTATATCAGCCTATTATTTACCAGTCACGCGAGAAATAAAGACGAAATTTAAATTCGGACATGCATATATCCAAAATAAGTAGGCCCCAATTCGGGAATAACTGTAACAGTAACACACTTGCTATGTTGCTACGTTGCCATAGCAGCCCAAAATTTAAAAGACATCCGCAAGTCTAGCCTATGGACATCTTCACATCTTATGGCCATATTGAAAAAGCCAAAATAAAAAACTGATTTGTTGATGATTTGTGCATGATTGTGCTTTAACACTGTGTATTCACTTTTTAAAGCCAACTCGAGTGTAAAAATGATACAATACACAGACAGGCACCTGAAATAGATAAGTGATGAATTTCATCTCACTCTAAGAAGAAATATATCTTCTTAGAGTGAGATGTAATTCCTCACTCATCTATTTCGGGTACTTGTGAATACACATTATTTTATATTTTCCAAAACCACCAACACGAAAGCCATGAGCTAGCCCCACCTAGTGAGTGTTATGGTTTCGTTTGCTTCGTTTCGATAGTTTTTCACTATTAGTATAATATTATGCCTGTATTCGCTTTGCAAACTATAATTCTTAGAGGTAATATCTTGCTAATATCTTCTTTTGAAGATATTAGCATTAGAACGCAGTGCATCACGTCAGTTACAATCGACAGTTTGTAGCTTCGCTGAAACATTCCCATCATCCGTAGTCGATGCTGTTTTCCATGCAATGATAAAAGAAGTAAATCTGAGTAAGTATAAAGGGGCTGTTGAGACTTTTTCTAGTAAGTGTTAGCTGTCTTATTAGCCGACCAACTCGCTGGTACTGGCAGTGAAATGATCTTGAGCATCAATATTTGTACATTTTTTGTTTCACATTTTGTTATTTTGTTTTGTATGTGGTAGTGTATCCCATAGATCATGACTTTTATTAACATTTCTAAGAACTAGTTTAGTCTTTTTAGGTGCTTTTGAATTTTTTCACGATTTTTTGTATATTTCAAATTAAGATCAGTAGGCTATTTAACTTCATATAGATATATGTTTCAAAATTGACATGTCAGCATATGCAGTCCCTGTTGACAAATATGAGTAATTTTCAGTCACCTAAAGTTGTGGGTCGCGGTAGCAAGACACATCTTAAAGTGGATGAAAATTTAAATAAGATAACTTAGCGGGTTAAGGGTTTAGCTCCTATTTCCACTCCATGGTATATTTTAAATACAGTTATTTGAGTAAAGAATGGTGTAGCTCACCACAATAAAAACGTTGTTAACTTTCACTTGAGATATTACACTTTAGTGTTTTATGTGAATTGTGTAATTTTCATTCACCTTGTGGTGGGAATTTCGACAGCAATTCACATCACAAGGTGAATAAAAATGAGGGTTTTAGCTGTATGTTTTACCTGGATAAAATATTTTTACACAAAATATGAATATAGTTGCTGCCTGGCTTGCAGAAGCTTCTATAAGCCTGTTCTAGTGCAGCACGACCAATGTTGTATATAATATTAGAATGATAGAATATGTATGTTTTTGTATCTGTATTAAATATATGTATTGGTCAAAAGCTAAATAAAATAATAAAAAAAATGGGATCTGGGATGGAAGGGTTATTTTCTGACAACTTTAGTACCCTTTACTTCTGAGATCTGCAAAAGTCGTGGCTACATTTTTTGTTTTCATTCATTTAAGTGTATCATGAAACTGAATATATTGAAGTATTTGTAAGATTTTCGTATCTCAGGTTCAAGTCATTCGGAGCTACTCATTAAAGTGGTAAAAGAATCTCTATCCTCAGAACACAACCAGAAAGTCATCAGGTATGAAAATGGCAAATATTACGAAAATTGCTAGTAAGTTATATATGTTGCAATATATTTTTAAATATCTTCGATTTTGCATTTTGAAATTATTTTTCCGTAGACTAACAAAATTTTTTTTGTGAATTTTTGCTGTACACCATAGTGTCTGGAATATAATAAAGACTGATTCATTGCAATGCCAAATTCAATCGTCAAAATGTTACTATAGTCAGATTCACATTAACTGTGGTGAATGATTTTCGCTCATTTCTTGGTCACTTCTGAACCCATTTGTATTAAACTTTACAAGCACTACTTTCTGGTGATCTAGGAATTATCCTGAAAGCTCCTGTGTATAGTTTAAAAATAAGTCTCTATAACATGTAATAATTGTCGCCCCTTTAGGAACCCTTTAATTTCGCTCAATAATTTCATCACTTATCAAAATGATCTCGTTAACTTCTGCAATACCTAAAAAAAACTTTGCGAAATTTCCAAGGTATTTGTCGCATGATTAGAAAATAAAATGTGTGTAAAATGTCATGAAAATTGGTTGAGATTTGACTGAGAAATCAGCGAAATTCACTCACCCTGGTTAATGCGAATCCGGGTATAGTGTGATTTTTTTTCTTGTGCTGTCATTGTAATTCGTCCCCTTGGATATGGAAGGGTATATCTGCCACTTTGTGGAGTGGCAGATACACTCTTTCATATCCAAGGTGACGGACTATGTTATCTGTAGGTTGGTGTGTGATGCTGAGTCCTGGACTGATGGTCACCTACTACTGTTACAGGCCTGCCTGATCACAAAGGTAATGGAATGAACACTGTATCCTAGCGGATGCCAGTCATATCGACACAGTGCAATTTCGACACAGTGCCATTTCGACACAGAAGAGACACTTCGACACAGAAACACTCCAAAAAGTGAGTCATTTCGACACAGCTTTGGACGTTTCGACACACTTTCTCACAAATGCATATTTGTGTTTATTTATGGGGTTTCATTACATGGACTTTGTCTTAGTTGTTTTAAAAATTCAATAACTTTATCTAATTTGCATAAATTAGCATAAATTGACATAATTATCGCTAAAAATGCATATGCCAGGGCAAAAACATACAAAACGCTCTAACTTTTCAACCTTTTTCGCCAAAATCACTCACATAGGTGTTTTTTGTGTCTATACCCAGGTTTTTCACCCCATGGAAGTCGTTTCACTAAGTTTTGAAGACCTCAGAGCAACCTAATTTGCATAAATTAACATAAATTAACTTAATTGAAGCCGAAAAAATATAAAATGTTCTAACGTTTCGACAAAATCACCAATAGCGGTGTTTTTGGTGTCTATACCCAGGTTTTTCACCCCATGGAAGTCGTTTCACTAACTTTTGAAGACCACTGGACAACCTAATTTGCATAAATTAACATAAATTAACATATTTTAAGCCAAAAAATAAAAAAAACGTCTAACTTTTCAACCAAGTCACCCACCGAGGTGTTTTTGGTGTCTATGCTAAGGTTTTTCACCCCATGGAAGTCGTTTCACTAATTTTGAAGACCACAGGACAACCTAATTTGCATAAATTAGCATAAATTAACATATTTGAAGCTAAAAATATAAAATGCTCTAATTTTTCACCCAAGTCACCCACCGAGGTGTTTTTGGTATCTATACTAAGGCTTTTCACCCCGTGTAAGTCGTTTCACTAATTTTTGAAGACCACAGCAAAACATAATTTGCATAAATTAGCATAAATTAACATATTGAGAGCTAAAAAATATAAAATCCTCTAAGTGTTCCAGCAAGTCACCCACAGAGGTGTTTTTGGTGTCTATACTAATGTTTTTCACCACATGAAAGGCGTTTCACTAACTTTTGAAGACCTCAGAGCAACCTCATTAGCATAAATTAACATAAATTAGCATAATTGAAGCCAAAAAAATATAAAATGTTCCAACTTTCGACAAAACCACTAATAGCGGTGTTTTTTATGTCTATACCCAGTTTTTTCACCCCATGGAAGTCGTTTCACTAACTTTTGAAGACCACAGGACAACCTAATTTGCATAAATTTACATATTTGAAGCTAAAAACTATAAAATCCTCTAACTTTCCAGCCAAGTCACCCACCGAAGTGTTTTTGGTGTCTTTACTAAGGTTTTTCATCCCATGGAAGTCGTTTCACCAACTTTTAAAGACCACAGGACAACCTAATTTGCATAAATTAACATAAATTAACATGTTGATAGCCAAAAAATATAAAATGCTCCAACTTTTCAAGTAAATTAATCACACAGCTCTTGATGGTGTCTATTTCCACCCAATACCTACACCTATACGTCAATGCAATGATTATTACACGGTATAGATAAAACTATTATACATGTACAGTGTAACCAATGTCGCAGTTTTCAAAGCATGTTTTTTACTCAGATCATATTAGTCCAGTAGCCAGACTATGGTACCCGGAAATTGTTGGTACTATAAGGTTTTTTGGTGGATTTGTATTGGCTAGATACTGTAGATGTCAGATCCAGCTCTTGCCGGTGTGGCAACTCTGGGGAGAATTCGTGATTGGCATAAATCCAAAATGGCCGCCATCGAAATAGGGTCAAACAGTAAAGTAGCAATAAGTTTCGATATAATTCCGTTAGAAGGATGATTTTGGTGTCTACGGAACAGTATTTACACAGTGAATGTCATGTATGCGTTTTTTAAAAAAGTGTTGTCTTGCTGGGCAGCCATAATTCAAAATGGCCGATATTTCGACGATGCGAAATAACCGGCCGGCAGTCGTTTTCGAGAAAAATGTGCTGAAAATGTTATGTTGGGTGTTCGGACATACATTGTACATACAATACATTTCTGAAAATGTGAAATAATACATATTTTATTGACAACATCAACTAATAGATACACGCAGCTCCAACAAAATCTACAAACAAATGAACCCATCTGTGGATAGATCTAATTTGACAGGCATAAGTCATGAAAATCTTTTATATTAATGGCTGCATATTAAGAGGTAGTAAATCTTACTTATTTCTCATGACTACCCCATCATATTATCATAGTGTGACATTTTAACTATTTAAGTATAATAGTATGATATCTCTTATTTCTATGTAAAAACAAAAAGCACCTGTCAAGGAAAATTCCATCATTTTAACACTGGTAAGAAATATCTTTTCCATCTAAACAACTCATTTTAATACATGCTGGCACTCTCTTCATCAAGTAACCAATATTTTAAATATGTATATACATATATACTATTATATATATTTTTTTAAATATTGACCAGTTCATTATTTTAATAGATGATGGCATTCTCTTCATCTTCATTAACACGATACTGTTATCATCTCCATTAATTACATCAATTATATTTATTATGTTTCTGATGACTTGTTCATCATGTTGTCATAGTGTGACATTTTACCACATTTTTGTCACTCTCTTGTACATCATATTAATACAATGATGCTATCATCTCCAATGCTTACATAATTTATCTCTAATGTGTAGAACTTAATATCATATAGATAATTCTAGGCATGTGGGGGTCCCAACACCAAGAACAATAATCCACCATCAGAATATATAGATCTGATGGGACGTTACAAACCGTCTGTCTGTATATATGATGCGATGTTATTATGCAGGTTTGCATCAGTGTCAAAATCAGTGTGTTCCTCCTCGGCATCATGGATTGTTGCACTGTCCCCATGTTTGGCTGCCATTGGATTGTGACACTGACCAAGGGAACCTTCGCATTGACAGTATATTGTACAGGACAGACTTACTGTCAAACAACTGCAGTTTACTTGTGAGCAAGCCTTTCCTACAGCCCTGCACTGCCAACTTATAATTTTCATTAGGTCAGGAGGTGTTGGCGGTCCACTTGCTATTACAGAAGATGAGACGTTGTTGAGCCACTCCCAGCCAAGCTCAGTAATAAAAAGTGATGGGGCATTCTGTTTATCCGCTGCCTTCGACAATAATGCTTGACAATGTGCTCGCAACATGTGCAGGAGCGATTTTTTATCAGTGAAGGCAGCGATTCCACAAGGAGTGGTTAACCCTTCTTCTTAGTATAAATCATATACCAGGCTGTATTCATGCTGGGCACTTTCCATGACCATAAAGTGCAGCAAAAAAATGTCCAATTCTCATTAAATCTTCGTTCGTGGCTGTCTCCTCTCGAACGACAGAGTATAATTCCGGAAAGTCACCTTGTTGGAGTTTGCTGAGTGCTGAGAGCTTCCCCTTTTTAAAAGGGTAGGACACAGTGTCACATCCTGTGACCGAATGCATTCGGAGGAGTTGAAGACCACCCAGAGCTCCTGCAATGTCGTTAACATGCAGCACACCCCCATCCCACTTTTCCAGCTGAGCCAAAGAAGTGATCATAAGCGTCCTAGCCCTGACAACCAGAATAATGAGAACGCCTGTATCGTCACTGATGATACGAATGACCCTTTTGCCCTCTCTGACGGCCTCGATCATGTAGCTGATCATCAATACATCTGCCTCATCGTGGCATTCCACTGTAGTTATTTAATCAGGTCGCCTACTTGTGGCTACTGTAAAGATGCTACCACCACAGGGCCAGACGATAAGATACAATAATTGTCCTCTATCCACGATCACTTCATCTGGAGGACAGAGCTCAGTTAAAATGATGGCCAGTTTTTTCACAGTATTTGCCTTTATTACCTTTGCGAATAAAACCAAATTCTTCAATTATAGAATAGTGGACTGCACAAAGCTCAATTACTCAAATACTGATACAAGACTTGTGTTCCTGTTCTGACCAACAATCAGGGGACGACTGAAAAGTGCTTCTGTGTCATAAATCATTGCATCTCCTACTTTTATTCCCCTTTTCATCGTTCCCATTGTTTCAATTTTCTCTGATATTGATTTATGGAAACCTTCAGGTAAAAAGACGGAATTTCTTGTCATCTCCTCATCGATAATCACTATGTCAGCGACATTGATGCTGTCATCAGCTACCTTCCTATTCACTATATTGATCAGTTCTAGTGGTGGATCAACGAGAGGATTGATGTGTTTTTAAACTCATGTAGAATAAGTTTCCATCAGGTTCATCCAGCTTTCTCCTAGGCAATCCCTTCTCTTTGTGTTTAATAGCCGGAGTTAATGTTGCACCTTTACTGTCAGTAGAGTCAAACATCCGCTCGAAGGCCTGAGACGCACCCTGACACAGAAAATTAAATGAAATTAATCGGGCTTTAGGCCACTTTTGTGTCACGGTCACGGGGGCTCCCCACAATACTGAGCTTTACAAGTGGATGGGGAAGAAACATTTTTGTGTCTTTCAAACCGCTGAAACCTGGAAACGAACCCCGAAAGGCAGTGAAAAGCGTGAAAGGCAGCGGTGCTAACCACTACCCCAGGGCCCCGCCCTCACGCTGAAACAGAGGATAGGAGAGAACCCAGCGTGCAACCTGCTCAGCTGAGATTTGCCATAGCGTACATAGGGCCCCCGGGATATGGCCTAAGTTTGTTCCCCAAACTGAGCTGCCGAAACTGCATTCCACACACCTTACTGGTGTCTGCATATCAAAACACCAGCCATGAGATCAGACTTGGCATCCTCAGACAGACAGCTCATTTCTTTTAGATACCAAGTGATGTGTCGGACATAGTGCCAATGACCAGCAAGGAGAGCAACTAGTGGCCATGTGGCTGTTTGCAATCCTTGATAAATAAATGAAGTTTAAACCAAAAAAGAGACAGCTGCATAGAAGTAGGGAAGCATCTTATGGAGGCAGTGCACATGCAGGAGCCAGTCACCTTCTCGTTGAGCTCTAATAAACATGTGTGCAATCAGAGACAATCCACCCACAGCTGCCCAGTTGGTGTCTTGTAGGCCTTCTCGAGAAAGATTGACAGATCTGCAAATGTGGGTATATTCCCATCTTTATAGAGGAAGTCACTCAACAATACTGTACATGCCATACGTAAAGCACACATAGCTCGTGGATAATTTTTCACATTTAATATACCTGTCAAACCACTGAATGCCCGTCAAACCATTTTTCTGGGTCTGACCACACTGTGCTTCACTTGAATTGCAACCATGTACAGTTGCATATCCAGTGTTATAATGTAGTGTAAATACCCAAACTCTGCAAGTAATTTTTACAGTAGTCCACGGTTGTCACTATTGCATCAGGGCGAGATAGAGGGACGTCGATCATGGACCAAATGCGAATGTATGTACAATATATGTCTGAAAATAAAATTCCAAGCACAATTTTTCCGAAAATCTCAGTCTGACAGCTATTTCGAAAAGTCCAAATGTCAATTTTATTAGATTATCGCTGCCTACTAACACAAGTTCCGTTTAATACATTATTGATATTCATTGTGCAAATACCTATCCATAGAGCTCAAAATCATCGTTCTAGTGTAATTACATCCAAAGTTATTGCTGTTTTTAAATTTGACCTAGATCCAGTGGCGGCCCTTTTGGATTTATGCTGTTCACGGATTCTCCCCAGAGTTGACACACCGGCAAGAGCTGGATCTGATATCTACAGCATCTTACCAATACAAAATCATCAAAAAACCTTATAGTACCAACAATTTCTGGGTTCATATAGGGCTTGTATGGGCTGGCTACTGGACTATATATTATTCGACACATAACCTACCTACAATTTAAATTAGCAGTGGAGAGTCACCACAGACGACACGTGTGTATCAACACGTCAACCATACTATCTTACACTAAATCATATTCAAATTTAAAAATATGTAGCAGCCAATAATTAGCAAACCGACGGATTCTAGCAAAGAAAGTCACTTATTCATACATTCACAGGGTTATCAACAGTCTTTGAAGTTTAAATATGCATAAAGTACCTTACGTAATTGTTGTAAAGTAGTATTCCATTTAAAGAATTGGTATATTTTACATTGTGAACAAAGAGCAACATGTAGCGATGCAACTTCATCGTGTAAATATATTTTATTCATTTTAAACTCGAAATAAAATCCTTTAGGTTTCAGTAATTCTTTAAGGATAATTTTAGGTTGTAAAGTGCAATTATTCATATAAATGTTAATAGAACGATAGAAACTGAATATCTTTTCATTTGTTAAATCAAATAAGTTTCTTCATCAAATACATTCCACCAGCTAATAAATCTAATCCAAAAAGGACATTGAAGGAAATGCAAAATCTGTGAATTGGTGCATCCACGTTACAGAAAAATTACATATTTCCGAGTTTACAATACATTTTATGAAAAAAGTCGTTTTTGGTATTGTAATATATAAAGCTGAAATGATTGCAATTTGTTTTAATCACTTTCTTAAGTAATACTTTTGATTTTTCTTTCCCACCAATTAATTAGCAGAAATTTACATCTTGAATTCTCGTAAATGCAAGGTCATTGTAAGATTATGCTGCGCCTAAAATCGTTTATATATGCATAGGAAATGTACAAACTGTGCAGTACTGGACTGTATCGTTTCACGTTTGTTTTAAATGCGTGGCCCGTTTATTTTTGGCTTTGGTGTCGGCACAGTTTAGAATCGCTGACCAAACGACAGGAGAGAGATGTTCATCTGGATTCTTTCTCAAGCGTTTCGATCAGCCTGTAAAACGTCATATCCCTATGGGCACGATTTTTTAGTCGGTTGTGCCACCCCTCCACATCGTTGTTTGTGCGGACACTCTGTGGGTGACCACGTTCGACTAGACAACCAAGTTGCTTCAATGTATTTTGCAAGTTCGATAAGCGCCGATGCGTCTGCTTCCATGTATCAACAACTATACGATTATGCGATCCCAGAATATTTTTCAGTTCTGGGAGCGAGTGGTAGATTATCTACGATATACACGTAGTTTCTACAAAAAGGGGGCATATTCAGTGACTGAGGGTAGATTCTAGGAAATTCGCATATAGTTGTAGAAAGGGGAGAAGAGATATATTCTGAGAGGAAGGGGTGTAAATTCTGGGAGGGGTAGATGCTGGGAGGGTCACATATAATTGTTGAAAAGGGTGGTATTTTCTGGGATTGACGGACAGATTCTGGGAGCCAAATACACTTCACATTATCACAATAAAGGGGGGTAGATCCTGAGAGGGAGGGGTAGATTCTGGGAGCCACCGTAATCTACCCGGGGGTATAGTTCAGGATATTATAATCCGGTGACGCTTTTCTGATACAGGCCAGTTTCAACAAGCAGTAAACGAATGTGGTAGGCCTACACTGCTGACTAGCTCGATTTTTTTGTTCAAATGTTGGCAACGTTGGCCCAATATTAACTCATAGTAGGGCAGATATCGGGCCCTATTACACTCTAAGAAGGAGGTTCATGCATATTAATATACAGTGACGTAAGAGTTATCAACTAGGGGATTTGATTGGTAGTTCCCCAATTGCCCCGTCCAATCACGTGTCATCACTGCATAAATGACGTGATTGGCTAAAAAATCTCGTAGTTTCTCTCAACGTCCGCGTGAAAACACGAGAATTTGCTTCAAATTGTTTAATCATGGTTGCTGAATTACTCATACGTTGGCCAAACAAAGCAAGATATAGAGACGAAATTCCCGCATTTCTTATTTTGGACATGTAGGCCTATGTCCAACAGAAAGCTAAAATAAAATTACCGATTTTTTGATGATTTTAGTCTGATTGTGTCGCTTTGAACTAGAAAACAAAATAACAGGAAATATCATGTATATAAAAGCCGTATTACCGATACATTTAAAGCTATTTAAATGAATACAATTTGTATCTAAACACATGTTTTAGCACCTGTGGAATCCATTAAAATTATTTGTATTAATTTTCGCCACTCTTTCACCCCTAAAAGTGGTTAATAGGATAAAATAGTGATAATTATCATAACTTATGAGCTTTTTGTCCTACATTAATAAAATTTGTATCTAGCATCGGAGAAAAAATAAAAACACTTTTAAAAATTCGGCGACCTCCATTCAATCGCCAGCAACAATTTTTTATATCATTTTTTAACCACCCTTTCTTCCCAAAAGTAAAGTGGTAACTAGGGATAAAGCGGGGTTGATAGCCATAACTTGAGTCATTTGACCTAGATGGTGATAACCTAGGGTATAGCCACCAAAAACACATCTGCGTGTTATCTGGTTGAAAAGTTAGTGCATTTTATAGTTTTTGGGCTTTAATTATGTTAATTTATGCTAATTTATGCAAATGAGGTTGATCAGTTGACTTCAAAATGTGGTGTACCGATTTCCACGGGGTGAAAAACCTGAGTATAGGCACCAAACAAACCCCTGTGGGTGACTTGGTTGAAAAGTTATAGCATTTTATAGTTGTTCGGCTTAAAATATGTTAATTTATGTTAATTTATGCAAATTAGGTTGTCCTGTGGTCTTCAAAAGTTAGTGAAACGACTTCCATGGGGTGAAAAACCTTAGTATAGACACCAAAAACACCTCTGTGGGTGACTTGGTTGAAAAGTTAGCGCATTTTATATTTTTTGGCTTTCAATATGTTAATTTATGTTAATTTATGCAAATTAGGTTGTCCTGTGGTCTTTAAAAGGTAGTGAAACGACTTCCATGGGGTGAAAAACCTTAGTGTAGACACCAAAAACACCTCTGTGGGTGACTTGGTTGAAAAGTTAGCGCATTTTATATTTTTTGGCTTCAACTATGTTAATTTATGGTAATTTATGCAAATGAGGTTGTTCTGTGGTCTTCAAAAGTTAGTGGAACGACTTCCATGGGGTGAAAAACCTTAGTATAGACAACAAAAACACCACTGTGGGTGACTTGGTTGAAAAGTTAGAGCATTTTATAATTTTTTGGCTTAACATATGTTAAAATGTGTTAATTTATGTTAATTTATGCAAATTAGTTCGTCCTGTGGTCTTCAAGATGTAGTGAAACGACTTCCTTGGTGTGGAAAACATGGGTATAGACACCCGAAACACCTCTGTAGGTTGGTGTGTGATGCTGAGTCCTGGACTGATGGTCACCTACTACTGTTACAGGCCTGCCTGATCACAAAGGTAATGGAATGAACACTGTATCCTAGCCCTTAGAATACTGATGTCGACTACATTAGACATTCTTTTTATAAGCACTTGTATAACCAGTTGTTAGAATAAAACATGCCTTCAATCTTAAAAAACTGATATATGTTAGGACGTGAATTTTACAAATCACATAAATTTTCAGTCACAGACACAACTTCAAGTGACTGAAAATTTAAATTTAATAACTCAGCGCTCTAGGGGCTAACATGTCCGGAAACAACAAAAGCAAACCTTCGCGAGACCCTGTGGTATCTTTTTTGTATTTACCTCGTTAATCCTTTCAGTTTACCCGCAAAAAAACTTCCACCCTCTTGAAAATGTGTCTCGATACCGCGAACCAGAAGGGTGAAAATTGCTCATTTATGTGTTTAATTCGAGAATAAACATTTGCCAATCTTGATGTTTAACATCCATTTCATTCTCAAATAACCCACCAATAAACTGATTAAAACGACTTTAGTCGTGTTTTGCGCTTTACCGTTTAATTATGTTTACAGGGTCTTGAACTAACACCAGACGTTGTGAAGGTTCTTGCTGCTGCTCTGGAGAGACATTCAACTTCTCAAGCAAAAAACGTCAAGTTTTGGAAATTACTCCAGACTGTACTCACTAAGCACAGCAACCAGGTCAGTGTGTCAACTACTTCATACCCTATATAGGCCTACTGTTGACATTTCTGTAGTTTCTTTATTGAAATTGAATTGTCCTGCCCAGTGCCACTGCATTTGTTGGTAATAACCCGGGCACTGAGGTAATTAATCTCTCTTTTTTTATTTGATTGAACTTTCTTTCCTTTTTTATATCCATGTTTTTGAGAAATTATCATGTACCCATACAACGTACATTTTGACCAAGAATTGAGAAAAATGTAGGATAATTCAAGCAATGTATTCTCTTTCAAATGATTTATTTTCTAAAAATATATAGTATTTCTCACCACTGTGATGCTGGGAATTCCTAACCTCAAATGTATTTAATGTTGCTTCTGATTCTGCCTTGGTCTGAGAATATTTTTTGTTGCAGCTTGAGGACAACAGCTGGCGCCACATATCAGAAGCAGTGTCGGGTCATAAGAGCTTCCTGGCCAAATCTCTCACAGCAAGTGTCAACAAAATAACCAAAGCTACATAGCATAGATTACTACATGTAACTGCTTACTGCCTTGTGTGGCAAGAGTCCCGAGAAAAATGTGTTCGCTTTTGTCTCTCAACATGGTTTCCAGATCTAACTTACCCCGTACCGCACTAAGCACGATAGTCGTTTTTAATTTGTTTTATTAGTAAATTTTAAAATCGTTGTTATTGGGAACGAAATGTGTGTTCAAACATCTATATCTGCAAATTTCAATCTTAAATTAAACAAATATGCGTAATTTCCACCCACATGAAGTTGTGTCGCAGTGGTGAGACATAATTTCAAGTGGGAGCAATTTTGATTCTATAACTTTAATAGTATTACATATGAAAACGTATTGGTGCTATCGGAGAAGCCTTCTCGACCGAGAGTCATCATGCTCCGCCTCAGACCGCCAGGGCTCGAATTTCGAATCCTGTGTCTGAAGGGCAGTGTCATCTCAGTCATGTCTGGTTCTCACCAACCTCAGGAGATCCTACTGGTCCAGTTTACCCTATATGTGCACACAGGTCGCCTAACACCCCATTCATTCATTCATTCATACATGCGTCCAGTTTTCCTGAAATATCCGTAGTTTTGTTAATCAGGGAAATAATTCACACACTGATTACAAAATTGAATATGTCGATGGCTACATCGCGTCACAATTTAAAGTGGATGAAAATGTATTTACCATCTAGAACTTGGGAGAAATACTGGGTCATGTCAGGTGTGTTTGAAATTTTGAGCTTGAATGACTTGTTGAAATTACATGTAAATTCAGGAAAGAGAGGTAAATTCAGATGTTTTGCTGTTAAATCCGCCCTGAGTAATTTAAGGATGCTTTATATATATCGCCCATCAGTAGATGTGTCTTTTGTGTCTTGTGACACATGGACCACCAGTAGTTATCGACCACCAGTAGATGTGTCTTGTGACACATGGACCACCAGTAGATATGTCTTGTGACACATGGACCACCAGTAGATATGTCTTGTGACACATGGACCACCATATGCCCTGTGACACATGGACCACCAGTAGATGTGTCTGGTGACACATGGACCACCAGTAGATATGTCTTGTGACACATGGACCACCAGTAGACATGTCTTGTGACACATGGACCACCAGTAGATATGTCTTGTGACACATGGACCACTAGTAGATGTGTCTAGTGACAAATGGACCACCAGTAGATGTGTTTTGTGACACATGGACCACCAGTAGATGTGTCTTGTGACACATCGACCACCAGTAGATATGTCTTGTGACACATGGACCACCAGTAGACATGTCTTGTGACACATGGACCACCAGTAGATATGTATTGTGACACATGGGCCACCAGTCGAAGACGTTGGGTTGACGTTGTACAAATGTAATGCAAATGTTTTGTGTTTGCTGGGTATCGACCACCAGTAGATGTGTCTTCTGTCACTTTGACCACCAGTATTATAAATGTGTCTTCTCAGGGCCGTATCCAGGTTTTTTGGGTGTCTGAAACCCCCCCTGAATATCCTGAAAATGCCTCATTTTTAAAATTTTCCGGGGGCGTTCCCCCAGATCCCCCAATTACCGGATTGCCAACCTGTACCCCCCATTTGTCTTAGTCTGGATACGGCCCTGCTTCTGTCACTTTGACCATCAGTAGATGTGTCTTTTAACACATCGACCACCAGTAGACACATCAGCTATAGAAATCACAACATAGGCTTAAAACTTTGCAGTATGCCTGTGATGCAAGATATATCTGTATTTCAACCATCACTCACACATCGTTGATCGGTGGTCCAACATCGATTGATCGTTTATAATATGCTGGATAAATACTGTTAAATATCATATGATGATTAACTTTGTTACAAAATGTTTTTTTCGTTTAATAAAGATATAAAACATTTAATTTGTTTATTCCACCTAATGCCGATCTGTTGTATGGGGAAGAAATGCACTTAACACTAGAAGAAACGGGATAAATACAAGATGGATTCAACTTTTAAACTAAAAGTTGGATGCGGAAATAATACACTTTGCAATCAATGAATTAAATGACATACGAGAGCCAACATGGAACACATTTTATTCACATAACAGAAATAAATATACGTTTAGAAACCAAAAATTCCTGCAATACATTGTCATTACTGCAACTTTAAAGGATGCTTTGTGAGGTATATGTGGGGTGGATTTCGTCATATAGGCCTATGGTTGGGTGGTGGATCGATCGTGTTGCCGACATGAATATGTTGAAGGTTTACGTTCCACCATCTTCCATTAACTCCTCCGTCGGGACGACGGGATTAAATAATGCTCATTAAATCATTCTTCTGGTATTTCTCACTTTATTGAAGTCTAGACATTCATATGACACACAGTTCCCAAGCGGAGCGCGGCGAAAGGTGCCATGAGGCTAGGCCTTTGAGCTCTTGACGTACGTCCGTCCGCTTCAGCGGCTTTGAGTCAACTGGTTTTGAGTTAACTGGCTGGTGTGCCTCGCCACAGGCGCGCTCGTCGTGGCGTGGTCTAGCCAGAACGAGGCTCGGCGGTCCCCGTCACTCGTCAATGATCGGGAAAAGCAGAGCAGTTATGGACGGTAAGGTGCTAACCCCATATTACCCCCGGGTTAAGTGTAAACGTATGAACCAAGTCAACTTGTGGTGGTAGTGTCGCTCCGTCTGGGAAACGCACAAAACCAATATACAGTAATCAAAACAGTAAAAACAGTCATTTGTGAAAATACAGCGTTGGTGGTTGGTAACCTCGCAGGCGCAGCATAACGAGTTAATATTTAATAATTATATCTTAGTTCCCATCCTCTTAACACCAACGTTCCAATCCTCTTAACACCAATGTTCCAATCCTCTTAACACCAATGTTCCTTTTTTTGCGAATTATGCTGCTGCGCTACGGGTAACGGCCAACCTTCATGAATCTAATTAATACATTAGTACTTGATAATAAAATTACTTCTATAAGTAACCTCTTTAAGTAACATTTGACATCATTAGTTTAATTACGCCAGGCCTGGCAAACTTTATATTTACAAATTATGGTTGTTACGGCTTGTGCAGCTGGTCCCGCAGTAGATGTCGTTAGGCGCTACTAAAGCGTGGACAATCTGCACGAAACGCGCTGGACTTTGGATTTTTCGTCCAACTTTGGTTTGTTTCACGGTTGCGTCTGGTCCAATCTGGTCGCCTTCGACGATATTCGAATTGTTTTGAACATTTGGTGGTTTGATCGTTTCGTTTGAATTAGGGGTTTTAACCCGTAAGTGCAAAGGTATACATGAATACGTTCGCAAACCTCCAGGGCTCCCGTTAGCGCGGTAATCGGCGGGGATTCGGGAATGCGGCGCTACATAAGGGGTGAATTGTTGAGGCAAGTTTACTCTATTAGCATTATGCTGTGAAGTAGTAGCCAAATTCGTACCATGTTGAACCGCCACAGACCGTGTCTGTGTTTTCGGTTCGGCTCTCTTCTTTTCGGAATTCTGTTTGAGAGCCGGTTCCATTCAAACTGTTGCAGTATTTTTCGAATTCTTCGTATTAGTTTGCGTTTTACGCTGTTTTTCTGTACCTATGGCGGGCTCGTTGTCTAAGTGTGCAGGTTTAACTAGATCAAGGGAGATCGTTTCTACCTTGCCTTTAACTAGGTTTTCATGACTCTGCCGCTCCTCACGATAACCTTATACGGGCCGTCGTAAGGGGCGGTTAAAGGCGGTGCAATTGTGATTCGTCGCAAATCTACATGTGAGCCTGTGTTGATTTCCTTAAATTGGAAAATGTTGTTCTGAGTTGAGTCGCGCGGTGGGCAAAGACGGAGATGCGACATGCCCACGCAGAGCTTATCAGAATAGTTATTTAAGTCTGTATGTGCGTCAACGTTATATTTATGTGAAAATTCGCCCGGCAGTCTAAGTGTCGTCCCGTAAACGATTTCTGCGGCTGACCTACCCAATAACTCTTTACCAGCAGAACGTGTGCCTAGCAATACAGCAGGTAGTGTTATTGTCCATGGATTTGGTGATTCGTGTGCCATAATAGCTGCTTTAAGTTGACGGTGAAAACGTTTGACCATGCCATTCGATTGGGGGTGGTAGCTCGTTGTGCGGTTTTCGTACTATCCCGAACTGGTTACATAAACCAACCCATAATTTCGAATTCGAACTGGGCGCCTCTATCCGTGGTGATAGTGGCAGGAGTCCCAAACCGTGCTTTCCACCCGCTAAAGAAGGCATCGGCGACCGTTTCGGCTCTTATATCCATCACCGGTATAGCTTCTGGCCAACGTGTGAAACTATCTACACAAGTCAGTAGATATCTGAAACCATCGGCATACGGCAAGGGTCCGACTATATCTATATGTATGTGGTCAAATCTCTCTGTGGGTTTGTCGAATTTGCCGAAAACTGGCTTATTATGGCGAGATATTTTAGCGGTCTGGCAACCTTTACAAGAACGGCACCACTTAGCAATGTCTATATTCATTCCGTGCCAGACAAATCTTGTATTAATCAACAATTTTCAATTTTTTTCTGTACGGCCGAATGTATCCTGTTGATACATCACACCAAATCAAATTGTTATCAAATGATTTGAGCAATTTAAAATTCATGGTAGATGACTTTGAATGTCGCAACCGTGTGAACTCTGTATCCAAAGCTTGATCTTTACTTAAATCTTTATGGTTGATGTATTATCAATGAAGGACACAGTCGGTCGTGACAAAGCGTCGGCCACGAAATTTGTCTCTCACATATGTCTCTCACATATCTTATTTCTGTTGTACACTTGGCGATAAAAGCCAACTGCCTACTTTGTCGCAGTGACGGGCGTTCGGTGACTGATGACATTACGAAAGTTAAAGGCTTATGGTCGGTGTTCACGAAAAAATAACAGCCTTCTAAGTTGTGCCTGAAATGTCTGATAGTAGCGTACACTGCTAAAAGTTTGCGATCGAACACACTGTAGCGTGTCTCTGTGGGAGTTAGTTTTTTACTAAAAAATGAAAGTGGCTGCCAGACATTATTAATGTACTGTTGTAAAACTCCGCCTACGGCGAAATCACTTGCATCACACGTGATATTCAACGGTGCAGTATGATCTGGGTGTAGGCCTATTAAAATGGTTGTATTAGCAATTATTTATTTAGACTCGATAAACGCAGAATTTGCACTTTCATTCCACTTCAAATCGAAATTTGACTTAGGTGACAATCTTGTATGACCTTCATTGGCGGCTGTGAGCAATTGATTTAACTGTGTCAACTTATCCTCACAATTTGGAATAAATCTATGGTAATAGTTTATCATTCCCAAATATCGACGTAAAGCTCTTTGCTTTTCAGGCCTAACAAAATTTACTATTGCATCAACAGCGCTTGCTAAAGGTGAAATGCCTGCTGCACTAACATGATGTCCTAGAAAACCTAATTCGGTAGTACCGAACTAGCATTTGTCTGGTCCTATAATTATCCCGTATTCTGCTAAACGTGTAAAAAGAATCTTCAAATGTTTTTTATGCGTACGATGATCGGGGCTTGTTACTAATAGATCGTCCAAATATACGAACATGAAATCCAATCCGCGCGTAACGTGATCAATAAAACGCTGAAAAGTTTGGCCAGAATTTCTTAAGCCAAACAGACGGTTCGACCGGCATCTGGTAGTATGCCCGCACTAAGTCTATTTTTGAAAAAACTTTCGAACCCGCTAAACGTTGGGTAAAGTCTTGTATGTGTGGAATCGGGTATCGATCCGGTACTGTCTAAGCGTTTAAACTTCTATAATCTCCGCACGGTCTCCAATCTCCGTTTTTTTAGGCATGACCACTCACTGTCGCTGGGTTCGATACGCTCAACTTAATCATGTCATCGAACTCGCGTTTCGCAGTGACTAGTTTATCAGGTGCTAAACGTCGTTGGCGCTCGAATACTGGGTGGCCTTTTGTCACTATCTTGTGTTATACCATGGTTACCCGGTTCGCCCTTCGTTGTAGGACGAGTCAGTTCCGGAAACTGACCTAATAACTTCGTGTAGTCGTTCTGAACGGTGTCTATTCAGTAGATAAGGTAGCTTGTATGGCTAAACCGGTTCGCATGTCTCTCAGACAACGACTTTTTAAGTCTACCAGTAAGCTATAATGTATGAGAAAATCAGCTCCTATGATTGGTTGTTTGACGTCCGCTGAAATCCACGCGTAATATCGTTTAAGACCAACGTCGCGTCTACAATTACCGTAGGTGTTTATAGTAGTATTATTAGCTGCAACTAGGGGCAGGCAGGCAAATGAAGTTTAAGTCCTGTTAGCGCAAGACTTTAGTAACACGCTGACCGCTGCGCCCGTGTCAATTCAATAGTTACACTTGTTGTGTTTGTCTGCGACGTATAATAACTTAGAGGGGGATAAGCTGGGAAAGGAAGCTTACGCAGAGCCATGTCGCGCCTCGGTTATTTCGCCAGATGCAAAAGTCGCTGCCTTGCTCTGGCTGATTAGTTTAAAGAAAACGCGCAAGGTTCTCTGCACGTGCGTGCTCCGTCACTGAATGTTTGGTGATGAAAACAAACAGGTGCATCGGCTGTGTCGATCGGTTGAGCAACGTTACTTTGCGTCGTTTGCGGCGGTGGTGCGTTAGGACGACTATCTTTTTTGTTATTATTTGATACATCTTGCCTTGTAACAGCTTGATTATTGGGTATAAAAGGTTTTGCTTGAACATTCGGGACGAACTGTGTCTTGGCGGCACGTTTCTCGGTAGATGTAGGTCTGCTGCAGTCAACCACGCGAGTCATTATTACCAGACACAATTGGTCCTATGTTATTGTACCGTTGGGCCAGCGTCGCAGACGGTTGCCAAAATTACAAAAACAATGGGTCCGCCCGGTTTGCTGAGTGACCAGCCATGCTCAATAGAGAGTTGCAAATGGGCCTGGCCACAGCGACGGTGATATATTGAGTTTTCGAGCCCGCCAACAAAATTTAGAAAGCGGAACATTATCTCTGATTATATATATCGCAATTAAATATGGCTCAACTGAAAATGTCATGAAATTTTCACTTGATATCATACAAGGTTGCAAAAAAGAAGGCAGGGGCTTACGAAGTTAGGCCACTGATCAGTTTAAAATGCCTTGTTCAATCAATAGTCACCAAATGGGAATTATAAGAAGACTTTAGTAATGAAGTGGCGAAAGTATGGTGAGTGAGTGTAGTCTGGTGGGAAACTGAGGAAAGGTGGCGAGTAGTTTAGCACACTATGTTTTATTGCAGTTTCTTATATAAAAAATGTATATACATTTCAAATCTGACGCGCTTGACAAAATACTGAGTGCATGGTTTGGTATTGTGAAAAGTGTTCGGAATAGCAGTGTGGTTCAACAAAGGTTAAGCCATATAAAGCATTAAGTTAATGGGAAAGCATCTGGGGACCAGTACACAGTGCTCTGTGTAGGAAAAGCACTGTCCAAGACTCTAGGTTAAGTATTCTGCTTTGTGAGGAGTTTTGAAACAGTGGTGCTACTGTACTCTGCAACGTACCGTACACACACATCCGTATCTTAACCTTAAAAATGACACAAGCATTACATTTACTTCATCGCTTTTGTTCACCCAGACAATCGGAAAAAAATGGTCGATTGTTCCTCCATTTAATCAACAAATATTTTATATGTCTAGCCCGAATTCAGGCCGGCCGCAGACAATGATACTGCTTGTCTGTCCTGGATTCAGGCCGATGGCAGTCACTGATACTGTTTTGAGCAGGTAAACTCGTAAGGAGTATCTATAGTTATGGTATTATTCTATGACGTGTACTTTGATAATGTTTGCAGGCACAATTTATATATAATTATATAAATGGGCTTATATATTGTGTTTTCGTATTTTAAAGTGGTTTTCACCATTATAAGTACCAGTTATTTATTCAAACGCGAATAAGGAATGAGTAACCAGTTACTTATTCCTCATTCAAAACTGAACACGTGAATATACTTTTAAAGCTCTTTGTGCATGTCAATATGGCCAGGTTGGTGATTTAACTCTTTTCTCCAGAACAATTGTAGTATATCAGCATATTTTGGGGAGCGCGAGCATACATTTGCTTCTTTTATTTTTGTTTTGTTTTTAGTTTTACTTATCCAAATTCGAATTTAACGTAACCAGTTAGTTATTCCCTATTCGTTCCAATAAAGAATACGTATCTGTTATTTATTCCTATAAGGAATAAGTAACTGTTACTTATTCCTTTTTGAATAAGGAATAAGTAACTAACTTTATTGACGTAAACCGTGGTGGATCCAGGAGGGGGGCGGCCCATTATTTTTGACAAATGCTTCAAAAAGTCCCTGAAACAGAATAAATATACAGAAAAGAGGCGCCCCCTCTTTCAGATCCTGAATTATCCCCTGGTAAAAAATATAAAACAGTGGTAACACTCCAAAATCAGGCGAAAATGATGAAACATGGGAATATTTAGTTTTAAATGTGCAGAAATTTTGAATAAAGCGAAAAATATATAATTTTTTAACATTTTACCATAGTTTTATTTAGCCGCACCTAACATATTGCTTACAAGTATTGACATAGTGTGGAGAGGAGCGGTTGAGGATATTACCTAGCAAAACACAAAACATTTGTATAACATTTGTACAACGTCGGTCCAATGTCTTCGACGTTGGTCCAACATTGTACAAATGTTTCGTGTTTGCTGAGTAATATATTGCCATTGGTTTAAAAGCGAGTAGTTATGATAATTGAATCTCTGTTTCCCAGAACGCACAGTAAATGTGTTATTTACAAGTGTTTTTTTAAATATGTATCAGTTATATCAACATAAGTTATTATTCTTTATATTCAAGATATTCGTGGTAGGTTTCCAAAGTTGTTTAATGATTGTTTTATTATGAATGTTGATGCTCATAGTCATGTCACACGCAAGCGATAGAAGCTTACATGTTTTAAACCAAATTTGAGAGCTTTGGGTGTAAATAATTCTTGCTGCAACATTATATTCTCCAGGAAATTATCTACGACATGTTTGTTTCTATTTGTAAGTGCGTTCTATTCATGCGTTGTCACTTGATGTGTTACGACACTTCATTTATTTCATGTTTAAATTGCTTCAAATTATTTTGTATGTTGTACTTCCCACCATTGTAACCACAGCCAGCATGAGATGTCGAACTAATGCTGCTTTCGTGCTGGATCCACGTCGCAGAAGGTGGACCAACATTAAGGTAGCATTGGTTCAACGTATCGTGTTTGGTGTGACACTACTTTTTAATTTAACGATCATTATGCTACCTTGTTGGAATTAGGAAAATTCATCTTTGCCACTCTGGACGAAATGCGACTGTTATAAAGTCATAAATTATATAGGCCTATAAAAAAATAAATATAACGTTATATATCGTGGGCCTACTTGTTTTGACCATAATTATAAATCACATGCACAGTTCTAATGTGTTGCCAAAGCCATTTCAACACCACTGAATCAGATTCAATGGCGTTCATCAGAGAGAGCCTACGCGGTAAATATACGTCCTAATACAGAATGAATAAGAGGTTTACAAGGTCAGTCTCCGTGACCCTTTCAACCCTAAGCACGTCGACTATAATCGTTTTCAATTAGTCTTATTAGCCCATCAAATCACCGTAATTAGGAATGAAAAAACTGCTTAAACATCAAGAAATGGTTGGTCTCAAATTAAATAAATGTGTGTAATTTTCACCCACTTGAAGTTAGCGAGCCACAACTAAAAGTGAGTGAAAATTTAAATAAGGTTACTTGAAAAGAAAAGGGTTAATTTACAACTATACCACGTTGTTGGGGCACATAGAGTACTTAGTTAATTGTTATATATGGCTTTGAGTATAAGTTATTCAGCGGTTCGTTATATTTGACCTTGGCAAGAGTCAGCAATGCATTGACATCATGTACATGATTTTCAAAGCCCAGCTAAGTGCATGGGCCTACTCTTTCTTATTTGCAGGATCGAAATGATACGCCTTGTTCCCAGCCATAATATGATAATGAGAAGGTCAATAGACTTGTCTAGGTCTACTATCTGTAAGATATAATAATATACATTGTGTATTACACATTTAAGAGTATTTTAAACGTCCCGTTTCTTATATGAGATGAGCTATATCAGTATAAGGGAGTTAAAGGTATTTATATTTATTCTATTTTATCTGACTGATTTTTTTTCTACTCAGGCCTATTTATTTTTTTGTGCTTGCCCTACATGTGTTTTAGATTATGTGGTAGTATCGTGTAAGACCCTTCCGCACTAAAACAGACTTTTTACTAGATTATTTTTAACAATTCATCCATTGATTCACGATTTAAATAACATCAGAAAGAGGATGTGACGCTGGCCAACACCGTTCACTTCCCTCGTCTACTGATTGTACACACCAGCATAAATGTGTACATTCCGTCTACTGATAGCGTACATTCCAGTCTGTGCACATCATTAGTTCTCTCATTGTATACTGATAGCGTTCATTTCAGCCTGTGTACCTAATTCTCTTCTTATCTACTGATAGCGTACATTCTAGCCTGTGTACATAATTATATACTTGTCTACTTATAGCGTACATTCTAGCCTGTGTACATAATTTTCCCTTGTCTACTGATAGCGTTCATTCTTATTTCTAGCATGTGTACATAATTCTTCCCTTCTCTACCGATATCGTCCACTCTAACATGTGTACATAATTCTTACATTGTCTACTGATAGCGTAGCCTACATTGGGCCTACATTCTAGCTTGTTTACATAATTCTTCCCTTGTCCACTGATAGCGTAAATTCTAGCCTGTATATATAATTCTTCCCTTGTGTACTGATAGTGTACATTCTACCATGTTTACATAATTCTTCCCTTGTCTACTGATAGCGTACATTCTAGACTGAGTAGGCCTACATACTTCTGCTCTTGGATATCAATACCACAAAGTGACGGACGCACCTTTCGTATCCACGAGGACGGTAGGCCTGTGGGGTTAGCGTCTCACCGTCCGTAACTGCTCGGCTTTTCCCGAACATTGACGAGTGACGGGGACTGTCGAGCCTCGTTCTGACTAGACCACGCCACGACGAGCGCGCCTGTAGCGAGGCGCATCAGCCAGTTAACTCAAAGCCACTGAAGCGGACGGACGTACGTCAAGAGCTCAGGGGCCTAGCCGCATAGCACCGATCGCCGCGCTCCGCTTGGGAACTGTGTGTTATATGAATGTCTAGACTACACTAAAGTGAGAAATACCTGAAGAATGATTTAATGAGCATTATTTAATCCCGCCGTCCCGACGGAGGAGTTAATGGAAGATGGTGGAACGTAAACCTTCAAAATATTCATGTCGGCAACACGATCGATCTACCACCCACCCATATTGGTGACCTGACGTTGAACTTAATCGCAGCTTCATTCACGCATATTGCTTTCACTGAGCAACAAAAAAACCATCGATTTTGAGCCAGAAAGGATAGTTTTTTTTGTTTTTTTTAAATAGCGGATTTTTTCAAAATTTGATAGATTTTTCCTGAAACCCACGTGGTTTCGACATTTTCAAGATGGCAGATCTCGCAGACATCCAGCCTAGACCTAGACAAATTCATATTAGACGGAATAGTCTACTTTCATAAATTATAACAGATTTCAATGTTATTCTCTCAATTACGCCACTGTCGGCGACTGAGAGGACGATATTTTGAAACTTTAGTATATTAAACCATTTTTGACAGCTCATTCGGGTGACGCGGTTTTTATGAGAATACCCGCAAATTTTTTCTACGGATCAAAGTTATGCCTCGATTCAGACAGCTTTTAAATAGGATAAGATCCACTTAAAACTGTTCGCCTGAAATATATGTGAATAAAAGGTCCTATTTGGTCTATAAAACATCATTGTTAGGACTGTAGGTCGATATTTTATGACTGTAATCATAACTTTTATTTCAGTGGTAGCAGTGTTATTTTAATGTGAATCGGTAAGTGGTCGCCATTTTGGCAGCCGGTGACCCTCATTTAGCTCCATAGGCTGCGAGATAGCCTCACGTGTTCCCGCTCACCCGTCAGGCATTGCGGTATAACATCATCTGCTCAGATCGGCATAATTAGCATAAATTAGGCTGACATTTTGAATTAGCGACACAAATGGCCAATGGCACTCACATGTCAAGGCCACATAGACCTACACGGCGTCTGGAAATGAGATAAGACTAGAATAATTTTTTCCAAAATATCTTTCTCAGTCAGGAAAGAGAGACTGATTTTATTTTACTTGTATTACTAAATATTGCAAATGAGGTCGCACATTGGGTGATATTTTTGTGAAAGACAAATCAGTAGTCTACCTTTTCCAGACAGCCCTGCACTGCTAAATATGTTAATGAGTTCTGAGCCGGTGCGGCGCGCCAATCGACCACACACACACCACGTGCACAGTGCACGGTAGCCGAGACACACACACACACATCTGTCAGTTAAAATTTCAATAAGTGATTCTATAAATTAAGACGAACTGTACACGCACATTTTTAACGAGAATGAAATTTTCTCGAGATGGGCATGATTTAATTATTTCTTAATAAATCTAAATTGAGACTTGACAGTTGAACTAGGGCGACTACTTTGATACAGTGTATGTTTTTCGACTGGTGTTGAAATTTTTTGTCAACACTGGTCGAATAACCAAAGATTATAAACATATAGTTTAGAATAGCAATTTAGCATTTATTCTGGCATTTGTTTTGCATGCAATTAACGACCTACAATCACCACGATTAATATGTTTAATGTCATATTGTAAACATTTCCATAAAGACTTCTGCATAAAGACTTCTCAGTCATTTCAGCAACCCCTGCACTCTACTATCTGCGAATGTACATGGACAATCTTCATAAACAGAATTATCTCACATCTAGACTTTTCTCAAGCTAGACTACTTAACACACAGTTTCCCACGCGGAGTGCGGCGATGAAACTAGTTGGTATGTTTTACATGCATACCATTTCAATACCCTTCTCAGATTGCAAAGTAGCCAATAGGCCAGCATGTCAGACGTTTTACTACTTAAACTGATTCCAACAAATAACTTTTCAAAATGGCCGTGAGAGGCGACAGTGAAGGTTTCGTGTCATCACCCCTCGCCGGACAAGGGGCACGTCACAAAGATTCATACTACCCAATGAGTGATGAAAATGCAGCAGAACCCAGAGACACAGATGCTGAGTTTCACCGATTAAAAACTGATTTCCTGCGGATCCGCATGCAATAGACGTAGGAGAGGGTTGTCACGGAGTGATTCATCAAGAACCCCTTCGCCGGTCAGACGTCAACCTCCACGACATTCAGCTAATCTGCCGAAATTCAAGATAGCAACTTTTTACTCAACGGATGTGGAGTTATGGTTTAATCAAATTGAAACACAATTTGATTTAAACCAGATAACAGACGATGATGAACGTTACAGATTGACATGTGCTGCACTCTCTGGCAAAGTAGCGTCTGATGTTAGAGACGTTTTATTACAACCGTTCCTCACTCATAAGTACGAAAATTTGAAAGCGATCCTAATCGAACGACGAGGCTTAACGACACCGGAAAGAGTCAACAAGGTGATTTCAGGCGTCTAAATTTCTTAGGCCGTTGCAGAAGACAGCTGGCTTTGGTACAGAAGTGGTAGTAGGCAAGGCCGTTATCCGCCAAGCCTTCATTCGACAAATGCCGCCTTCAGTACGTGCGCACTTAGCTACACAACCAGATAGTGTGTCGCTAGAGAATTTGGCCATGTTGGCCGAACGCGCTGTCGTTGCTGAGAAGGACATCGATGAAGCTGAGATAAACGTCAGTGAGAGAGGCAAGCTCGTTGGACTTTCGGAAGACCTGTCCTGCAGGCTCAAGAAACTAGAGACAGCCACAGCCAAGGCTACAAAGAAGAAGACATACGGACACTCACAACCGAGAACCGTGCCGCCAAGACACAGTTCGTCCCGAATGTTCAAGCAAAACCTTTTATACCCAATAATTAAGCTGTTACAAGGCAAGTTGTATCAAATAATAACAAAAAAGATAGTCGTCCTAACGCACCACCGCCGCAAACGACGCAAAGTAACGTTGCTCAACGATTGACACAGCCGATGCACCTGTTTGTTTTCATCACCAAACATTCAGTGACGGAGCACGCACGTGAAGAGAACCTTGCGCGTTTTCTTTAAACTAATCGGCCAGAGCAAGGCAGCGACTCTTGCATCTGGCGAAATAACTGAGGCGCGACATGGCTCTGCGTAAGCTCCCTTTCCCAGCTTATCCCCCTCTAAGTTATTATACGTCGCAGACAAACACAACAAGTGTAACTATTTAATTGACACGGGCGCAGCGGTCAGCGTGTTACCAAAGTCTTGCGCTAACAGGACTTAAACTTCATTTGCCCGCCTGCCCCTAGTTGCAGCTAATAATACTACTATAAACACCTACGGTAATTGTAGACGCGTCGTCGTTGTTGGTCTTAAACGATATTACGCGTGGATTTTCAGAGTAGCGGACGTCAAACAACCAATCATAGGAGCTGATTTTCTCATACATTATAGCTTACTGGTAGACTTAAAAAGTCGTTGTCTGAGAGACATGCGAACCGGTTTAGCCATACAAGCTACCTTATCGTCTATTAAACCGTTATCACTGAATAGACACCGTTCAGAACGACTACACGAAGTTATTAGGTCAGTTTCCGGAACTGACTCGTCCTACAACGAAGGGCGAACCGGTTAAACATGGTATAACACACAAGATGGTGACAAAAGGCCACCCAGTATTCGAGCGCCAACGACGTTTAGCACCTGATAAACTAGTCACTGCGAAACGCGAGTTCAATGACATGATTCAGTTGGGCATTATCAAACCCAGCGACTGTGAGTGGTCGTCAGTGCTCCATATGGTGCCTAAAAAAACCGGAGATTATAGAAGCTTAAACGCTCAGACAGTACCGGATCGATACCTGATTCCACACAAACAAGACTTTGCCCAACGTTTAGCAGGTTTGAAAGTTTTTTCAAAAATAGACTTAGTGCGGGCATACTACCAGATGCCGGTCGAACCGTCTGTTTGGCTTAAGAAATTTCGGCCAAACTTTTCAGCGTTTTATTGATCACGTTACGCGCGGATTAGATTTCATGTTCGTATATTTGGACGATCTATTAGTAGCAAGCCCCGATCATCGTACACATAAAAAACATTTGAAGATTCTTTTTACACGTTTAACAGAATACGGGATAATTATAGGACCAGACAAATGCTAGTTCGGTACTACCGAATTAAGTTTTCTAGGACATCATGTTAGTGCAGCAGGCATTTCACCTTTAGCAAGCGCAGTTGATGCAATAGTAAATTTTGTTAGGCCTGAAAAGCAAAGAGCTTTACGTCGATATTTGGGAATGATAAACTATTACCATAGATTTATTCCAAATTGTGAGGATAAGTTGACACAGTTAAATCAATTGCTCACGGCCGCCAATGAAGGTCATACAAGATTGTCAACCAAGTCAAATTTCGATTTGAAGTGGAATGAAAGTGCAAATTCTGCGTTTATCGAGTCTTAACAAATAATTGCTAATGCTATTCTTTTAATAGGCCTACACCCAGACCATACTGCACCGTTGAATATCACGTGTGATGCCAGTGATTTCGCCGTAGGCGGCGTTTTACAACAGTACATTAATAATGTCTGGCAGCCACTTTCACTCCCGCAGAAACACGTTACAGTGCGTTCGATCGCGAACTTTTAGCAGTGTACGCTACTATCAGACATTTCAGGCACAACTTAGAAGGCCGTTATTTTTTCATGAACACCGACCATAAGCCTTTAACTTTCGTAATGTCATCAGTCACCGAACGCCCGTCACTGCGACAAAGTAGGCAGTTGGCTTTTATCGCCAAGTGTACAACAGATATAAGATATGTGAAAGGAGAGACAAATTTCGTGGCCGACGCTTTGTCACGACCGACCGTGTCCTTCATTGATAATACATCAACCATAAATTAAAAAGATTTAAGTAAAGATCAAGCTTTGGATACAGAGTTCACACGGTTGCGACATTCAAAGTCATCTACCATGAATTTTAAATTGCTCAAATCATTTGATAACAATTTGATTTAGTGTGATGTATCAACAGGACACATTTGGCCGTACAGAAAAAATTCGAAAACAGGTTTTCTCGAAATTACACGGCCTAGGGCATCCATCGCATAGAGCTACGAAACCGTTGATTAATACAAGATTTGTCTGGCACGGAATGAATATAGACATTGCTAAGTGGTGCCGTTCTTGTAAAGGTTGCCAAACCGCTAAAATATCTCGCCATAATAAGCCAGTTTTCGGCAAATTCGACAAACCCACAGAGAGATTTGACCACATACATATAGATATAGTCGGACCCTTGCTGTATGCCGATGGTTTCAGATATCTACTGACTTGTGTAGATCGTTTCACACGTTGGCCAGAAGCTATACCGGTAGTGGATATAAGAGCCGAAACGGTCGCCGATGCCTTCATTAGTGGGTGGATAGCACGGCAGGGACTCCTGCCACTATCACCACGGATAAAGGCGCCCAGTTCGAATTCGAAATTATGGGATGGTTTATGTAACCAGTTCGGGATAGTACGAAAACCGCACAACGAGCTAACACCCCCAATCGAATGGCATGGTCGAACGTTTCCACTGTCAACTTAAAGCAGCTATTATGGCACACGAATCACCGAATCCATGGACAATAACACTACCTGCTGTATTGCTAGGCGCACGTTCTGCTGGTAAAGAGTTATTGGGTAGGTCAGCCGCAGAAATCGTTTACGGAACGACACTTAGACTGCCGGGCGAATTTTCACATAAATATAACGTTGACGCACATACAGACTTAAATAACTATTCTGATAAGCTCTGCGTGGCCATGTCACGTCTCCGTCTTTGCCCACCGCGCGACTCAACTCAGAACAACATTTTCCAATTTAAGGAAATCGACACATGCTCACATGTATTTTTGCGACGAATCGCAATTGCACCCCTTTAACCGCCCCTTACGACGGCCCGTATAAGGTTATCGTGAGGAGCAGCAGAGTCATGAAAACCTAGTTAAAGGCAAGGTAGAAACGGTCTCCCTTGATCGAGTTAAACTTGCACACTTAGACAACGAGCCCGCCATAGGTACAGAAAAACAGCGTAAAACGCAAACTAATACGAAGAATTCGAAAAATACTGCAACAGTTCGAAGGGAACCGGCTCTCAAACAGAATTCTGAAAAGAAGAGAGCCGAACCGAAAACACAGACACGGTCTGTGACGGTTCAACATGGTACGAATTTGGCTACTACTTCACAGCATAATGCTAATAGAGTAAATTTGCCTCAACAATTCACCTCTTATGTAGCGCCGCATTCGCGAATCCCTGCCGTTTACCGCGCTAACGGGAGCACCGAAGGTTTGCGAACGTATTCATGTATACCTTTGCACTTACGGTTTAAAACCCCTAATTCAAACGAAACGATTAAACCACCAAATGTTCAAATCAATTCGAATATCGCCAAATGCGACCTGATTGGACCAGACGCAACCGTAAAACAAACCAGAGTTGGACGAAAAATCCAGACTCCAGCACGTTTTGTGCAGATTGTCCACGCTTTAGTAGCGCCTAACCACATCTACTGCGGGACCAGCTGCACAAGCCGTAACAACCATAATTTGTAAATATAAAGTTTGCCAGGCCTGGCGTAATTAAACTAATGATGTCAAATGTTACTTAATTAGGTTACTTATAGAAGTAATATTATTATCAAGTACTAATGTATTAATTAGATTCATGAAGGTTGGCCGTTACCCTTGGCGCAGCAGCATAATTCGCAAAAATAGGAACATTGGTGTTAAGAGGATTGGAACATTGGTGTTAAGAGGATTGGAACATTGGTGTTAAGAGGATGGGAACTGAGATATAATTATTAAATATTAACTCGGTATGCTGCGCCTGCGAGGTTTCCCAACCACCAACGCTGTATTTTCACAAATGACTGTTTTTACTGTTTTGATTACTGTATATTGGTTTTGTGTGTTCCCCAGACAGAGCGACAATACCACCACAAGTTGGCTTGGTTCATACGTTTACACTTAACCCGGGGGTAATATGGGGTTATTGACGAGTGACGGGGACCGCCGAGCCTCGTTCTGGCTAGACCACGCCACGACGAGCGCTCCTGTAGCGAGGCGCACCAGCCAGTTAACTCAAAGCCAGTTAACTCAAAGCCGCTGAAGCGGACGGATGTACGTCAAGAACTCAGAGGCCTAGCCTCATGGCACCGATCGCCGCGCTCCGCTTGGGAACTGTGTGTCATATGAATGTCTAGACTTCAATAAAGTGAGAAATACCAGAAGAATGATTTAATGAGCATTATTTAATCCAGTCGTCCCGACGGAGGAGTTAATGGAAGATGGTAGAACGTAAACCTTCAACATATTCATGTCGGCAACATGATCGATCCACCACCCACCCATAGGCCTATATGACGAAATCCACCCCACATATACCACACAAAGCATCGTTTAAAGTTGCAGTAATGACAATGTATTGCAGGAATTTTTGGTTTCTAAACGTATATTTATTTCTGTTATGTGAATAAAATGTGTTCCATGTTGGCTCTCGTATGTCATTTAATTCATTGATTGCAAAGTGTATTATTTCCGCATCCAACTTTTAGTTTAAAAGTTGAATCCATCTTGTATTTATCCCGTTTCTTGTAGTGTTAAGTGCATTTCTTTCCCATACAACAGATCGGCATTAGGTGAAAAAAAAATAAACAGATTGAATGTTTTATATCTTTATTAAACGAAAATAACATTTTGTAACAAAGTTAATCATCATATGATATTTAACAGTATTTATCCAGCATATTAAAAACGATCAATCGATGTTGGACCACCGTCTGGAACGGTCACCTCGCATTTAATCAACGATGTGTGAGTGATGGTTGAAATACAGATATATCTTGCATCACAGGCATACTGCAAAGTTTTTGGCCTATGTTGTGATTTCTATAGCTGATGTGTCTACTGGTGGTCGATGTGTTAAAAGACACATCTACTGATGGTCAAAGTGACAGAA
Source organism: Flabesymbios commensalis (assembly GCA_964017125.1). Classification (NCBI taxonomy): domain Eukaryota; kingdom Metazoa; phylum Annelida; class Polychaeta; order Terebellida; family Flabelligeridae; genus Flabesymbios; species Flabesymbios commensalis. Next base: position 55,570,192 of record OZ024914.1, on the reverse strand, counting down.
GCAGGGCCGTATCCAGACTAATACAAATGGGGGGTTACAGGTCGGCAATCCGGTAATTGGGGGATCTGGGGGAACGCCCCCGGAAAATTTTAAAAAAAGAGGCATTTTCAGGATATTCAGGGGGGGGAGGGTTTCAGACACCCAAAAAACCCTCCTGGATACGGGCCTGAGAAGACACATTTATAATACTGGTGGTCAAAGTGACAGAAGACACATCTACTGGTGGTCGATACCCAGCAAACACAAAACATTTGCACTACTGGTGGTCCATGTGTCACCAGACACATCTACTGGTGGTCCATGTGTCACAGGGCATATGGTGGTCCATGTGTCACAAGACATAACTACTGGTGGTCCATGTGTCACAAGACACATCTACTGGTGGTCCATGTGTGACAAGACATATCTACTGGTGGTCCATGTGTCACAAGACATATCTACTGGTGGTCCATGTGTCACCAGACACATCTACTGGTGGTCCATGTGTCACAAGACACATCTACTGGTGGTCCATTTGTCACAAGACACATCTACTGGTGGTCCATGTGTCACAAGACATATCTACTGGTGGTCCATGTGTCACAAGACATATCTACTGGTGGTCCATGTGTCACCAGACACATCTACTGGCGGTCCATGTGTCACAGGGCATATGGTGGTCCATGTGTCACAAGACATAACTACTGGTAGTCCATGTGTCACAAGACATATCTACTGGTGGTCCATGTGTCACCAGACACATCTGCTGGTGGTCCATGTGTCACCAGACACATCTACTGGCGGTCCATGTGTCACAGGGCATATGGTGGTCCATGTGTCACAAGACATAACTACTGGTGGTCCATGTGTCACAAGACATATCTACTGGTGGTCCATGTGTCACCAGACACATCTACTGGTGGTCCATGTGTCACAAGACACATCTACTGGTGGTCCATTTGTCACAAGACACATCTACTGGTGGTCCATGTGTCACAAGACATATCTACTGGTGGTCCATGTGTCACAAGACATATCTACTGGTGGTCCATGTGTCACCAGACACATCTACTGGCGGTCCATGTGTGACAGGGCATATGGTAGTCCATGTGTCACAAGACATATCTACTGGTGGTCCATGTGTCACAAGACACATCTACTGGTGGTCCATGTGTCACAAGACACATCTACTGGTGGTCCATGTGTCACAAGACATATTTACTGGTGGTCCATGTGTCACAAGACATATCTAGTGGTGGTCCATGTGACACAAGACACATCTACTGGTCGTCCATATGTCACAAGACATATTTACTGGTGGTCCATGTGTCACAAGACATATCTAGTGGTGGTCCATGTGACACAAGACACATCTACTGGTCGTCCATGTGTCACAAGACACATCTACTGGTGGTCAATTTGTCACAAGACACATCTACTGGTGGTCCATGTGTCACAAGACATATCTACTGGTGGTCCATGTGTCACAAGACACATCTACTGGTGGTCGATGTGTCACAAGACACATCTACTGGTGGTCGATGTGTCACAAGACACATCTACTGGTGGTCCATGTGTCACAAGACACATCCACTGGTTGTCCATGTGTCACAAGACACATCTACTGGTGGGCCATGTGTCACAAGACATATCTACTGGTTGTCCATGTGTCACAAGACACATCTACTGGTGGGCCATGTGTCACAAGACATATCTACTGGTTGTCCATGTGTCACAAGACATAGCTACTGGTGGTCCATGTGTCACAAGACACAAAAGACACATCTACTGATGGGCGATATATATAAAGCATCCTTAAATTACTCAGGGCGGATTTAACAGCAAAACATCTGAATTTACCTCTCTTTCCTGAATTTACATGTAATTTCAACAAGTCATTCAAGCCCAAAATTTCAAACACACCTACCATGACCCAGTATTTCTCCCAAGTTCTAGATGGTAAATACATTTTCATCCACTTTAAATTGTGACGCGATGTAGCCATCGACATATTCAATTTTGTAATCAGAGTATAAATTATTTCCCTGATCAACAAAACTACGGATATTTCAGGAAAACTGGACGCATGTATGAATGAATGAATGAATGAATGAATGAATGAATGAATGAATGAATGAATGAATGAATGAATGAATGAATGAATGAATGAATGGGGTGTTAGGCGACCTGTGTGCACATATAGGGTTAACTGGACCAGTAGGATCTCCTGAGGTTTGTGAGAACCAGACATGAATGAGATGACACTGCCCTTCAGACACAGGATTCGAAATTCGAGCCCTGGCGGTCTAAGGCGGAGCATGATGACTCTCGGTCGAGAAGGCTTCTCCGATAGCACCAATACGTTTTCATATGTAATACTATTAAAGTTATAGAATCAAAATTGCTCCCACTTGAAATTGTGTCTCACCACTGCGACACAACTTCATGTGGGTGGAAATTACGCATATTTGTTTAATTTAAGACTAAAATTTGCAGATATAGATGTTTGAACACACATTTCGTTCCCAATAACAACGATTTTAAAATTGACTAATAAAACAAATTAGAAACTACTATCGTGCTTAGTGCGGTACGGGGTAAGTTAGATCTGGAAACCATGTTGAGAGACAAAAGCGAACACATTTTTCTCGGGACTCTTGCCACACAAGGCAGTAAGCAGTTACATGTAGTAATCTATGCTATGTAGCTTTGGTTATTTTGTTGACACTTGCTGCGAGAGATTTGGCCAGGAAGCTCTTATGACCCGACACTGCTTCTGATATGTGGCGCCAGCTGTTGTCCTCAAGCTGCAACAAAAAATATTCTCAGACCACGGCAGAATCAGAAGCAACATTAAATACATTTGAGGTTAGGAATTCCCAGCATCACAGTGGTGAGAAATACTATATATTTTTAGAAAATAAATCATTTGAAAGATAATACATTGCTTGAATTATCCTACATTTTTCTCAATTCTTGGTCAAAATGTACGTTGTATGGGTACATGATAATTTCTCCAAAAACATGGATATAAAAAAGGGAAAGAAAGTTCAATCAAATAAAAAAAGAGAGATTAATTACCTCAGTGCCCGGGTTATTACCAACAAATGCAGTGGCACTGGGCAGGACAATTCAATTTCAATAAAGAAACTACAGAAATGTCAACAGTAGGCCTATATAGGGTATGAAGTAGTTGACACACTGACCTGGTTGCTGTGCTTAGTGAGTACAGTCTGGAGTAATTTCCCAAACTTCACGTTTTTTGCTTGAGAAGTTGAATGTCTCTCCAGAGCGGCAGCAAGAACCTTCACAACGTCTGGTGTTAGTTCAAGACCCTGTAAACATAATTAAAACGGTAAAGCGCAAAACACGACTAAAGTCGTTTTAATCAGTTTTATTGGTGGGTTATTTGAGAATGAAATGGACGTTAAAGATCAAGATTGGCAAATGTTTAATCTCGAATTAAACACATAAATGAGCAATTTTCACCCTTCTGGGTCGCGGTATCGAGACACAACTTCAAGAGGGTGGAAGTTTTTTTGCGGGTAAACTGAAAGGATTAACGAGGTAAATACAAAAAAGATACAACAGGGTCTCGCGAAGGTTTGCTTTTGTTGTTTCCGGACATGTTAGCCCCTAGAGCACTGAGTTATTAAATTTAAATTTTCAGTCACTTGAAGTTGTGTCTGTGACTGAAAATTTATGTGATTTGTAAAATTCACGTCCTAACATATATCAGTTTTTTAAGATTGAAGGCATGTTTTACTTCTAACAACTGGTTATACAAGTGCTTATAAAAAGAATGTCTAATGTAGTCGACATCAGTATTCTAAGGGCTAGGATACAGTGTTCATTCCATTACCTTTGTGACCAGGCAGGCCTGTAACAGTAGTAGGTGACCATCAGTCCAGGACTCAGCATCACACACCAACCTACAGATAACATAGTCCGTCACCTCGGATATGAAAGTGTGTATCTGCCACTCCACAAAGTGGCAGATATACCCTTCCATATCCAAGGGGACGAATTACAATGACAGCACAAGAAAAAAAATCACACTATACCCGGATTCGCATTAACCAGGGTAAGTGAATTTCGCTGATTTCTCAGTCAAATCTCAACCAATTTTCATGACATTTTACACACATTTTATTTTCTAATCATGCGACAAATACCTTGGAAATTTCGCAAAGTTTTTTTTAGGTATTGCAGAAGTTAACGAGATCATGTTGATAAGTGATGAAATTATTGAGCGAAATTAAAGGGTTCCTAAAGGGGCGACAATTATTACATGTTATAGAGACTTATTTTTAAACTATATACGGAAACTTTCAGGATAATTCCTAGATCACCAGAAAGTGGTGCTTGTAAAGTTTAATACAAATGGGTTCAGAAGTGACCAAGAAATGAATCGTTCACCACAGTTAATGTGAATCTGACTATAGTAACATTTTGACGATTGAATTTGGCATTGAATGAATGAATCAGTCTTTATTATATTCCCGACACTATGGTGTACAGCAAGAATTCACAAAAAAAATTTGTTAATCTACGAAAAAATAATTTCAAAATGCAAAATCGAAGATATTTAAAAATATATTGCAACATATATAACTTACTAGCAATTTTCGTAATATTTGCCATTTTCATACCTGATGACTTTCTGGTTGTGTTCTGAGGATAGAGATTCTTTTATCACTTTAATGAGTAGCTCTGAATGACTTGAACCTGAGATAAGAAAATATCACAAATACTTCAATATATTCAGTTTCATGATACACTTAAATGAATGAAAACAAAAAATGTAGCCACGACTTTTGCAGATCTCAGAAGTAAAGGGTACTAAAGTTGTCAGAAAATAACCCTTCCATCCCAGATCCCATTTTTCTTATTATTTTATTTAGCTTTTGACCAATACATATATTTAATACAGATACAAAAACATACATATTCTATCATTCTAATATTATATACAACATTGTATATACACAATTCACATAAAACACTAAAGTGTAATATCTCAAGTGAAAGTTAACAACGTTTTTATTGTGGTGAGCTACACCATTCTTTACTCAAATAACTGTATTTAAAATATACCATGGAGTGGAAATAGGAGCTAAACCCTTAACCCGCTAAGTTATCTTATTTAAATTTTCATCCACTTTGAGATGTGTCTTGCTACCGCGACCCACAATTTTAGGTGGCTGAAAATTACTCATATTTGTCAACAGGGACTGCATATGTTGACATGTCAATTTTGAAACATATATCTATATGAAGTTAAATAGCCTACTGATCTGATTGAAATATACAAAAAATCGTGAAAAAATTCAAAAGCACCTAAAAAGACTAAACTAGTTCTTAGGAATGTTGATAAAAGTCATGATCTATGGGATACACTACCACATACAAAACAAAATAACAAAATGTGAAACAAAAAATGTACAAATATTGATGCTCAAGATCATTTCACTGCCAGTACCAGCGAGCTGGTCGGCTAATAAGACAGCTAACACTTACTAGAAAAAGTCTCAACAGTTAAATGGGTTAACAGATAGGCTCCTTTATACTTACTCAGATTTACTTCTTTTATCATTGCATGGAAAACAGCATCGACTACGGATGATGGGAATGTTTCAGCGAAGCTACAAACTGTCGATTGTAACTGACGTGATGCACTGCGTTCTAATGCTAATATCTTCAAAAGAAAGAAAGCAGTTAGGATGCTATGATTTGTTTGCCCTTTTGGTCATGTTGTATTAACTGGATAATTTAAACATAAATAATCATGTAATATTTTTCAAAATTTCTTCTCGTCAACTGTGTTTATCCCTTAACCTGGTGACCAGTGTATAATATGTGTGTGTATTTACGGTAAGGCTGTTCTACAAGTGATATCCGTACAGAGTATTGAAGTGACTTGGTCTTAATACCAGTGGTATTTATAGAATATAAATTATTGTTATTAATAATACAATCTAAACACAACAAGAAGGCAAGCCGACCATTTATCCATTATAATTCATTATATTCACCTTTGGTAGTAGACAGTGTTGAGTGAAGCATATGGTGTTCGCATGACTGAGGCTGTCCGATAGTGTACTCAGGTGATCACACGCTGTGGCAATGGCCGCCTCGCTCAGGTTTGATAAATCTAGCTGCTTACAAGCGGCTGCCATCTGCTTTATCATAGAAATAACACAAGGATATATGTTATTTTTTTTAATGAAACAATTATTATGCTAACCTCACCAAGCAGGTATTTCTACGTCCTTATTGACATTAATTATGACATGATCTGGTTTACTATTGTCAAATGTGGTAACGTTATGACACTAAAGAACTATTGTGACAAAATTTGCCAGATTGTAATCATTATAATAATAGTGTCTTATCTGTACTCGTAGTACATGTACCATTTTAGAAACAAGCATACACAATTATATACCCTGTCCTGATATTATCTAGAACGGCATTAACCCTTTAACAGCTAGTCCCGATTAAATTAGGTTTTTTTTAGTTCTTTTTATCAGCACATTACATATCAGCTTTGAAACATTTGTCAAAGCAGCAAGATTTCCGAATCGTTCGCCTCCATTTTGACAAATATTTTTCGCTCAGTTGAAGTTGTGGATCGCGTCAGCGAGACACAACTTCAAGTGGGTGAAAATTCCCATTAATGAATTTGGTGGCTAAAGGGTTATTACTTCAGAGGCGCAAGCTTTAGCCACTGTACTTACCATCACGACATAACTTTAATGCAGCGGTATTTAAGCTGCACAATCAGGTCAAAATGAATATTTTTCTTTTAGCTTCTTGATATAACCATATAGCATAATTGCGTAAGTTTTTTTTACATTTTGTGTTACTCGTTTACCAGTTAAGCGAGGAATAAGGACGAGATTTAATTTCGGACATACACGTCCAAAATAACAGATACGGAACAAACTAAGAAATGGGGCTTTCGGCACACTTGCTACGTTGCTACAGCAACCCAAAATTTAAAAGATTTCCACAATTCTAGTCTATAAGACATATTCACATATCATGGGCATATCAAGAAGCGAAAATGAAATTTTGCCGTTTGAATGATTTTTGGCCTGATTGTGTCGCTTTAAGATAAAATGATCATAGAAATTTTGCTACAAAAATAGCCCTACGCAGAAAATACAAGACGTTGACCCAATCTTATGTTAGTATTGTACCAGTATCGCAGTCGGTGGGCCCACCATTAACGCTTACACTGCTATGGGCCTGAAATTAACCAAGCGCAGCCTGCTGTGTGCGACTATAGTCGCCGAAAAAAATCTGAAAAAAAAAAAAAAAAAAAATTCACATTCGTTTTGTGGTATCTTTCTATTTGCGCTTTGAAGATAGCTAACTGACTGATTTTGTAATATAATGGTTTTTAATATCAGTTGTTCATCAGAAGTTTTTTTGAAATGAAATGAATCGGGCTTTAGGCCACCTTTGTGCACATATAGGCTAAACTGGGCCAGGAGAACCTCCTGAGGATGGTGAGATGATTGAGATGACACTGTCCTCCAGACACAAGATTCGAAATTCGAGTCCTGGCGGTCTGAGGCCGAGCACGCTACCTCTCGGTCACGGAGGCTCCCCGCAATATTGACTTTCACACGTGGATGGGGAAGAAACATTTTTGTTTCTTTCAAACCGCCGAGACCGGGAACCGAACCCCGGACTCTGGCGTGAAAGGCAGCGGTGCTAACCACTACCCTAGGGCCCCCGCCCAGAAGTTTTTTTGAAAAAAAAAAACGTGCCAGATATTACTTAGTGGGAAACCACAGATGCTGCAAATTTTATGCAGTAATGTAAGGGTTAAGCCAACATTTGGTGAACGTCTCGTACCCAGCAACACAAAATATTAGTATAGCATTTGTACAACGTCGGCCCAACGTCTTCGACGTTGGTACAACATTGTACAAATGTTATACAAATGTTTTGTGTTTTCTAGGTAGAGCCTTTTAATACACCATCATACTGACCCGCCCTGGCATGATGTTAGGGAGTAGTGAGAGTTGTGGAGGGGGTGCCTCCGAGGAACCACTCCGCCAGATATCACTCAGTTCCTGCAGACCCACCATGACTTCATCAGAAAGCTGGTCAGTTGTGTCATCATCGTCTTCATCTGAAAAAAGTCACTATAACATTGGTTACAACTGTCCTGTTATTTAAAATGTTCTGAGATCTTTGTGCAGCTAAAATGTAAACATTACAAGCGATTACAATGGGGGGGAGGGTATATTTCAAAAGTTTAAAATTGAAACATAATGCATGTAAAAACTGGTGGATTTATGTTTAAAATGAGTGGTGTATCTTGGTATTACATGCACTCGAAATCATTTCAAAATGAAAATGGCGTAGTCATAATCTTACTATTGAAGCGCTTAAAAGAAAACACACATTGTTCATTTAGTACGTATGGATACACCCTGCAACCCCGAGACGTTTACGCCTTTGTTGGTTTAATGTTGGTCCAACGTCGCAGACGTTGGTCCAACATTAAACCAACATAAGGCCAACGTCGTCTGTGTTCTGAGCTGAGAGATAAGCGCCATACCGGAGAGAATCATTTGAGTTGACTGGAGCTGTGATGATCCTTGCGTCATCTGGATCTGGGATCCCCCAAGAGTCTGACTGCCAACAGGGGTATCCGCATCCCATGCCACGGGGAACTGACTCTGAGTCGCGCAGATGGATACATCCATGGAAGAATCTTTAAAAAATGACATGAACTCATCAATTGATCAGATAACTTCATCAGTCCTTCGGTTTAACTACATTAACCCCTAGTATAGAGCTCTGAGCTATTAACCCTTACAACGCTGAAATATTTTTGTATAAACCCTGGAGGATGAAGGGTTTGTTTGAATTTGAAATAATCACAAATGTCTTAGTTAGCTCTTTCTGATTCATTTGTATATCTCTGTTATGGGTCTACGGCAATTAGAAATATTTTATTTGCTACATCAAGACAGTCCCGCGCTGAAAGGGTTACATTAAAATTATCAGTCACTTGAAGTTGTGTCTCGCTGCCGCGATCAACAACTTCACGTGACTGAAAATTACTCAGATTTATAAAAAAAATTGTTCATAGAGTGCATCAGTTCCACAGACCACTATAACATAAAGGCCATCCATAATGAAGGTAATAATATATATCTCTACAAGATCACAGGCGTTGTCCATACAATTGGTATAGATGTAGGCCTAAATAAATACAGCATTTTATATCTGATGATATCAATTTTATCTCCACAACTATTGTGTACAGCTGCATTTAATTGAGTTTCACTAGATATTTTTCACACTGAATAAAATCACCTTGTTTTTGCCATGGTCCCCAACACGTTGTAGGACCCGCGGTTGACGCTAACAGTTGCAGGCAGTGTTCCGCCTCAATCAAGCCATCTGGTGTCATGGGAGACATGGTGAATTTGTCATCTTGTTCAGGTGGCTGAAGTCGACAATCAGCCTCAGACTGAAGCATGTGAAGCAGCATCCTACAAACAAGTAAACGAACATAAACCCTTTAAGCACTACGTACCCCAGCTAAAACAATAGAGGTTCTTGTTGTTATACTGCTCGACCAACGTGTTGCGCTTGATGGGGAAAACGGTAAGCAAACGATACTTGGGCGTTGTAACAACACAACACAATTTTTATTTAACCCTTTAACCGCCAAATTATTCAATTTGAATTTTCACCCACTTGAAGTTGTGTCTCGCTGACGCGATCCACAACTTCAAGTGAGGGAAAATTATTCAGATTTGACAAAAAGGAGGTCAACTCTTTTCAAATCTTGCTGGTTGATGTCACATTTTGCGACACCGGCGGGTAAAGGGTTGATGTTGGGGCGGCGGTGCAGACGGCGGGCCAACCTCCATAGATCTGTATATCATATTTTGATTAAAAAAAATATTCGTAACATATCATCAAATCTTTCGTAACATATCATCATCATCATGGCATTACACAGAATTATCGTTGGTATATTACAATTCTTATAGTTACAAAAACAATGTACATGTATCTCGACGTTCAAATAGAATCGCAGAATTTATTCATATTTCGATCAACCAATAGTTTTACTTTGATATCCATGAAATGTTTTAAATAATATCGGTGGTACGGGGGTTTGAGTGGAACAACGAGTATGTTCCAATCAAATTACTTATATATCTAGTACGTTTAATCAAGGAAAATAGATGCCATTTTGAAATATTATATTTTAAGCTAAAAAATGTCTTTATCACAATGATTCTAATTTTTTTGATTCATAAAAACACACATGCTTGGTAGATATAGGCATACTCGTCTAAACCTTATCTCGGCATATCGAATAATACCCAAATTCCCAACTCAAGGTGAATAGAAATGTGGTGATTTTACTAAATACCCAAGTATTCATATTTCAAGTGAAAGCTCAGAATCCCGATCTTTATTGTGATGGAGTATACCAATTTTCATTTCATTGTAGGTTCAGTGCACAAATACGGTGAGGGAGCCTAAAGGGTTGAAGAAGTGTATTGGAATCAACCCTTTACCCGCTAAGTCATTTTATTTAAATTTCCACTCACTTGAAGTCGTATCTCGCTATCCTGACCCACAACTTCCATTAATCCAAGTGGGTGAAAAGTGCTCATGTGTTTAATTTCGGAACCAAACAAAGCTTGATTTTCAAAGACTCATTTCATTCCGAATTACTGATATAACCTGTTAATAAACAGATAAAAATCGACCATAGTCGTGCTTAGCGATTAAAGTTGATTTGACACACCTAATCCAGTAATCATCTGGGGCTGTAGGTTTCAGTTCAGATACCAGTTCATGCAGGATTGACGGGAGCACGCATCTTTGGTGAAGATGAAGAAAACTCAAAAGGTGGCGTTGCATGTAAACTGGAAAATGCCAAAGACGCGGAAGGCTGAAATGGTTAAAAAAGCAAAACACTCTATGTAGCATACTATACTTTACATAGTATAGAATAAAACAGTATTCTAAATTTCAGTTATTTTTCGTATTTTTTTTAAATGTGACGGAAAAAGTATCAATCATAGGCCTATCGGCTACAAATTAAAATAGAAAATATTGAAAATGTGAAGGTCTGCTAAAAACTCCTAGTATATGACGTTCGATTCGAAATACTTATGTATATGGTTGTTATTTCTCGGTTTCATCGTTCGCTTTATAAATAGATATATATATAAAGACAGAAATAAAGACAGATCATCAACGTAGGATCAAAGTCTTTTTTTAATCTAAGCATCGCGAGCCTGTTTATAACATTAGTCATTTTTCATTAGGTGCAAACACAAATATAATGATTAATTATATGCATCAACAGCTCTCTCTTCCCTGGCGGTAGAAGCCTCGAGAGCAGGCGATTTAATATATTTCCTTCTTTAGCTGTGGTGACGATGTATAGGCCTATATACGACTTTAATTATTAAACATTAGGCCTATACCGGAATTTTCTGTACAGCTTTATGTACAACTTTACACACCCGCTTTATGAAGGTATTGTAATTACTGACAAACTAATAAAATACAATTTAGATCTATCGATCCATCTATCGATCCTTAGAAAGTATCACTCGCTTATTTTCTATTGTTTTATTCACGTATATATATAATCCCTCATTGCGATGACTAATCGAACATTAGAAGCTGCAATTTTCACCATAGAAAACACATGTTTTGAAGTACCGGGGTTTAAAAACAACTCAGACGGAGCACAATTACAAGTATCTTAAGTATCGTAAGTCTTAGACCGCTAAGTTGAATAATTTAAATATCCACCACTTGAAGCTGTGTCTCGCTACCGCAACTCGCAACTTCAAGTAGGTGAAAAGTATACTTATTTGTTTAATTTAAGACAAAAACTTTGCAAATCACTTATCTTAATGCTATACATTGATTTGATTCCCAATAACAGTGATTTGATCAGCTAATAAAACGGATTAAAAACGACTAAAATCGCGCTTAGTGGGTTAACCCTTTAATTCCCCACGATGCATTAAAGCATCATTTTACATCCCTGAAAACAGACTTACTTTTCCTGTAACTAAGGGTTTAAGAACGACAATTCCCACGAAACTGGTTTACCCATACGTGGTAATTTTCTTTAATTTTTAAACCACGTCAAATCATTTTCACCCACTACGCGACTTGTAGTGGATGAAGATGAGTATGGTAAATTCAGGATTAAAAGGGTTAAGGGTAACCGTTAAGGAAAACACAATTACAGATATACATGTAACATTGTTCAACCCTCCTTATACTGCTGAAATATCTGTGTAATTAACTATGGAGGACAAAGGTATTTTCAATTTGAAATCATCATAAACGTTTTAGTTAGCTCTTTCCGCTTTATTTGAATACCTATGTTATGGGTCTACGGCCATTTTAAAAAAAAATTCTTTCAGTGCTGGGATCGTATTTAGACGTCAGATTCTGACGTCTAAATACGGTCCCCGCGCTGAAAGGGTTAAATTAACACATACAAAGTCAGAGATACCCCGCGAGACATTGGTTCCGGATCGCAGAGTGCTACACAAAGCTGTTGCCATGACAACACATCAGGGTTTTGCCAGCTCATATGTTCCTGCAGCCAGCATGTAGCCTTCTTCACGGGATCGCCACGTCCATTCTGCATACAAATTTTAAACAATTTATGCCAGTTTGGAGGGAACTTTGCAGTTAGCGGCTCCACATCCATCGCCTAGTGGTCCTCCATTCTGTAAAAAAATAAGCATTTCATTCAAACAGTATACATGGTATAGATCATACAACCTGTCAATATGTTAGATCAGCATTAAAGCAACATCGGGCACGTTGGGTCAGCGTTTCGTGTTTGCTGGGTACAAATATGCCCATACATCTAGTACACAGAGATATATAGAACCAATGCTGGTTTAATGTTGGTCCACCGTCTACGGCACTGGTTCAACATCTCGTGTTTGCTGGGTATTGCCCTGCCATGTATATGGAGATATATTATTGACAGGGTAAATATTCTTTGTTTTCCCTCATCTTTTTTACTTTTGACTTTACTTTGTGTACAGATGAAGCCCACTACATTTAGTAGTTTATGGTATAACTGCAGGCGCACCAGCAGGAATTTGGTCTATGTACAATTTGATTATGACTTTATTTATAATTGGTATTACTATATTAATGATTTATATCATTCTTCATACATATATTTTATTTATACATACGCACTATATAATTAGGTAATATAATATTGTCTTGACATAAACTACTAGAGACTATTGTTTGGGGATTTAAAAGGCATAGATTGAGCCCCTGTATGGTGACATTATTTCACAGGTTCACACCCTTTTGTCTCCCGTTATTCTGGACCATGAGGAAGACCAATACACTGATTTTTTGTCTATAGCAAGCACCCAAGCAGACTAAAGCCGGGCTAGTATTTCTTAATAGCATTTTCTCTTGGATGAAAACAAATACATATTATATAACAAACACTCAACAAATTTACTAAAAACCATGTAAGACAAATAATGAATAAGGTGAATAAACATGATAAAGTGGATAAACACGATAGAGTGAATCAAGTGAATACAGAATTAGGCGATTAAAATAAATAAAGTGAATAACATTAATTCTAATTTATATGTCATTTCACCGTACGTAATAAAAGGGGTAGCTATAATTTTTATGTGCATATCACAGCGATGCAACTAAACCTGAGTTGAATTTGACATGATTTTTTATTGGGTTAACCTGTAGTCGTTTTAGCGGTTTCTCAGCTTGATAGTTCAGATTCAGCATAGCCATTCATTTCTCCGATATAGAGCAAGCGCAATGAAGATAGCAAGTTTACCTCATTTCGTTGGCAAACATGTTCTCCAGTACAAAGACAAGTGCCTTCTAATGCGCTTTTGACATACAGGCATGATTCGTATTATTTGGCCCCTCAGCTTTTAGAATTATGATTAGCGAATACTGCACGGAAAGATCTCAAGCGCGATGGATGGTGTTTGGACTCATCAGCAAGGAGGTCTTTGTTTTTCACCAGTCGAGGAAGTTGATCTAGACACATTCTCTTAGCTTGTGATTCTATTTGCTGCCATGTATTGGTTTTGTTTTTCAAAGACGAGAACAGTTCAGGTCGTTCAGTTTTGCTGTCACCATCTTTGACCTCTATTTTTTCTGACAGAAGAAGCACTCTGGTAGGAATGTCCACAAAAATTTACTAAATATGATAGACTGTTAAATATATATCTCCTATACTGTCTATCCCGTCTTAAAAGATTTTTCGTGTCTTTTCGATATAACGCCAGAACCAGCAACACGACACATTGACCCAATGGTGGGCTAGTGTTGACCCATTCGTCATTGTGAATCAAGGCTCTCAAAGTTCTAGCCTATGGGCATGTTTACATCACATGGTCATATTAAGAAGCCAAAATAAAATTACTGATTTTTTTGATGATTTTAGCCTGATTGTGTCGCTTTAATATTTCACCATACTTTGCCCTTGTTTTTTCATGTCAGATCGTCGCAAGGAAAAGGTTAACGTTTATACGAGCGATCATTGCTATGTTTCCATAACCGCGAGCCTTGATTCACAATGACGAATGGGTCAACACTAGCCCACCATTGGGTCAATGTGTCGTGTTGCTGGTTCTGGCGTTATATCGAAAAGACACGAAAAATCTTTTAAGACGGGATAGACAGTATAGGAGATATATATTTAACAGTCTATCATATTTAGTACATCATACGGAGTGTATATACCAAATTTTGTAGAAAAGTATTAATTCTATCTTGCCTAATTCGGCATTTTAAATTACGTCAATGAGCGCTATACATCTCAATGTATTATCAATAGGCAGTCCAGCGTCCCAGGAAAACAGACAAGTAGCCGAGTTCGGCAACTTCAGAGTCCGTCAATGAGCCCTATACATTGCAATGTATTATCAATACAAGTTCAGCCTCACCGGGTGATAGTTGATCACAGGCATACATACAACAGCTAGCTTTCTGTCTCTATACAGTTGTTTCGATCCTGACTTACAAAATTGATCATCATTTCGTCAATATTAGGATTAAAGAAGTATGTAATATATCAATCTTGAATAGTTTAAGCTGAAAAGATCAAATATATATCTTGAATCCTGGTATATTTACAATTTAAAAGTACACACTTCGAAGTAATGAGACTATAAAATTGGCTATAAGGCCTGATTTATCTATTATTGATATTTATTTTGATAAATATTGCCGCCAAAACGACTTTAAAATGCAGTATAGTCATTCAACAATTCTCCAATGTGACCCACAAGTTGCGAGGCATTATCAATCAACAATAGAGCATGCATGTGTCATGTGCCGATCATGTGATCACTGGTGATGTGGCCGTGTCTATTTTTGACAGTTCAGTAAACAAACGAGCAAT
Source organism: Flabesymbios commensalis (assembly GCA_964017125.1). NCBI lineage: Eukaryota > Metazoa > Annelida > Polychaeta > Terebellida > Flabelligeridae > Flabesymbios > Flabesymbios commensalis. Next base: position 55,554,762 of record OZ024914.1, on the reverse strand, counting down.
GGAATGGCTGAGCCGTTTTTCAAGTCAAAAGTGACTTACACTAGACAGGGCTATTACGGTTAGATAATAATTGTGGCTTACTTTAACTGAGATGTTAACATATCTATAGTTTCAGAAGCCGGATGTGGGGTCGGTAGGCTATAGGCCTACCTGAGGCTGTGGGGTTATCTGCAGCTTGGTAGGCCTACTGTCATGACTGTTGGCAGATTCCCGCCTTGCGGCACAGACTGGCGGTAGCGCGCACCGGGCGAAGACGACCCTGCCCAAAAACACGAAGAATTCACCCGATGCTGTTTTAATGTTGGGCCAGCGTCGAAGACGGTGGACCAACATTGAAACAGAATTGGGTGAATGCCTCGTGTTTGCTGGGTGTGTATTGGCGCGTATTTTTCATACACATTACCACCATACAGCTGCCCACATGATAGCTGCACCCGGCGGCATAGGTGTGGGTCTGTGGTGTTGTCTGGTTGTAGGCCTACGTGTATCTGAGCCGACCTGAGCTGGCAAACTATCAAGCGTGTGTTCTCACTGGGCACAGCATCTCAGAATCTGAGATGACGATGAGTTTTTGTCAGGCATTTTTAAGTAAACTGTTATAGTAGGCCCTATATTCATTCTGTGAGAAAGGCGATCTCCCCCTATCTCCCCCTACAGGCTCTTGGGTGTGGCGCTGGTGACAGCATGAAGTGGTTGATGTGTTTACAACTGAACTTTGTCAGACTCTCGGTTTGCGTACGCCACCTTCACGTGACCAAAATTAGCATATGGCGTGTTTACACAAAATTCAAATGGCGACAGTTTGAATATCATTCGGCCATACAATCATTAAAACATCTTATATGAGAGTCCTGAATGATGCAGTATGGCCACGTATACACGGCATTTTGTATCATAATTAAACTGAAAGTCATGTTTTGGAAACTCTATACCAGAATAGACTTCAATGTAGGAACCTTTAAATGGATTTATTTCACAGTCAGACGTTCACAGGTGGTGAGGTCTCGCGTATAACATAATAACAGTTAGTCGGAGCAGGGTGGGTATACACAGCTGTACACCGCCGCAATTATCTAACACAGTTGCTGCTTACATTACAAGTAAGCAGATACTGCTTTTCGAGTTTGTAGCAGTATCGGCTTATTTTAGAAGTGTGGCCGAAAGTGGGACGGCCCTTCAGTTTTTGACTGACCCAGATATATTGCATGAGATTGGCCGAGATGATTTTCTCGACCAATGATGTGCCTGAGATATAGTTCAGCCACACTGCATTGCACTGGATCAATGTCACAAGTCTGTCGTACATGTTGAAATATCCAGAGATGTGAGTGAGCTAGATATTGTGTGTGTGATTGGTCAGGGAAAACCATCTCGTCCAATGATGTGCCTGAGCTCTATATCAGCCTCTTTAAGAATGTTTTTCACCACAATTGTGGCTATGGCGTCAGAAGCTATTAAGACCAAGAGTTAGATTTTCAAAGACAATATATATCATTGCAAAATATTGTATCGATATCATAATATATTGGCTTTGGAAAGTAGAACATCTGCAAGCTTCCCCAAGTTTCAAACTCTCATTGTGGCAATTTCTAAAGATTGTATTGTTTAGTTTGATCCCAATAAAATCTATGGGCTATCTACAGGGTATAAACCAAAGGCTCAACACACAGTTCAAAAACTAGAGATGCTGTCATAAAATTGATGACAGAAATCCTAATAACACTGCAAATACATAAATTTATCCTTCTACAGAAACAGCGTTTGGTGGGTCTACTATGGGCTTTGGAATGGCAGAAAACTGAATATATGCATGTTGCTGTTTTTGCGAAGATGTAAGTGATAGTTATTTGGAACACGTGGAGTACGGTAAAAAAAAAAACAGTTCCAAGCATCTGTTTTGTGAACCATATTAATAGATTATTGGAATGAGCTCCAATAATGTAAAACAAATTGGAAATTGGATTTCGGGGAGGGGGGGTGCCCATTTGAAGGGCATTAGAATCTTCTTAATGTATTTCTTATGATTTATAAAATATTTACTATCTGGAGATAATAAGCAATGAAGTTACAGGAAGCGATATGTTAACATTTACTTGATAATTGTCGTGCGGTGGTTCCAGCAATTAGAAAGGAAACCTGCTTTATTGTTTGAGCAGTGTTACTGGTGAAGTAACCATGGTAATGGTTTATTAAAATGACAGTCCTCCGGGAGACTTGAACATACGATATATCAAATCAATTGAATAAAGTAGCAATATATAATATTCATAAATGATTACATTATACTTCCATTAATTTGTCGTGTTTTGTAATGATTTTACCTCAAGCTGAATGCATGAAAATACAAGTAAATATGTCTAGACCACCTCTGTCCAGGTTGCCTTAGTCTGTGGTAGTGGAAGACATGCGACAATTGTTTTTAATAAATACGTGTTTGTCCTTCTTTTGTAATTTAATAAAAGTTACACAACAAAAGTGACATGACAATGGTCTACTACTTATCATTATGCCTTTTTAAATTTGTTCCAACCCCCCCCCCTTCACGCATCACATGAACGTGTTTACAATAATAATAACCTCATGACATGAACGTGTCCACAATGAAACTAAACCTCATGACATGGTGTTAACAATGATACTAAACTTCATGAATGTGGAACATGCCATAAACAGTTTACATATTTATGACACCTAAAAAGACAACAAAAAGACGATTCAAGATAATTTACCTTAGGCCTAAATGACTGCACATAATGGATAAAGCCAAGCCATGAATATGGATGAGTCATCAGGATAGGAGTAATTTTAAACCCTCTGCCATCTTAAGTCCAATGCGGGGTACTGGGATGATTGCTAGTAGTAGTACTTTTTGCCCCCATCCGGGGAGGGTCATTAGGGATCTGTTCAGTCAGTTGCATGCTGTATGGCATGGTACGGAAGTACTAGTCTACAGCAATCATCCAAGGGAAGCTGCAGCCTCCTCGTATCTGGCCATAATCTTTGGGCGGATTGCCAGTGGCATACCCTGGTTCCTCCGCCCAACTGCGGTGCTAATGCAGCTCTCACATCAGTGCTGGCGCTGGTGTAGGCTGTGGTAGCCTTAAACAACCGGCAATAGCGTGTTTGACATTAGGTCTCTCACGTGGGATGAATGGAGTTATCCAGTCTCAGAGGGAGTGATCCTTCCTATTGTTACTCTGGGGACTATCCGACCCGAGGACAGCGGAGCTGTGCGAAATGCCACGGAGTTTCAGCATTAAATTGCACAGCGAAACCCAAGTCTCCGGCCGTCTGGGAGTAGATCCCCTAGACATTCCCGGAACCCCTTATCGGGCGAGCGAAGGAAAACGCTCCCAATAACCCACCATGCCCTAACACCCCCACCCTCACATCATCATCTGTACATCATTCATCTCATCAATTGACTACAACGATTTTATCGTATTACAATGTCACTTAAAAGACCTTTTGTGCCGAAAAGTGACGTAAAGCAATGATTTAATGCTTCATGTTTACTGAATACAAACCTATTGGACTTAAACAAAAATCCATTTTATATATTATATAATAACACTTGCCCAGTTCCACTTACTATTATCATCATCATTATATTAGGATATATCTGATAACATAATTTATGTTCTTGTATTTGCTAATATAGTCGTAAATCTTAACATAATTATCTCGGCGTTAGTTCGTCTATTCATAAATTATTACAATTCATATCATTCTGTTAAACGCAGTGACGTCACTCGGTTAAAACAAGGTGATATAACACCCCCTCCCCCATACTTCATTGTATAAGCCAGCTCGGTGAAAACAAAGGAGGTCGAGGTCATTGAGTTTCACAGAAAATGACTGTGTACACGATGCACTGCTCTACTCCGCCCCAGCTCGGTGACTGGGATAGTTGCTAATAGTATTTTTGTCCCCACCCGGGATCTGTTCCGTCTGTTGCATGATGTAAAGCATTGTACGGAAGCACTAGTCTATAGTGATTATCCAAGGGGAGATGCAGCCTCCACGCGTCTGGCCATATCTTCGGGCAGATTGCTAGCGGTGTACCCTGGTTTATTAGCTCAACAGCGATGCCAATTCAGCTTTAAACAACCGGCAATAGAGGTTTTTTAACATTTAATTAGGTCTCTCATGGGGATGAATGGAGTTGCATTGAACTATTGTTAGTATCCGATTCAAAATGATCCCCTGGACGTCTGGACATGTCTTTGGTAAATCCCTTTGACATGTCCAGAACTCATTATATTTATAATAATAACATAACTTATTATATTTATATTGGGCGATTGGAGGGAAACCTTCTCATCAACCCACCATGCCCTATCACCTTATCCTCACGCCATCATCTGTTCATCATTCATCTCATTAAAGGAATGCACTGTTTTTTATCGTAATACAATGTCACTTGAATGGCGATTGGTGCCGTAAAGTGACGTGGAGCAATAATTTACTTCAACTGTCCTAGCTTTTCGATTAACAGGTGACTTGTTGACTATATGATCTCAACCTGGACATCACATTCGTTATCAATTGATCTTAGTGCGCATTTGAGCTCGGTTCTTTCGATGAGTCAGACGCGTTAGAAGTTCTAAAATTGATTGCTTGAAGTGTAGATGAATGAAACTGAAGACGATGCTTGTAATTGTGCCTTGAAATGAGAACAAAACAACACAGAACAATGTATTTCCCACAGTTGTAGTTTTATACCTTGCAAGAAGATGATAGTACAATTATGGTGTGCGGGTTAGAAATATATACAATTTAATTAGACGTTTATACCGACCAAGCTGACATATTTTGCTTCGTTTTGAACACTGTCCACTTTTCTGGTTTTGAGTTTTCTTATAAATAATAGTGTTTTTTCTATGTGACATATATCAACATTTTATTGTTATTTTATTGTCAGTATTTCAAGGGTTTCCAAATACCAAGATTCGATATAAGGATTTCAGGATAATAGTTGTTTTTAAAGTTGGTCAGTCAGCCTTTTATAAAAGTGCATAAAAAAAATAATAGTCAATCTATATATATCTGTACTCATTTGCATACATCCACTTAAATAGTTGTGTGTGCACAGTAATTTGTATACAGTGTTATTCTGTTAATAGAGAACAAACATTACTCAATATGTATTTACTTAATATCAGAATGCATTACTTAATATCAGATCAAGTAGTTATATATTATCCTATATAAGTGATCAACAACATTGTAATGAATAGTTACATGTTACAACATTTTCTTACAATAAGTGGCCAATAATATGAGCCTTTATGCAGTCAACACATATTTATATGATTATATTGATACGTGGTTAACAACAACACCTGACGATTACCATGACCACACACAGTGTGTTTTGAAGTAGATCACCAATATTCATGACGAGTGTAGTCCACAGTATTCTGAATGGATAGACAGAAATATGGTTAATGTAAAGTCTACATACAGTTTTCTACAAACAAATACAGAGTACGCAATTTGCTCAAACATGTTAAAAGTATCTCTTGTGAATTCCACAATAATTATGTTCAGTGTGCCGTTAACAATTCATCTGATTTTCAGATTCTACTCACTATTTATTCTCAATTTCATAAATACAGCCTTGCGTAAATCGTTTTGCAAAGAAATGTAAATTATTGGATTTAAAATGCTTGATACGGTCGTCATTAATAGATATGCGCCACGGGAAAGTGCGAATAGAGCCACATTACTTCTGTCATCGGTGTCCATCCAGGTGACGCCGGATGCGAGAAGAGATTCTCTCACGATTACGGCTGGGACTGAAGTTATCCAGAACGATCCTGACACGAGTATGATCATTTTGATAGCTCTTCTGATGGCAGCTGCAATGTCAGGTTGGGTGGTGTGGGTGGTGTGTGCACCATCCTCCTCCTGGGGGATCTGTATATCAACCTGTGCTCTATGCTTAGACGCCAACAACCCCAGATTCACCACAGATATAAGGCTCATAGAACCTGACGGAACCCAGAATAATAAAATATAGAAAGCATCGCTTATTTTCGTAACGGGTCCAGCGACGCCACACGCCATAGTTGTTGCTATGACTACTCTCGACTCAATAAGTTCAAATATCAGGGACATGACAAAACTAAAAGAGTACACACACAAATTCACGATGATTATTTTATTTTTAGTGAAGTAGCTCATGTACCTAAGTGGTCGAATGAAATACATGTAGCGCTCAAAGGCCATATATCCGACCATCCACAAGTTGGTGAATAGCATTGCGACAAACATACACATGATGACAGAGCATACCAGGTGGTGTAAACTGGCTACAGTGTTCCCATTCAGTAGCGGAATTATCACCATCATGTGGAGATTACACATCAGGACGTCAGACAGAATATAACAGATCAGTACAGGATACAGACAGTTCTCTAGAAGGGATGATGTCGTCCTGATGACGTAAACTATGAACCCGTTAACTGTATTCACGTAGATCCAGAAGAGCGTCAGGAGTGCTGTAGTCAGCACTTGTTCAGTTACAGTTGCTGTGATGATGCGTTCAGGAGATGCTGTCTCTACTGATAAAGGTCGCTCATACTGAGAACTATCACTGGGCATAGATGTGTCATATGCCACAGACACAGTTGGCATCTGATCACCTTCAGTTTCCATCGAAAACGTGAACATATTATCTGAATCAGCCATTGTGACAGGTTAAGAAACAATATTTTTCTGACAATTTTCTAGAGCAATCTTCGCTGGTGTAAACTGACAGATCGATGAACCTTTTATAACAATGAAATCACTCCTCGAGCCTAAAAATGTACATCACAACCTGCTTAAACATGTTAAAGCACCACTGACAAATGTCATTATCGCGCACTAATGATCAAACATCAAAAACGTTGTCACGCATAGGCCTATAACTTGATATAATAACCACCTCTTCACCAATTTGATTTCGCCGGCTTTAATTAATTGTTAACATACTCTACTCCCGGTTATCTCTAGCATTTAAGTAATGAACAACATCTACGTGGTGATGGCATCAGGGTGAAGATATATATACCGTGGAGTTGAATAATTAACATAACGAAATGTTTGGAACAATGCTTTTAACCCCGGCCCAACGCTGAATCAATAATCTAATTAAAAGATTGAAATTTATTAAATTTTAAGCTTTCTCCTTTCATCTTATTTATTCATGCCTTAAATAAAAACAATTGCAAACAATGGTATATATATATATATCACAATAAAAACTTTCAATCCGTGCTTTCACTTTATAGCGGGCGGGGGCCCTAGGGTAGTGGTTAGCACCGCTGCCTTTCACGCTAGAGTTCGGGGTTCGGTTCCCGGTCTCGGCCGTTTGAAAGAAACAAAAATATTTCTTTCCCATCCACGTGTGGGGAGCCTCCGTGACCGAGAGGTAGAGTGCTCGGCCTCAGACCGTCAGTGCTCGAATTTCGAATCCTGTGTCTGGAGGACAGTGTCATCTCATTCATCTCACCATCCTCAGGAGGTTCTCCTGACCCAGTTCAGCCTATATGTGCACAAAGGTGGCCTAAAGCCCGATTCATTTCATTTCACTTCATAGCCTATATTGTAAATAATCGGCGCGAGCAACATTTATATGTTTTTTTTTAATTTGATACGTTTGTTTATCTGTATTATATAACATATAACAACATCACTACAGGGCATATATGAAAAATAGCCTGACTAATAATGTCCACCCTAAAAATAAAAAAATAAAAAAATAAATAAATAAATGACTGGCTGGCTGGCTGGCTGGCTGGCTGACTGACTGACTGACTGACTGACTGACTGACTGACTGACTGACTGACTGACTGACTGACTGACTGACTGACTGACTGACTGACTGACTGACTGACTGACTGACTGACTGACTGACTGACTGACTGACCGACCGACCGACCGACCGACCGACCGACCGACCGACCGACCGACCGACCGACCGACCGACCGACCGACCGACCGACCGACCGACCGACCGACCGACCGACCGACCGACCGACCGACCGACCGACCGACCGACCGACCGACCGACAGACAGACAGACAGACAGACAGACAGACAGACAGACAGACAGACAGACAGACAGACTGACTGACAACTAACTAACTAACTAACTAACTAACTAACTTACTAACTAGCTAACTAGCTAACTAGCTAACTATCTAACTATCTAACTAACTAACTAACTAGCTAGCTAGCTAGCTAACTAACTAACTAACTAACTAACTAACTAACTAGCTAACTAACTAACTAACTAACTAACTAACTAACTAACTAACTAACTAACTAACTAACTAACTAACTAACTAACTAAATGACTGACTGACTGACTGACTGGCTGGCTGGCTGGCTGGCTGGCTGACTGACTGACTGACTGACTGACTGACTGACTGACTGACTGACTGACTGACTGACTGACTGACTGACTGACTGACTGACTGACTGACTGACTGACTGACTGACTGACTGACTGACTGACAACTAACTAACTACTAACTAACTAACTAACTAGCTAGCTAGCTAACTAACTAACTAGCTAACTAACTAACTAGCTAACTATCTATCTAACTAACTAACTAACTAACTAACTGACTGACCGACTGACCGACTGGCTGGCTGGCTGGCTGGCTGGCTGGCTGGCTGGCTGGCTGGCTGGCTGGCTGGCTGGCTGGCTGGCTGGCTGGCTGGCTGGCTGGCTGGCCAGCTGACCGACCGACCGACCGACCGACCGACTGACAACTAACTAACTAACTAACTAACTAACTAACTAACTGACTAACTAACTAACTAACTAACTAACTAACTAACTAACTAACTAACTAACTAACTAAATAAATAAATAAATAAATAAATAAATAAATAATGATTTAATTCAGTTTGGGGTGAAAATGCGACAGCAATCCCCATTTTAACCCTTTCATCGCTAATCACAAATATAGTTTTTAACCTGTTTTATTAGCCGATTAAATTATCACTGTTAATGTGACTGTATTTCTAACACGATCAGCATACTTTAGTGCTTACAGGGTTAATGTTGCGGTTTCTACATCTACATAACCAGTTACTAGCGCGGTTTACGAGACGGTTCCCCTGGGACATTTATCATTTATTGAACTTTTAGTTTTTTGTTGCCGCTGGATGAATTACGTTTAATCTGTTCATCACACGTGAGAGCGCGTGACAGTTTCTTGTATTTCTTGTGATGATCTGCTTCTAAAAAAATCACCATGATCCAATTAGTGAATACATTAAACGCGAAAATAATCAGTTTGTTTATGAAGCACAGTAATTATTTTCCTAATTGTATTTCTACTCCGTCTTGCTTACATAATTAAGACATTAAGAATTGATTGACACGACAATTTAACCATAATTAATGGCTCAGCACACTGGGCAGTAGTAGTTGTTACACATATTCCCAGGGAATAATTTGTCTGGTGTAGCAGAGCAGTTCGCTACACAATTTAGGGCAAATGCTGCAAAATAACCTGTTTGTGCAGCAGTTTTTTTTTAAATGTTAAATAGAGAATAGCAGTATTTAGCACATGCTCAGCTGCTAAAGTGTTACACAATTTTTCTGGGACAAAGTATCCCCTGATTCCTGTCATACCGGAGCTCGCAGATATGTCCACCCCTCTGATATTCAAGTTTCAATGAAAAATAATGTTTCGTCCTCGCACACTCGTAAAAAATAGTATTGTGGGAAACCTCCGTGATCGAGTAGAATCGTGCTCGGCTCGAATTTTGGAATCCGCTGTCTACAGGGCAGTGTCCTTTGTTTACTGATTACTAGGCCTAATATATATACAGTTTATTCGCTTGGTTGTTGAACATGGAGTTAGAGATATTATGAGATATCGTCTACTCATATGCTACTGGCAATGAATAAAGACATGGATAACAGTTGCTGTTGACATGTTGTAATGGTAAAATAGACCATGCAGTGTGCTAGGTTGGTACAAATTGCAAGGGCTAAACACAAAATGAATACATTGAAGACGGTAATCAATTGCTCAGTTGTGTTGCTACTCACTACCTTTTATTATTGATATTATTATTGTTTATATATTATTGGCATGCATTTCTACATCATTTGTGCTAATATCTGAATAATGTCTCTCTAGTGCTAATAATATGTACTGTGAATAGCCTCTGTCTCAGTCTCCATTTACTTCTTCTAATCAATTTGGGTAGTGATATTGTCGTTGAATGACCTCTAGTGACCACTGTCGGCACTCAGCACCCATTTTTCATACTCCTATATAGATAACCTAACACAGACCTGGTCAATTTTGTTTAGTTTAGTCTGTTAGTCACCATATCTCCTGCAGTAGGCCAACTCGTCCTCGTTCGAATAGCAATCACACCAGTGTCGAACATGGATACTTCGTAGGTGTTGAATTAATGTTTCTTTATGTCACGCTGACGTCTTTAGCCAAGTAGAGCGAAAAAAAAATAACATCAGGCATACATGTTGAAATAACGTGGCGTCCACATGGATTTTCAAAAAAAAATCTGAATCCTTTAGCACATAGTCTACATGTCTGATAGCCGTGACGTCACCTCCGAGGTCGTGGCTTGCTGTATTCGTTTTATTTTTGAAAAGACCAACGTTTTTTAACATGGTGGTAACTGAGAGCGATCTCGACCCCAAGGTTCGAAAAATGTCCATAACTTATTAACGACTTTTAGTCCAGTGGATTTTGACTAAAGCGTGTTTCGCGGTATGGACGATGTTTTATGATTGATTCTGATAGGCCTACTATGGGGTGTCCCGAGCAGAAATCAGCCGTGTGCCACTTTGGCACCTTTGGGCGGAATTTTTTAAGGGCAAAAACAAAATGGCCGCCAGATATTTCAAGGTCAAATATGTTTTTTTCAACAAATGAAGCCAGGAACAAGTTTAATACCTCATTTTCATGTGATTTTGACTGGGCAATCCATTTCTTGTGTTATTTTCATGACTCAAGGTAATTTTCAAGGTCAAAAAGTCAATTTCAAGGTCAAATAAGCAAAAATACCCTTTTTAACAAATAAAGCTAGGAACATGTGTAATACCTCTTTTTCGTTGGATTTTGTCTGAAAAATCCATTCATGGTATTATTTTGGTGATCCGAGGTCATCTTCAAGGCCGAAATAGCATTGCCAAGGTCAAAAACAAAATGGCCGCCAGATATCTCAAGGTCAACTATGATTGTTCAACAAATGAAGCCAGGAACAAGTGTAATACCTCATTTTCGTGTGATTTTGACCGGGCAATCCATTTCTTGTATTATTTTCATGACTCAAGGTACTTTTCAAGGTCAAAAAGTCAATTTCAAGGTCAAATAAGCAAAATTACCATTTTTAACAAATCAAGCTAGGAACATGTGTAATACCCTTTTTCATGTGATTTTGTCTGAAAAATCCATTTATGGTATTATTTTGTTGATCCAAGGTCATTTTCAAGGTCGAAAGGTCATTTCCAATGTCAAAATGTAAAAATATGATATTTTTGAAACAAAATAGGAAGAAGTGTAATACCCCTTTTTGACTGAATAATCTATTCTTGATACTATTTTGATGATAAAAGGTCATCTTTAAGGTCAAAATGTCAATTTCATGGTCAAGTAAAGGAGAATATGATTTTTACCAAATACAGCTAGAACATGTGTAAAAAACTTTTTTTTCGTGGGATTTTGAGCGAAAAATGTCTTTTTCCTATTACTTTGGTGATTTAAAGTCATCCTCAATGCCAAATATATGTTTTAGCGTATAAGCTAGAAATTGGAGCATGTATACTACCTTGTGTTGGGTTTTATTTTGACTGGATAATCTAATTCTGTTGGGTTTAAATGATCAAACATGCTCAAGGTGAAGACATCGGCTCGAAGGCATTGAATGGCAATTAACAGAGATGTGTTAAAGAGTGATGGAAAAGATCTAACGGTCGATGAGGGATATTAAAGGGCAATGAGAAGGCGATGAAGGACAATGAAAAGGCATTAAAGAGCAATGAGGAGGCATATTATAGAGAAATGAGGAGGCGTTAATGGGACACAAGAGGCGTTACATAGCCACCGAGGGCCTTATAAGGTGAGAGAGAGGCATTATGGAGCTATGGAGAGGCACTAAAGGGAGACAATAATGCGTCTTCATAGCTTTTAGTTTAATGCTTTTCTTTGCAATTGAAGGCCTTTCTTTTGCCCTTTAACGCCTCTTCTTCGCCCTGAACGTCCTTTTAGTTTAACGCCTCTTTATTGCAATTGAAGGCCTTTCTGTCGCCCTTTAATGCCTCTTCTTCACACTGAACGCTTCTCCATTGCTCTTTAATTTTACTCTCCGTCACATTTGTAAAGCTTTACCATCAATCTTTAACGCCTCCCCATGGTCCTTCGACGCCTCCCCATCGCCATTTATCGTCTCTCATTGCCCTTCAATGCTTTTGGGTCTACCTTTATATTTTTTCTTCGTCCTTTAACGCCTTTCCGTCACCCTTTAACGCTTCTTCGGTGAAATTTAACGCCTCCTCATCGCCCTTTACTGGCTTCCCATCGCCATTTAATGCCTCTCCATCACCATTTACCGCCTCTTCATCGCCCTTTAACCCTTTAGCATCACCATTTAACGCATCTGCAGCACCTTTTTAACGCCTCTCCATCAACCTTTTAGTGCATCTCCATCAACCTTTAACACTTTTTCTTGGCCCTTTAACGCCTTTCTGTCACTCTTTGACATCTCTCCGTCATAATTTAATTTTTCTCAGTTGCCCTTTAGCGATTCCCCGTCATCTTGAACGCCTTCTCATCGCCCTAAAACACATATCCATCACCCTATAGCACCACCGCATCACCTGTCATTTAATGCTTCCTCGTCACCCTCTAACGCCATTCAATAACCCTTTCATGCCACCCACCAACACATCCCGTCACCCTTAGCGCCCCCTCGTTGTCCTTCAACGCCTCCTTATTGCCCATAAACGCCTTCCCATCGCCATTTAACTCATCTGCAGCGCCTGTTAGCGTCTCTCCATCACCCTTTAATGCATCTCCATCAACCTTTATTACTTTTCCAATGCCCTTTGACGTCTCAGTCACCATTTAACGCTTCTCTGTCGCCCTTTAGCAATGCTCCGTTGTTTTAACACTTTCTACTCACCCTCACACGCTTATCCAGCACACTTCAACTCCTCCCCATTGCCCTTCAGCGATTTTCCATAGTTGTTTAACGTTTCATGGTCGCCCTTTAACGACTCCTCATCACCCATTACCGCCTTCCCATCGCCATTTAAAACTTTCCCATCACCATTTAATGCCTCACCATCGCCCTTTACCACATTCGCATCGCCATTTAACGCATCTGCAGCGCCTATTAGCGCCTCTCCATCAAAGTTTAATGCATCTATATCACTTTTAACACTTTTTCGGCCTTTAACGCCTTCCCATCGCTCTTTGACGTCTCTCTGTCACCATTTAACGCTTCTCCATTGCCCTTTAACGATTCTCGGTCTTTTTTAATGCCTTCTCATTGCACTTAGACACCTATCCATCAACCATTAGCACCGCCCCATCACCCGTTAACGTACTTCCTTGTCACCATTCCATAGCCCTTTCATGCCACCCCGCCACCTTTTAATGCATCTTGTCGCTCTTTAACGCCCCATTTTTGCCCCTTAACGCATCCTCGTTGCCATTCACCGCCTCCTCATTGCCCTTCAATGCCTCCTCATTGCCCTTTAATGACTACTCATGTTCTTTTAACCCTTCTTACTCGCTCTTTAGCGCCTCTGGGGCACCTTTTAGCAATTCGTCGACATCCTTTAATGCCTCCCCATTGTCTTTTACCGCCTCTCTGTCACCTTTTACCGCCTCTCCATTGATCTTTTATGCTTTTTCGTCGCTATTTGTCGCCTCTCCATGACCTTTGATGCATTCTAGTTGTCTGATCATTTCACTCTGATGATGTTTATTCATTAAAACCATACTAGAATTAGATTATCCGGTTAAAGATACACCAGGACAATTTATTATGTGTGCTCCAATATGTAGAGTACTACGTTAAAATAATATTTGACCTTGATATTTACATTTGACCTAGAGGATCACCTCAAATAACCAAAATCATAACAGAAAGATATTGTCCTAGCTTTATTTGTTGAAAATCATATTTTCGCTTACCTGACCTTGAAATTGACACACTTACCTTGAAAATGACCTTTAATTATAAAAATAGTAGCAGAAATAAATTATTTGTCAATATTACACTAAAAAGACGTACAAACACTTTTTGCTATTTATGTTTGTTAATTGAATTTTGATGACCTTGAATTGAAACTGACCTTGAAGATAACCTTTAATCACTCAAATAATACTATAATTGGATTTGTCAATCAAAATCCCATAAAAAGAGGTATAACACACATTCCTAGCTTTATTTGTTAAAAATGATATTTTCTCTTACTTCACCTTGAAATTGACCCCTTTGACCTTGAAGATGACTTCGAATAATCAAAATAATATCAGATATGGAATGCCCAGTCAAAATTGCATGAGGTATTACACATGTTCCTAGCTTTATTTGTTAAAAACGGTAATTTTGCTTAATGGACCTTGATATTTGACCTTTTGACCTTGAAGATGACCTTGAACCATGCAAATAATACAAGAAATGAATTGCCCGGTCAAAATCACATGAAAATGAGCTATTACATTTGTTCCTAGCTTCATTTGTTGAAAAATCATATTTGACCTTGAAATATCTGGCAACCATTTTGTTTTTGACCTTGGAAAGGACTTTCGACCTTGAAGCTAACCTTGGATCAACAAAATAATACCATACATTCATTTTCAGATAAAATCTCATGTAAAAGAGGTATTACACATGTTCCTATCTTTATTTGTTAAAAATTGTATTTTTGCTTCTTTGACCTTGAAATTGTCTTTTTGACCTTGAAGATGACCTTGAGTCATCAAAATAATACAAGAAATGGATTGCCCAGTCAAAATCACATAAAAATGAGGTATTAGGCCCTACACTTGTTCCTGGCTCCATTAGTTGAAAAATCATATTTGCCCTTGAAATATTTGGCGGCCATTTTGTTTTTGCCCTTAAAAAATTCCGCCCAAGGGTGCCAAAGTGGCACCCGGCTGATTCCTGCTCAGGACATCCCTTAGAACCAGAATCAATCATAAAACATCGTCCATACCACTGAACACGCTTGAGTAAAAAAATGTAATTTGACAACTGGACTAAATACATGGCCTAGGCCCACCGCTATTCGAGGGACATGACACAATGGTTAGCAGTGTTCAGCATAGAAAAGAAATAGGTGGGGACATTTGTCTCACTATCCTAGAAAAAAAGGAGATATTTGACCTCTTAAGCATGTTAAGTGCGTAATTAATGCCCAGTGTTCAGCACAAACAAGAAATATGTGGGGACTTTTAATTTTGTCTCACTACCCTGGAAAAAAAAGAAGACATTTGACTTCTAAGTGAGTAATTGACGCGATATCGCGGCTTGTGCTGAACACTGGGTTAGAGTGCAGAGCTTTGTCAATGTCGCTGCCTGCCGTGCGGTTTCGAATCCCGCTTGGTGCACAATTTTCAGAGAAATAACATCTTTCTCCCCTCTCAATATTGGAACTTTGTTTCGATGTAGTGCCCTTGGGCAAGGCACTTAACCCTCAAATGCTTCAGTTGACTCAGGTCACGTCAGGTGAAAATGAGTACCTGGTAGGACACAGAGATGACAATGTGTATGATAAGTTCAATGCGCCGAAATGGCTGCAGGACTGTATGTTCTCCGTGGAGTTGAGATGGCACACGAATGAATAGGTCCAGTTACCAGGGGGTAAAATGTAAAAGTCGGATGAAATACATGATGTCAGACTATAAACCTTTACCTTTTACATTACTAATAAATGTACATTTTCTCTTGTTATAAATCTTACAGCCATCAGAGAGTTATTTATTATCTTCTCTTATACCACACTGTGAAATTTTTCACCAATAAATTTCAGAATAACATATTAAAGTATATTTATTAGTTGTTTATGACCGAAACAAACAGCTGATCCATGTGTGACAATATGCCGACATGAATATTACTGTGTTTTATATAAAAAAGATGAGAATTTTGAAAAAGATTTGTTTTCAAAATTTTATAATTATATGCATGCCCTACAACGTCAAAATGACGTCGACGTGGTTAAGATTGCATTATATGGTAGCGAATTACGGATGTAAATCGTATAAATCTATTGATTTCGTTTGTGAACTTTTCATCTCGTGGGGTTTACTGATTTAACTGTTTCGAAAACTGTGTCACGAAAACTTTTCATCACAATTTAGGTATTGAAAATGTTAACAAGCTTAATATGCCGCCACAAATCATTTGAGGTGCTCTAAAAAGCCATCTGGAACAAAAAAAATCGTGGGGGGCTTACAGCGCCAAACCACCGGCTGCTTTTTAAAGCTCGCTTCGACGTTGGTCCAACATTATACAAATGTTTTGTGTTTACTGGGCAGGCTGGGTCGGCCTATTAACCCTTTAAATGCTGGATTTGCAAATTAAATTACTTTTGCATAATGCTGTTTCAATGCAGGGTCAGTTTAGCGGACGGATGCCCACCATTGAACCAACCTTGAGTGTTAACTATGAACAGTAGTAACCTTGTTTAAGTGTTACACTTGTCAATTGAAATAACAGTTGTAATTCTATCAAATAGGAAACGTCGACCCAATGTTGTTTTATTATAGAGCTTGCGTCGTAGACAGTGATAAGCATTAAACCAAACAGTCTAGTCAATGTGTTTACTGGGCACACTAGAAGAGCGCGAATGCCCAAGTACTTGCCTAAATGCGCAAGTGCGCAACTTGTGCAAGAACGCAAGTGGGCAAGTACTTGCGCAAGTGCGCTAGTACGCAAGTACTTGTGCAGGTGTTTGCACAAATGAACAGTAAATGCAGTAAATGCAAGTACTTGCTCAAGTGCACAAGTATACAAGAGGGCAAGTATGCAAGTATGTTTGTGCACGTACTTGTAATCAAGTGCACAAGTACACAAGTGCGCATATACTTGCGCAATTGCGCAAGTAGCCTACATGCGGAAGTGTGTAAGTGCGCA